>QUZD01000128.1:0-129610 GCA_003693505.1 Pseudonectria foliicola
CTCTCTCTCCCTCTCTCCTCTCACAACCACAATATTAATCCCCAAGTCACCAAGCAACCTCCCCTCTTGTCCTTGTTCCACCCCTCCTCCTCCCGCTTTCTCCCGCATCATGATCCCCCATTGGCTATTGACTCAACTAGCTCCCCCCCCCCCCCCCCNNCCCTGCTTCCCTGCTTCCCTTGTCACCCCCATTCTTCAGGGGTGGGTGGCCCTGCTCGGAGAATTTTCCCTCCCCTTTTTCTCCTTGGCCCCAGTAATCGTTTCAGCCCGTAAGGCATCCTCCTCGCGACACTTGTCTCAAAGGTTCATATGGCCCCAAGGCCAATAACGGTGGGCCGTACACCCACAGACCTAGTCTCCAACTCATCAGATGAGACATTCAACCCCATGTCTTCACCAAACCCCTTCGATAAGGAGAACAGACAAATGCACCCGACGTCACACCTTGTACCGTCACAAGTGGCCTTCTCTGTCCATATATAGGTAATCAATCGTCTGTAAATGCTCGCCATCCCGCCTGCCAACGCCTTTGCTATGCTATCGTCATGTCGTTATCCAAAGTCTATGCTGCTGTCATGTACCAACCCGTTGCGTCCCTCCTTCCCTCCTCTGTATAATCTAAGTAAAACCACTTGCAACTCCCATCATTTGATATATACCGGGATCCCGTAAATGACCACTGCGGCTGCGTTCAGGTATCTGAACCGGCACGCTCCTCTGGAGTGCGCAACCGCCTCCGCCAGTGAACCATGCCCTGCTGCCTCATCGTCCTGCTCTTCTCCCTCGCCTCCAGCAGCGGCTTTCCCCTTTCCTCCAAAGGTGCCCCGGGGAAACAACCCCCACTCCTCAAACGTACGCCCGGCGAATCGATCAATGTCTCGATCCGTTACATCCCACAGTGTGCCCACCACGGCCGGGCACCCTGCCATCATGTAGTTCCAAACGGGGCCGTAGCACTCAAACTCTCCTGCTTCCGAGAGCGACGCGGAGCTGCAGCCCATGAGGAACGTTGCTGGCCTGCACTTGTCCAGCCGTCGGATGGTTCTCGCCCGAACATACTGTGCTCCACTGCCGTGGCCAAAGTACAGGAAAATTTCCGACTTGGCCAGGGCTGTCTCAAACTCGGCCTCTTCTGGTGCCCGGTTCACGATGCCCGTCCAGCCAGAGAGCTTCTGCATGGTTGATTGGAAGTTTCTCTGCGTATTCTTGAGGTCCGTCGAGGGATTGAGAATATACGTGCCGCCGCTTCTCGAGACGTAGTGCCCTTCTGGGAACTCGGTTGCGCCGTCTTCGCCGTCTTCGCTGCCTTCCGCCGCAGTAGGCTTCTTGGACTCCAGAATGAGTTGCCTCAGGCTGGCCAGGGAGGGCACACGAGAGACTGCCAGCCCCTCCATGCACGGCATTGACTCCCAAGGAAACGCGTGCAGGGCCTTGTCGAGGACCAAGATCGTGTGGGCCCCGTCTGCTCGTCCTGCATCGCCCTTGGCTGCACAGTAGTATCCACGCAGGGCGTCGTATGTCTCGACAACCAGAGCGTCAAAGTCAATCTCGTCGTACGCGTTGCGCTCCCCGTGGAACTGAAGGATATCCACGACAAAGTAGAGGAGATCATTGAGTGCCTCATCAAAGTCACAGTCCGGGCCGGTTGGGTCGCCAAGTCCAATGAACAAATCCAGGATTCGTGGATCGAGTGTTACTTTGGGCGACTTACCCGTCTTCTTGCCCCGCATCTGGTTGCGTGATGGCAGGTTGGCGTCGAGAATCTGTTGAAAGCTCTTGTGGAAGCGTGCAAGCAAATCGGGGTGTCGTGCGTGCTGCGAGAAGATCCCCTTGAAGCCGCCCAGCCAAGTCGCCTCGATGGTGTCCAGGAGCTCCTTGAGCCGCGTGTCCAGAGCTTCCCGCTCTGCCCACCAAGCACTCTTCGCGCCCTTGGCACTAAAGTCCCTGTTGGCAGAGTGACTGCTCTCATTTGCCAGCTTGATAATGTCCATCATTTCCTCGCGACCTTGCTCAAAGTCAAACACCTCCGAGTCCGCATCGCGGGAGTTTGCTCGCTCAAGGGGCAATCGCAGGATAAAAGGGCTGTGGCCTGCCTGGAACTTGGTGATGCACAGGTCATGGCGACTATCGCTCAGCGAGACAGAAATGACCGTCCAGTTCGAGGGGATGAGCTCCACGTAGTCGCTCTGGAACTTGACCACCTCGGTCGTCGGCTCGACATTCATTCGCGTCAAAGTATGATGGGCTGCCAAGTCTGTAGACTCCTCAGGCTGGAGCGTACTCTGCTCACGCTTCCAAGTAATGTTGCGAGCCTGGTCAACCGAGAATGCTGCGAAACCTGAACTGGCCGAGGGTTTTGACTGGTTGGTCAGGGTAGTGGACAGCAGGATGACGGTGCTTTGCAGCAGAACGGAAACGCGGTGAACCATGGCACTGTCAGCAGTAGACAGAGTTGAGGCATGGGCCTCCAGAAGAATCTCCTGAGCTTGCTTCAGGGCATCGGTAAATGCAGGAAGGCCGCGTTCCCGAGAGCCTTTGCGGCCCGTAGTGGCCGCGGCCCCGCGGCCCTTGCGAGCTGGGCTGTGGTGGAGAGTTGGCCCGGACGAAGCCGCCTTGTCTGAGCAGCTAGTCACTGCAGGGAAGGAGATGGTCGAGTCCTGCACGACAGAGAAGACTGGATCGGCAATCATCTGTTCCATACTATGGCCGATGAGTGAGATTGCCGTCACAACTTGCTGACGAGACAGATTGCCCAGAACCCTCGGGAGTTCCTTGACCTGCTCCAGGGACGACAGGGCTAGGGTCCAGTTCTTCTCGTTGATATAGCCCATGGTTCGGGACAGGACGACCGAAGTCATTAGCGATGCCTGGTACACATCCTTGGGGAGACTAGCCGTCTCCTCGACTACCTTGGCCTGTGACTTTTGTCTAGTAGCTCGCTTCGGAGGAGCCGCCGCCGGTGCAGCCGCGACCTTAGTCCTGGTTGTTGCTCGCGTAGTGCGTGTCGCTCTGGTGGCTGCGGCGGCGCGTCCCTTGGGGGCTGCCGCCGTGGATTTGCTGGCGCGTGTGGGCTCGGTCGGCTGTTTCTCAGAACTACCACCCAAGAGCTGAGATGCCTCTTCGGCAAGCTTCAGGAGCTCGGAGGCCTTGTCTTCGTTGCCAACGGCACGGTACAGATCACTGAGCTGACACAGTAGCTGAACTCGGGAGGCGCAGTTGCTGACTGGGACAAGTGCGTTGGCTTGGTTTCCAAAGTCCAGAGCCTGGCCAAGCTTGGCCGCTCGGTGGTGGATCGAACCAGTCCAGGCCAGTGCTTGGGCTCTGTAGAGCGAAGAGCCAGTTCTCTCTGCAACCTTCAGCGCCGAGTCTGCATAATACACCGTCTCCTGGAACATGCCGAGATGAGCATAGATGGAAGAGATGTGTAGGAGGCTGCGAAGTAGAGGAGAGGCAAGTGCCCAGAATCGCGGACCCACGACTCGGATTTCGCTGTGACCCTCAGCCTCGCTCTGATCAGGGCTACTAGCTCGTGGGACTGGGCCCTCCAGCTTCGACCAGTCGTGAGATAGAATGCGGACACCGCTCTTGATGCATGTCAGGGCTTCCTGGACCCGTCCTTGCTGAACGGCCACTGTAGACTCGAGGAACGAAGACATTGACACAGCCAGGTTGGCCTGCGCCTTGGACAAGGCCCAAGATGACGCGGGAGTGTTGTAAATTTCCTTAGCAGCAGATAGGGAGCGAGCCCTATTCATGGTTAGTTGATGCTTTACTAGGCCAATACGCTCAACTTACGCCTCGTCAATATTACCCGTTCCCGCGTGGTATTGTGCCTCTGCTAGATAGAAGCCTGCGACGACTCCGCGGGACAATCCCTCTGCTTGCTTGACAAGCTCTTTGGTCGTTTCCAGAGTCTGTCTAGCCTTGTCGTAATGCCCAACAATGAGCAGGTGCGATGTCAAGAGGTTGCGGTTGAGAATTGACGTGCTGGATGTAGGCTCTGCCATGATACTGGACATGGCGGCCAATAGACGCGAAAGTTCGAGTTGTAGGTGTTCGTCGCCTCTAAGACTGGCGTACTCGCTCGCAGACTGCAGATACGCAAGCAAGGCCTCGGGGTCATCAACCGTCTCATAGAGCTGATCTCTGGACTTGCAGGATTCCGCTGCCGACTTCCAGAAAGCCATGGAACCCCTGATAGCCTGTCCAGTAAAGGGGGAATCGACAGAGCCCATCTCCAAGATGGCTGCATGGCAGCTTCGGAGGTGCGGTACGTAGCGGAGTAAACCCTCGTCTTCGGTGCTTTGCTTAGATTGCTGCAGCTGCTGGGCGGCATCATTTGCCAGGTCTGCCACTTCGCTAAATCCACTTTCCCCACCCAAAGATTGGAAGAGAAGAACGAGGAGGATACGGAAACGACGGACAGGGAAGCGATCGAGAGTGTATATGCGCAAGAGGGTTTCAACGGATCGATCTTGGAGTTGCAAGGGGCGGGCCTTGCTTGCCGATCCTACCGAAACCTGCATGAGATGCTCCAATACAGCAGCACGTTCCGCCTCGGGCAGAAAGAATACCCAGTCAATCCAAGATTGGTCGAGCTTGGAGATGGATCGTAGAGTGCGCGAGAGAGTATCGGCCTTGTCGTCGACGTTCCATGCCAAAGCTGGCGGCTGCGAGGCGAGAGCAGCAGTCACCTTGACAAGGGCACCGTCCTCAATCATGTTGGTGCAGATTGATCGAAGCGTCCCAACAGCATCACCACCCTTACCCGCTCCCTTACAGAGGTCAGCGAAAAGCTCCAACTTGGTGACAAGCTGTGCCTTCTCCTGCTGGGCAAGTGGGCGATCCTTGACGGCTTCGATGGATCGATTAAGTGCTTGCAAGGCTTGCTTCGCATTCTCCTTTGATTTGCTCATCTCTTTTTTCAGCTGAGAGAACCTGGCAAAGTAGAGGTTGGATATCTTGATAAAGTATGACCCCAACTGTTCTAGACGCGCCGTGGACAGTGACAAGTCTTCAACCGAGCCAAGGAGTCGAGCACAGTCTTGAAGAGACTCGTCCATGCTTGTACCGGCAGAGACACCGGCTTGCATGTCGGCGTTCACGATCATTAAGGCACCGTCAAGAATCTGGCTGATGGATTGCAACAGAACCTGCCTCCGCTGGTCAAACTGCAAGATATGTTTGGCGCTGGCATCCTTTCCCGGAGGCGCTCCGAGCCACCGACGAGCGAATCGGGGATAACGGAGTATGAATGTCTTGAGAAGCGGCAGCAGCGTGGAACCGCTGGATCGCGAGCTTTTGATTTGGCCTACCAGAAAACCGACACAAGAGCGCCGGGCCAAGGATAGACTCTCGAGCAAGTCGTTGAGATCTGAAACGCTCCCGCTTAGATTTCCATCAAGACCTTCGATAACTTCTTGGACGAGGGCCTCAACCTTTTCATCCAAGAGGGTCCTCTTCAAGGAGGCCGCGAGGAGGCGAGCTGCAATCGAACAAATATGAACGGACGAGTCGTGCTGTGGTTGTAGGAGACCCCTGAGCTTCTCAAACCAGTACTGGGCGTTGTCGTAGTTTCGCTCTGTATGAGCCGCTGCGCCCAACACTTGGTAAATGGACGCTACCGGAGACCCCGAGGATTCAGAAGGCTGCGATGCCATGCCTTTGATAAGTTGCATCAGGGTTTCAAACGCAGTTGCGATTGTCGAATACACGATTCCATCCTCGGTTGATTGCCGTCGAATAAAGGCGCGAGCGCAGCGCGCAAAGGGAGTGAGAACATCGTCATCAACAGAGCCTTTGTGGCCTGCAAGTTTCCACCAGCGCAATTGGGCTGTGAAGCAGAGTCCTTGGAGGGTAAAAGCCACGTGAGGAGATACGCTTAGTCTTGGTTCCGTGGCGATGTGATCTTCTTTGGTCGAGACACTTGGGGCAAGCGAGAGGAGGGTCTGAGACAGTGACGCTAACTGCCGGGCTGCCTTTTGTGCTTCCTTATCACGATGCCCAGCAAGGCGCTGTAAAAGGTTTGTAGGGGAAGACGGGTGAGACTCCAGGAGAAATGGTAAAGCTGCCTCAATCTGTGCTGGCTTTTTGGAGATGGAGATGAGTCGGAGGACTTGGATTTGGCAAGTCGTGACGATTGACAGAGTGTGGTCGTGAACCGGCGCGCGGTAATCGAGCAACTCTGCAATGACTTGGGACGCAGTCTGGCTTTCGGATGGTGCTGACTTGTTAGGCTCATTCAGTGCTGCGCTGTCCAACCTTCGCTTCAAAATTCGCATTTCCTTGAGCGCTTGGTCCTGGAGGCCGAGTGCGAGCAATTTTCCGACAAAAGCAGACATGCCCGTTTCGAGCTGGAAATCCGACTTGCCTGCATCGGCGGGCCCTTTGATTGATCGCAGGCAGGCAAATGCGGTGCGGGCGCATTCAACCATGGCCAGATATGCCGTGCTTTGTGCTGCCAGCTGAACATTAGACGTCTTGCTGACAAGGACAGGTGAAGTCGCGATGCGATTCAGGGTTCGAGGTTGGAGCGGTGAAAGCGGCGCGGATAGGGATCTCCGCAGTGTTCGGGGGGCAGCAGCATTTCGCAAGTCGCTACTCGAAGCCTGTCGCTTGCTTGGCGTGGAGGGAGGAGGAGGAGGCTTCGCGGCTTCGGTCAAGGCCTTGATCGCGGTGTTGATGATGTGTGTCGCCAGCGCAGCCCTGTCCTTGACGGACAGCTGCTCCTGTTGTTGGGCAGCCTTGGCGCCAGTAGTCGCGGAGGCGTTCTTTTTCGTCTTGGGTGCTGCCTTCGATCGGGCAGACCTGGCAGTCGTTTGCGACACTGTTGTTGACGATTCGGCATCGGGGGTGAGCAGCTCCTTTACAGTCACCACGGTAGAAGGCGTGCATGTTGAGATGGAGGCGATCGCCGCCTTGACAGCGTCGATCTTTTGATGTGAGGAAGCCATGTAGGTTATGTCGTCAAAGTCCTAATCATATCGTCCAGAATGCCAAAATGGTACCCAAAGGCAAGAGCCGCAAGAAAGATGATGTAGGGACGTAAGGATTAGCTAGGGTTTTGTTAGTTGGTCGCGTTGGGTCGGGTTGAGCACCTAGCTCCAAATGTCAATGGAAGATGTAGGCTAAACATCGGTGGTTGTCAAGGGCAACGCCGGCTCCCGGCCCCAGAATGGCCCGTGAGGCGGCTGGCTTTCTCCAAATTATCAAAGATGGGGCCGGCTTTGGCCATTTCGCCTTTGTTCAGGAACCACCAGCAGACACGACGCAATGGACGCGAGAAAGATACTTCCCAAGCAGAGCAGCCTGCGCATGGCTGCAGTCTGGATGAGGACGAAGACGTCGACGACCACCTCCCGCACCGGCTTCCGCTATTCGAGTACCGCCGCTCCGCCAACCGTTGTCGACAGCTCATTCTGGAGATCTCTCATACCGAAACCCTTGCGTCGCGAGACTCGCGCAGCCAAGAAGAAGGTTTCCAAGGAGTGGAACCCAGCGACCTTCTTCATTGCCATGTTTGTGCTTATTGGGTCCATGTCCATCCAGATGATCGCACTCCGCAACTCATTCCAGAGATACATGCGACAATCCGAGGCCCGCATCACCACGCTCCGTGAAGTCGTGGAGAAAATCCAACGAGGCGAGAAGGTGGATGTGGAAAAGGAACTAGGGACTGGAGATGTCAAGAAAGAAGAGGACTGGGAAGAGAGTACGCCTTGCGATTACTTTGACTGTGGCCGCACCAGGGTCTATTGTGCTGACGCTTCCTAACAGTGCTGAAAGCAATTGAACGAGACGAAGCCACCCGCAGGGTGCAGAAGCAGGAAAAGGCGAAGCGAGAGGAGCGACAAGCCACAGTGACAGAGGAAGCTACCGTCAAAGTAGAGGAAACGAATCCCGAACCGGTCCCGTCTAAAAAGAGGACTTCTACCCTGGGCAATTTCTTCTAATCTATATCAAATATGGTACAAGGAAAAAATTCATCTAGGAGAGAAAATCCTTGAAAACGCCGTGCTCTCGAGGAATGGGCTCCGGAGCTGGCGCGCTCGCGGAAACGTGCACGTTGGCTTGGCGAAGCTTGGAAACAAGGGCTGGGAGAAGATCGTCGGTCGTGTGTTCCACCCTTACAGCTTGCTCGCCCCGCTGGTTTGGGTCGAGGTCTTGAAACAGCTGCTCTTCGCCCCTCACTCCTCCCAGGTTCACAATGGCCATGGGCATGTTTCGATCTTGGGCCCTCTTGGCTAGGCGCCAAGCCGAATAGGTGGCCAGTGACGTGCCCAGGACGAGCAGCTTCCCGGCGCCGTCAATGGCCTGCTCTGCCGCGGTCTTGACGTCGCTGACAATGTTTTCGCCAAACATGACGACGGCAGGTTTGAGAATGCCGGCTGTGCTCGGGGAGGTCCAAGCACCCTCTGCATCCACCTCGACGGTGTGACGGAGGCCCTCGGGCTGCCGGGGCGGATGCTTTAAGCACTTGGGGCACGGCGGGTATCTGAATGTCGTGTACGGAGCGTCAGGCAGGTCGACATCGCCGTCAGGATTCGTCTTGATCCCCCTGAACCTGCGCTCGTCGGGATCCTCTGTATCCAGGGCACCCGAAGCGAGGGCCTGCTCCAGAAGGGCGGCCCATTTGGGGTTGAGTCGGGCCAGCTGTGCCTGGAACTCCTCGCGCGAGAACTCTGTTCTGCACGTGGTGCAGATAACCGATCTTAGATAGCCGTGGAGCTCCAGCGTTGGCAGATCGGGGTGGGCCTTTGGGTGGAAGGAATCGACATTCTGAGTTATCACGCTTCGAATCAACCCTAGCTTCCCAAGATCCCGGATCGCGTAGTGACCTGTATTTGGCTTTGCCTTGTGGAGGCTTGTCCAGCCAAAGAAGCTTCTCGCCCAGTAGCGCTTCCGGGCTTCATGGCTCTGGAGGAACTCGTGATGGTAGATGGGCCGGTACGTCTTGTTGACCCTGTACGTGCCCTTGACGCCGCGGTAGTCTGCAAGGCCGGAAGCAACCGACAGACCTGCACCGCTGAGAACCACGGTCCACGGCGGGAGATTGTTCGGCGCCGGAGCGGCAAAGAACCTCTCGAGGGCAGCGACGGCGCCGTCAAAGGTGATGGCGCTTGACGGAGTGACGGTGGGTGGCGCAAGGAGATCCGTGTAGGGAATCCGGATCACGGGCTTCCGCATCGGAGTGAGGTGGCGGGTGATGGACGAAGGTGCACTGCAGATTTCAGCTTGCGAACTGGCCCGGCCGATCGGATGGACAATGTTTTGTCGGCAACAGGAAGCAAAGTAAAGTTAGCCTTGCAAGGTGAGGTGATGAGCAGGATGGGAGAAAAGGGATTGGCATTGGCCTAATCCATGACGCAGCATTGGTAGAATTGAGAATCCCAGTCAATTCCGACAAGATGGTCCGTGCTGCGCTGCGGGAGAGCCCATGTTAGCGCCCGTCCTCATGAATTGGCCCTGATCTCCATCGTAGTAAATCTTGTTGGCCAAGCCAAGTGACGTTTCTGCAAGGTAGGATTTTGGTCTGTTGGAACAGCGCGTGTACGCTGAGATGCTGCAAGCATTAGGTTGAGATGATATCAGCCAGAATGGACCCCACTGAGTTTAGTATAGGACTCGTTATGCTTTGCATAGGTACTCACTTATGCATGCGCATCCAAGTACCTAGACAGACACAACTGCAATAATTAAATGGAACCCCGCAACCCATGAAGCAGCGAACAGGAGGAAACATCGTGGGGTAGATATGTATAAGCGTGGGGTAGGTTGGCATCAAGCTAATCTCTCAGGGCAACGAGCCAGTATCTCATTAAAGGCTAGGCTGCTCAGGAGGCCAATGCCCCAAAAGCTGATGCTTCGTCTCAAACAGCAGAGAGCATGCCGTCGCCAAACCAGCTTCCACCCGCCACAGGGTCAGTGGGCGTAGTTCTCCTGGATGGGGGAGGCTTCACAACTACAGACGATACAAAGCTGCACGCCGATGGGCATGATAGACCATACTACCTATACGACTGGTGCTTTCTCATCACACATCAGGCAACTGGACGCAAGGTTCTGTGGGATCTGGGCATCAGCAATGTGAGCATGCGGGTTGTCCCCGGTAGCGGCATCCTCTGACCTTTGCTCTGCATTAGGATCGCAACCTGTACACTCCATTCGTCTTGAATTACCATTGGACCAGTTGTAACCCTGTCGGACCTCGCAAGCCTCTTGTGGACCAGCTCAAGCAGCTTGGTATGGAACCGGATAGTATTGACACTGTCATCTTCAGGTACTCACTCACAGCTGCCACCTACTTCCCCGTGGATATGCAAGTGTCTATCAGTGCTAACAGATAAACACAAAACCTCAGTCATGCGCACTGGGACCATTGCCGTCCCGTCGCAGAAGAGTTCCCTCGGGCAAACGTCGTTTTCGGCCCCGGCACCAGGAAACATTGCTCCCCCGGCCACATTCGAGACGGTCAGATCCAGCCCATGGTCCAGTGGGACTCCCGCCTCTTCGGCGACAAAGATACTTGCACGGAGTCGTTGAGCGAGCTGGATGGCCCTTGGAAACCATGGGGCCCATTTGATCAAGCAATGGACTATTTTGGTGATGGCAGCTTCTGGATTGTGCAAGCACCGGGCCACATGGCAGGAAACCTGGCCGCTTGCGCGAGGTTGGAGTCGGGGCATTACGTCCTTCTCGCCAGCGATTGCTGCCATTCCAGGTACACACCTCCTTGATCTGTCTCCCTCTCGTCGAGCACTTGAGCATGGGACGTGGATGTCGGCTTCTTTGAGCTTCTTCAGTCTACTTTGCCCACGGGTAACCTTGTCGTGACCTGATGAGATAGCTGGCTGACAATACTGGTTCATGTTCTAGGGAAATATTCACAGGAGCGCGAGAGATTGCCTGCGTGCAGATGCCCGATGGCTCGCGGTTTTGCCTGCACGAGGATCTGGACGCAGCACTCGGAACTATTGGAAAGCTGCGAGAAGCAGTTGACGGATATGGCATGCACATCGCCATGGCCCATGACGCCGAGTTTATCAAAGAGGGATCTGATGACGTCTTGATGTCGCTTTTGCATCCCATGTTTGATAGAGATTGCTTGGCAAGGATTCGAGCTCATGAGCAGCCGTAGCCTGGCGCTTCTTAGAGCCTTTGGTTGGAAAATACTCCGCAATGCCACTTCCGCATCGTAGTAAATATTATACAGTCGCACAGGGGAGCCCTTGTGGGAAGAAACTCTCGCAACAAACGCCTTTCCCAACGTGTTGGCTCTGTCTCGCCATCGGAGAGCCGTGTATCCAACGACTTGCCCTCGGTGATCCCAGCAGTTCCCCCATTCGTATAGCTCGCGTCTATGATGCCAAATTGGACGTTGATAGCGACGGCCGTCGATTCGGCATGCCGACTCGTTCGTATTCTTGGGCTAGTAGCTCGAGAGCCGCTCCCATTTTGGGGGTGATGCCCCAGATCCAGACCTTTTCCCCTTCTTCGTTAGCAGTGAGCTTCTTGCACGCCATTCAAACCAAGCATCTGCTTACGTCCTGTAAAAACCACCCCCATATTCTGGCCGCCCCAGCAGCCAACGAACTACTTTCAGCAAGGTCGCATTCTGCTTCTTCAAGGACGTCTTTGATGAGAGCGAGCAGCCTCTCTTCTCTTGGCTCGGGCTGTAGCCCAACTGCACTGTCAATCTCGACAGAATGAATCCATTTAGTAACCAGAAGGGCTGTACCAAAGAAGCGAACCCTGTTAGCAAAGGGAGTAAGGAAAAGAAGAGCGGCAAGATGTACATACCGCTTTCCCAGCCTGCGATGGCATGTTCAACGCTCCATCGGAACGCCGCAGTCTTGCGTACCAGCATGTGTCCCAACTTGACGGGAATGCTCAGGCCCTCGAAGCATTTGGTGACTGCGTCGAGTAGCCGAGGGCTACGTTGGAGCTTGGCGGATACAAACGAGGCGATCGACGCCTCAGTCTCGGACTGATCGAGGACCACCAAGCTGATGCGGTTAGAGAGGTCAACTGGCTTGAACAGCCTGATGTAAGCAATCCTCAATATTGCTTGGCAGTTGAACACGAGTGATGTCTCCATATCCTCGTCCGAGTCTAGGGGCGTGATTTGGTTCCCCGAACTCGTCAGAAAACTCTCACACCGCGCCAAAGACTGCATTGCGCTATCCAGCAGAGAGGACCCGAGAGTACCAGAGCCACCAGGTGAACTAGCTGACGATTCCCAAGGTGCTGACAAGGCTTGGAATACCTGCAGCCTTTGCCACATGTGCACCACCACCGCGTGCATCAAGACAAGGGCAGAAAAGGAGGAGACATGATAGGGCGCACCACGAGGGTGGTACTTTCCCTCTAGCATGATGTCCCCTAGTGCCTCCTTCATTGTGCGGCTGTGAGAGTCTCGCTGCTGTTGTTGCTGTTTCAATCTACCCATCCTGAGTTCTCGCCACTCAGTCGAGGATGCCGCATTCCAGAGAGCCTCTTCATCAAAGAGCTCAAACTCCAAGTCCTGTGTAGAGTTGAAGCCCGGGTTGACGTCAAACAAGACCACAGTGAGCGTACTGGCAACGAACAGGCCTCCCAGCAAGCGCTTCCAAGACTCGTGCTCTATCCAGCTGCGCCAAGTTGTTCGGTTTGAATCAACACTATTACTCCCGAGGCAAGTCCTTGCCTTATTATATACCTGCGGGAAATTAGATGCTTGTACTGGCCAGAGCACTTTGAATTTGCGGATGACCGCATTGAAAAGTAGGGGTCCCACTCACCATAGTATAGAAACCATTATCGTGCATAGTGCTGAAGACAAGGTCTTGCTCACCACTCATAACAGCATAGAAGCTGAGGAGCAACCTCGCCTGCGCGTACCATAGAGAGTACTCTTTTACCAGAGCATCATCGTCCTTTTCCGGACGCGCCACCTGTCAAAAACAGTCAGACGACGATGAGATAGACAGATTATATGAAGGGAAGCTCTCATTGACTTACAGTTCCAACCGCGCGCACCGCCATGTCATAAAGACGCCGTGCACGGCGACGGTCAAGACGGTAAAGAGCTCCGATACTACACATGGCAAGGACCAACGGACTAGGGGCGGTTTGCGGGGCGAAAGAATTTAGATGGATGATAGGAAGATGGCCATGGAAGCTCGTGATGTAGCTGGACAAGAAGCCATGACAGACCTTGGCGGGAGGGATATCGACAACCGAATCTGCCGCCCCTAGGCGAAAGCCCAGGTCTCTTCGAATGGAGGCATAAGCTGTATCGTCCAAGTATATTGCCGGAGGCGGTTGGCGCCTATCCCTAGATATGATGGGGAGATCATCAATTCTCGTGTTGGGTCGCGGAGTATCATCAGCATCGCGTGTGACGGAAGCTTCAGGTATGCTGGGGATTTGCGGTTGAGGATGGTTGGAAGCAGGAAATATTTCAATAGCTGTTGACGAGCCTTGGGTATTTGTATTATTTGTCATATGTGGAAGAGCGTGGCCTTGTATAAACTCGTCTGGCCGTGATGAGATTGGCGAAAAGGTAAATGCGGCGAGATCTAGGTCCATAGGTGGCATCGAGGAGAAGAAGAAGGGAGCGGGGGCCTGGCCCGAAGACGTAGAATGATGTGTGTGGTATTGATTTCCCTGACGTGGAGATGCATCGTCGCCGTTGACGATTCCTGGCAATGGCATGCTCATCTCTAGAGCCATACTCATTGGCATGTCTAGATCCATGATGCCGAAATCAGCTTCCTCACTATGCGGATCAAGGTTTGCGGATCTTGATGAAGTATAGTCGGGATCGTAATCGGCTTGAATACCCTCGGGGCCGAGGTGAGCGCTCGTACAAGGGCGGGCCGTTGACGACAGAGAGGTCGCGGGATGGACTGGAGTAGCCAAATTTGTATTGGGGTGATCCATAGGTGGATGTGTGATGGCTGAAGACTCGGCGAGGTTATCGTTTATGGCGGCTGACAAGTCTGAAGATGATGGACGGCGGTCCCGCACTGCGGTTAGATTGGCCGAGGAGCAAGTGGATAGAGACGACGGCGAGAGGGAGAAGGTGACTTGATTTCCCGGCGAGCCAAGCCCCTGTGGTGACGCTTCTTTTCCTCCAAGATCACCAGCTCTTTGGTGGTCATCAGGTTCCTCGCCAGGCGGCGTTCCCAAAGCGACGGGTCGCCGGGAGGTCGCGGAGGCCGTGCTCACCTGGAGTCGAACCTTTCCGGAACCTTGGTTCTGCTGTTGCTGGTGGGCATCGGCATGGAGGGTTCGCTCGTGCCTTGAGACGAGATCCCTGCGCAGGTTAGACAGAGAATGGGCTGGTTGAGCGACTCAAGGCTCAAGGGTCGGAACAATGAATTGAGCGTACTTGCGCGAGTAGGACTTGCGGCAATAGCGGCAGACGAATGGCTTCTCTTGGGTATGGGTGCGCTCATGGCGTATGCAGTGCTCGCTGCGCTTGAAGCCTTTGGCGCAATATGCGCACTTGTATTGACGCCGTGGACGGCCTCTGCGGGTGACGGGCGCGGCTGCGGCAGTCAGGCTCTCGTGAGTGGCAGTCGACATGCAAGCGGACTCATGGGCATGGGACAGGTTGGCTTTGAGAGACGGGCTGATTTAGATTATATCCGTGGCCCTGTGTATTTGGTTTTGGTTCTGGCTGAGAAGACACAGCTGTTCAGAGTTGAGACTGAGAGGACAGAGCTGAGTTGAGGAGGGGAAGTGGAAGTGAGCTGTCGGGTTCAACTCGAACTACACTAACACACACCCCGGCAGTTCGGGTGTGGACAAAGTCAAGAATTGGTACCACCTTCCCAGGGGGTCTAGAACAGGAGCCAATGCCATGTTGCTTAATCAGACATGAATGTGAAAAAGACCGTCATCAGGATGCTTTGCCCTGCCACCCTGACACCCTGGCACCCTACCCTGCTACCCTGTCTTAGATCGGGTTCCTAAGTACAACACAGATTGTGGGGAAGAAAGTAATGAACTCTCTGGGGAAATCGATTTCCGGGGCTCGTGACGCTTGGTTGGCGAATCACAATCAGCCGAGGCCTGAGCGTCAGCGCCATGGCCGTTGAACCCAGGAGAGAGAGAAAGAGAGAGAGAGAGAAAGGCACGTTAATGGGCTGGAGAGAACGGGCTAATGATGATCTGATGAGTACCACACAATAGCCCAGTTGCTAACCCAAAGTAGCCCAAAACTACTGTACTATGTAGGTTAGTCCAACTTACACAGTACACCACTACTCTACATTCACAACCACGCCTTTGGTGTCTACCTTGACGTTGCCCAGCTGGAACCCTTCCGCCTGTGCCTGTGCCCATTCTTCCCGCAACACCTTGGCTCGCTTGTCATTGCGTGCAACAAATCGGGCCTTGAAAGGCTTGGGCAGCGTATTGACGCCCGGCTCGTACGCGTCGTCCGAGAGGTCCACCGGCAGCTGCTCGCCGCCAGGTCCGCGGCCCGGCTCGATACGGAACGCCCAGAGGATCTTGGCAATGGTGATGAAGAGGCTGTTCTCGGCCAGGTGCATCCCCGGACAGATGCGACGCCCAGCGCCAAAGTCGAAGTGGTCACGCTTGTTGGCGTCTCCGCCTGCGGCGTATACTCCCGACTTGTCCGGGTAGTCCAGGTAGCGCGAGGGATCGAACCTCTGACCCCCGTCCTTCCAGCGCCTCTCGTCAAAATGCAGCACGTACTGGCTCATGCACACGACTGTATTCTTGGGGATGCGGTAGCCCTTGTATTCCATGTCCGCCGTCGTGTAGTGTGGCGTGCCGATGGTTGTGACCGGCCTGATACGCAGGATTTCCTTGCCAATGGCCCGGATGAACGGTAGCTCTGCCTCGTCATCGAATGTTGGGGACCGGCCGTCTCCTATCACGCGTGAGAGCTCTTCATGGGCCCTGTCCTGTATATCGGGGTGTGCTGACAGGTAGAGAATGGCGCTATTGAGAGCCGACGATGTCGTTTCGGACCCCGCCTCGATCATGGCTTTGGAACCACTATTAGTGACATGAATAGCAGGACCATGGGATTGCCAGGTGAATGTCTTCGGGGCGGAGTAGGCACTTACATCCAGCAGCGAACCCAGCTTCAACCTCTGTGATCCCCTGCTTCTCCAAGTCGCTTTCCGCCAGATGCTTCACCAGACATTCGGGCGCTTTATTTTCTTTTAGCGAGGACTGCAATCTATTCCAGTATCCCATCCAAGTAGCCTTCTGCTTCTCGTACGCAGCCGTCGCGCTTGGCCGCCACCATTGGAGAAATGTCGGCAGGTTGGCTAATGGTGGGAACATGTCTGCGACGTATGCGCCGGGCTGGGCCGCTTGAGAAAAGTCATTGAGAACCTGGTAAATGGATCGTACATCGTCGCAATCCTACAAAACCATGGAACAAGCATCATTATCTCATTAGTCGGCGTCTATATGTGTTGGCGGGTAGGAGGTAGTGTAGTTACCCAGCAAGGTACACGCAAGCCATATGTGCTGAGAAGCACAACCGACGTCGTGTACCGTCGGACATGCATGTAGAAGCTCGTCTGGTCCTCACTATCCGTCGCAATATCGTGGAGGAGCTGTTTGGCTTCAAACTCCTGCCCCGGCTTGTACGTGCTCGAGGCCTTGGGCGTAAGTGACTTGTGGACGATGGCTCTCAGCTTGCGCCACTTCTCACCGTAGGACAGAAGGAGGAGTCGGTTATCGCCAGAGAGAATTCCTGACAAGACAGGCGCCGGCATCCTGCCAGACGTGATGGCTGACTGCTTGTCAAAGACCTCCCGCACAGCAGATGGGCTGTTGAAGAAGACCCAGTTCTCCCACCCGAGCCGTACGCTGAAGACATCTCCATATTGGGCTGCCCAGCGTTGCAAGGCCCGGTGAGGGTTTGGACCAAGCTCGTGAGCATTCCCTACGAGAGGCTTTCCTTTGGGGCCCGGGGGTAGTCTGTAGACGCCACTCTTGGCGTGTCTGCGGTAAGCAATCCAGAGTATACACAGTCCCAAGGAGACGATGATGCCCGCGTGCCCAATCAGTGCCATGACAAGAGGGAGAGTCACTTGCAACGTAAAATGGAAAGAATATGAAGAACGTTTATTTCAACAAAAGATCCGCCGAAACGTCCAAACAGCGTGTTATATTGACAACCCACATATGTTGGTCCACCAACTGTCAAGGTAGTCACCGACGGAAACCCCACGTTGGCCATGGGGCCATTCATCAACTGAACACTCAATATTACACAAATGTGGCCCAAGCAATCGAGAAACTGGAAGCTAGGGTGTCCTGCCACCCAAGCGCCTACTTGAATAAGACACTAACTACCAAGTTAGTGAACATTTTCCTTGGTGTCTTTGCGAGTAGTCCAACAAAATGCTCGTACCTCCTTCATGTGGGGATTTCGGAAAGCGGGAAGTGAGTGTGGGGTAGGTAAGCATTCAACACCACCTCCTGGCATTGCAAACAACTGGACGATGATTATTGGAAGCGTAAGCTGGACCCCACGAGAATTTACGTGGAAGGAGGAGATGGAAATTTCCGCTGGTCGGTCAGACATGAATAAACATCTTTCAGCGGCGACCGGATCTTATGGAGGTATCTTTGACCAATCGTGTAGAGATTTCTCTCATGCTACATTCAAAAGGAGAATCGGACGGTGTGTTGTTCCCCTCCCCCAGCCGTACATGTTGCTCATGTAAAGCCCCCTTTAAGTGACCTCTTCTGTCGCCCGCTGCTAAGATGACCACGGCTGAAAAACGTCATCTTATTGAACGTCATCAAAATGGCAGAAGAAGTACACCCAGCCGCCGCTCTATTGATGCTTGAATCCGCAGCGCGCGGCACTGTCCGCATCTCAGCGCTCCATGGCGGGACTTTTACGCTTCCGAAGAGACTGTTTGTATCGGGAGTTTCTGATGAGGAGAGAGCTCTGGTTCCTTCGCTTTCTTTTCTTATAGTTCGCGAGTTACCTAGTGGCGAACACAAACACACCCTGTTCGACTTAGGTCTTCGTCGGGATCCAGACACCTACACCCCCCAGATTCAGGATCATCTGAACAGCCGGCTTCCGATGACATTCCTACCTGACGTCCGTCAAACATTGGTAGAAGGGGGCCTCGGAACTGAAGTGATTGATGATGTTATACTCAGCCATGTTCACTGGGACCACATTGGCACGCCGTCAGATTATCCATCGGCGCGCTTCTATGTGGGGGCTGGGTCTCTTGAATTGCTAAACTCTGGAAGCAACGGTCACATGTCGCACTCGAATTTTCAACACGACCTCTTTGACAACCTACATGTACAAGAGCTCCCCGCCACGACGGTGCCCAAGGGCGGGTGGCGGTACGCTGGGGGCCTGAGCATTCTGGACTTGTACGACGATGGAGTCGTTTTCGCCGTGTACTCTCCTGGGCATTTGACCGGCCATATTGCCCTACTGGCTCGAGGGGGAGATCGCCAGTGGGCCCTTCTCATAGGTGACGCTTGCCACGATGGACGATTGTTGACCGGTGAGAAGACCATTGCGCACTGGACTGATAATGAGGGAAGATCCTGTTGTATACATATGGATAAGAAGGCGGCAGCGGAGACATTGGCGGTATTCTCAGCATGGAAGAAGGCCTCGAAAGAATGCGGCATCGACTTGCAGATTATATTTGCCCATGATGGCGAATGGGCTCAATCACACCCCGACGCGTTTTTCCCAGGGAGTTTGTGGCATAGTAACATATTTTGTCAGAACAAACAATGCTGTTGCCCTGGGCGAGGTGGATTGGATTATTGTAATGAGGAAAGGAATTGATTCTGGAGATACCAGCTATTGGAATGCTACAGAGCTTACCGTATGAATGGAATAAAACATGGAAAAATTCGCGTGTTCACACGTCTCTAGGTCTTTGGAGCAGATGATTTATTACTGGTAACTGGGAATCCTGAGATTGGGTGGGCGACGTCTCAGTGAAATCTACCCCACGGGACTTGGAACAGCCGTAGTATAAGATGGCTCCTCTCCTGCACATCTAACCGGGACTGTAGTAAAGCTTTGGGTCTACCAGCTACTTTCGTGTTGTCATCGACTAGAATCAAGAGTTTCTCGACCATACCTACCGACAATATGACGGAGCCTCTCAAACTTGGATTCATCGGTCTTGGTGCTATGGGTCTACCTATGGCTTCCAACCTCATCTCAAAGATGCCCAGAGGATCAAAGGTTTACGTGTACGATATATCTGATGGATCCATGCAGTCGCTTCTTAAGGCGCATGGCGAGTCAGTCGTGCTCTGCAGGTCTTCTAGAGAAGTCTCCCACAGTACAGTAGGCTACAACTTGACATTGTTGGAACTAGTTGGTAGACAAATGTTGATTCAAGCTAGGAAATTGTATTTACGATGCTTCCAGAGGGAAGTCACGTCCGATCAGTCTATTTGGACCAGGACACTGGTATCCTGCATCCCACAATGGCAGCGCGTCTTCTCATTGACTGCTCGACCATTGACACGGAAACATCTCTCGCTGTAGGAGCCCAAGTAAAGCGTCACCACCAAGCGGCTTCATTTTACGATTCGCCAGTCTCAGGAGGGACTCTGGGCGCCGAAGCAGCCTCACTGACCTTTATGCTCGGCTGCGCAGATGACGGCTCGGACATTAACTATCTCCTCATACACGGCCTGTTGCGCCTCATGGGCAAGAACATTGTCGCATGTGGTGGGCCAGGCATGGGCCTCACCGCGAAACTTTGCAACAACTACTGTTCTGGACTGATTGCTCTTGCAACGGCCGAAGCCATGAACATAGGGATACGTTCTGGCATGGACCCTCGTACTCTCGCCCGCGTCTTCTCCAACAGCACCGCGCAAAGTACCATTTGCGACAAATGGAACCCGGTCCCTGGCGTGTGTGCCGACGCGCCTTCGAGTAAGGGATACAGAGGTGGATTCAAGGTACAGTTGATGGCCAAGGACTTTGGCTTGGCTGTTTCGGCTGCTCAGCAAGTAGAGGCAAAGTTGTTACTTGGCGATGCGGGTCTGGAAGCATACAAGGGCGCGAGTCAAGATCCAAAGTGTAGAGATCTAGATTCTCGCGTCTTGTATAGGTTCATTGGAGGACATGAAGACTGGGAGGAAGTGCTCCGTCTACGAAAGCAAAGTTGAAAGTATCACACATATCATAGAACCATTGCGGGTATCCCTTGGCAGAAGTTAGAAAATTGAATGGGATTACATTGACTTGGCATAGCGTGCATCTTTCATTTTGACGGCACAGAGCGTAAACATGTTTCTGCCACGCTTTGTGAGATGACTAGCCAGATGCGAGGCCTCAACAGGGTAGTAACAGACCAAGCTGCTATAATTCTCAATTGAGACGTGTCGAGTACTGCACGACTCCAGCCAAGAGTGTGGAGGCCGTGAATCCTCTGCATCTCCATTTCTTACCCCTCATGGGGCTTGAACGCCGTTCTTTAGTAGGGCGGGGTTGGAATGGCTTCGTGTGGGGGATATATTGTGGGGTAGCTAAGAGCTCCTCGATTACACATTTCGAGACCAAGTTGGTTGCCTCATCTTCTGTGTGGGCTTCAAGAGGGGGGGGGGGGTTTTATTGAGAATCATCTGCGTGATTAGTCGGGTTAACTGTTACTGTCATCGGCTTGCTTGGTTGAAACTGCACTATTTGATTCTACTCCCAAATTGTCACACTTGGTTAACAATCTCCATACCTACCTAGTCAACAACATCACCTAAGGAGCCTTGTGTTTTTTTCACTGGGCCGTGTTCTTTCAATACTATATCTCAATACCATCTACACCGCAATGGCCTCCAATAACTCAGAGTCTACGTCAGATTCGACGAGAGCCCACAAAACCCTCTTCGACCAAGGCCTCAAGATTCGCTACGAGGTTGCTGGTCCCAGCTACGTTGATGCCGCATTGGCAGGTGGCTCATCTGACTTTGCACGTCCAATGCAAGAGCTCGTCACTGAAGCATGCTGGGGATCCATATGGTCCCGGCCAGGCCTGGAGAGGAAGCAGCGCTCGCTTCTCAACATTGCAATGCTGTGTGCCCTGAACAGGGGGCCGGAGCTGGCGGCACACGTACGAGGCGCCATTAACAACGGGGCAAGTGAGGTTGAGATTAGAGAGACTCTGCTTCAGGCGGCCATTTATTGCGGAATGCCGGCTGGGATCGAAGGATTCAAGGTTGCCGAGAAGGTTATTCGGGCTATCGAAGAGGAGCGTCAAAGCGAGAAGCAATGATATCTACATAAATGCTGGCCCCCTACACGATTGTATTGAGACTTGTGATAGTCAATTTGGAAAGAGGTCTTTTAAATATTCACAACAGTATCGCAAGTATTTGTCACGGCTTACGTTTATAGGGGCAATCTATGAGTTAGAAAAAGCTGCGTTGAACTCGTATTTCATATGGTCATGTACTGAATATGTTGTGTAGAGAAGCCATAGACAAACCCCAGGGAGAACCCGTACATGCCCGCCACAAAACCTCTTTGTGCCCTCTGGAGACTTATCCGAAGGCGGTGTCGGTATTTCACAAAACATCATGATGAGTAGTGCTGCGTAAAGTCGTAGTTCAAGAGATGAGCGCTCTAAGCTTGCATTAAGACATGTACATGTTTTGATATGGTAGTATTGAGAATGGTTTTATAACTCACCTGAAGCATTTGGGTCGCAAGGTCACGATCCGTTTCGGTCCGCTTGCACATTTTGAGGAACTCATCTTTCTCCAAGACCTGGTCCGGATGGACACTGAACATGCGAAGAAGGTTGGCGGTAGAGATTGGATCCACAATCTCTTGATACTTCTTTCGTCGAACGTCGCTATATATGTCCAAAATGCTTGAATCTGCCTTGTTGAGGTAGATTCCCATGAGGCACTCGAATAATCCGCCGACATCCACGATGCCGCCAGTAAGTCCGAGTCCTCCACTTTAAGCAAGGAAAGAAACATTGGTTAGAACTTTGAAGAGATGTTGAAAGAGCATGCCTAAACCTCGTAACGAGGCCTAGATGTTACTGGACGGCACTTACAATGGGTTGCAGAGATGCGCGGCATCTGCTGCCAAGAGGAAGCGACCGACTCGCAGCTGGCTGGCAAGCCGCTGATGCACCCTGTACGGACTTATACCGACTAGTCTGTAATCAGCGGGCTCTGGGTGTCCTGGGAGCATCGTTCTGAACTTGTCAGGCTGCCGAGCGATCAACTCTTCTCGCGTCAGGCCAGGTGTCTCTCCATAGGTGACACGCCACATCCCGTCCGACGTGATCTTGGCCGCCATATACCAATGTGTTGGGTCAATGATGAAGTTGGAATCGCTGAAACCGAACGTTTTGAAGTTGTAGTAGACCTAAAAGCGGGTTTAGTATCTGATCAGATGGCTTCAAGATTGATAAAGAGGAGTTTGTTCGAAACGAGCGGAAAACATTGGAGACTAGGTGATTCGAGCCAGAACTTACATTTGTTGCCACGATTTGCTCATCCCAGGTCTTCCCCGGAAACTCCCAATCTCCAAAGAGACTCTTGCGGATGATGCTATTTGCACCGTCACACCCAACAATGTAATCAGCCTCGAGGCGACTCACTTCACCCGACTCTGTATCAACCGTATCGACCCAGGCTTTTAGATCGTCCTGCCCAATACCTGTAACGCGACGATTAAACGTGTACCTCAAGGAGGGCTCTCTGAGACCGTGCTGCTTCAATACTTGTCCAAGCTGATTGAGTGGTAGTGCAACCATGTGGTCAGAATCATCCATTGATGAATCGTGTCCGATACCAGCAATATATGTCCCGTCAAGCTTGCGCCATGCTACCGAGCCAGGAACAAACCCCTTGGCACGCACATCTTCACCAACGCCAGCAAGATTCAAAACTCTCATTGCTGGCGGTCCGTAGTGGGTGGCTCGTGGGTTATCGTCCAGCTTTGAGGCTTGTTCCACTATTGTAACTGGAATTCTCTGCTTGGCGAGCAGCAATCCAAGAAGCTGCCCTGCTGGCCCAGCGCCCACAATGAGAATCTAGCTTTCTGTCATCAGTCCTGGGCTTTTGTGAGGCGCGTATTCATTTACACTTACTTTAGTCGATGGGACAGTCATTGCCTATTCCTTCATGTGTAAGTCACTGCAAGATGGCATGGGGATTAGCCGAATTAGAAGGTTGCCGCAGAGTGTGATTCGGTCACTTCATAGCATAATAACATAAACTAAATGCTGAGTCCTAAATCCTTATTTCTATGCCATTGCTCTCTGCTGTTCCAATCGAGGCTGTCAAATCTACACTAATCGCCCCGCGATCTGGATATAAACCCCACGTTTGAAGCCTTGAGGCTAACGCATGAATACCCTTTGTTTTGCTCAAGTGGGAGAAATCCAGGGGAAATGCGAGGGACAGGAAGACCCCACATGACATATGATATGGGGTATTGGAGTGGCAGTGTTCTAGACGGGGTCTTGGGGTTAAAATGTCGTAGATAATGGAAGTTCCAGTAAATTACAGTACCGCATGGTATGGCAGCTACAAGTGTTGTTGAATCCGTTGTGGGAGCATTCGTTGCATGCCATCTAAGTGCTGCAGGTCCTCAGACTTGAAGGTTGTTCTACGGCCGAGGCGTTTCAGCAGATTATCATCGTGTGCACGCTTAGTCCGCGTTGTAAGAGAAAGAACGTCTCTAATAGTTTGGGATGGATAATAGATGGTTCAATATAGAGTAAAATACAACTCAATATACACTGGTAACTTGCCCAAGCGAATGAAGGATGTCACCCAAGACTGAATTGTTATGGAGACGACAGTATATGAAGCTACCCTCTAAGTTGTGAAGCTGTAGAAAGGGACTCAACTCCATGGCGGATTGATGAAGACAAAATTCCATTCCTATCACAATAAAGAAGTTACGTACTGGTATTCTTCTTCTGCGATGCCACTTTTGCAAGAATTTCATCCACCTCAACCTTGTGCTTGGAGAAGTTATCGACCAAGTCGTCCCACATCTTGGGATCATGTTCGTGTTTCTTCTGGCTCTTCCAGGCATAATCTGCAATAGTGAGAGCTCGACTAGTCTCAAACATGAAAGCAATGGATCCGTTGGATATTTGCATCACCGGGGGATCCTCTTTTGAAGCCTCAGCAAATTGCTCGTACGCGACACCATGGGGGACAAAACCGCATTCGAATGAGACACTACCCGGTGCAAAACCATCCGAGCGGCCCGCATAATCACCGTAGATGAGACCCATGAGCTCAGAGGCGCAGTTGCGGTGGTAGTAGGGCGGTCGATATGTATGCGAGGCCACGTCCCACCGCGGCGAGAAGATGAGGAAGTCGGCAAGCGGCGCAGCTGGGTCCCGCGACTTGGCCGTGAGGACGCAGAAGATGGATGGATCCATGTGGTCAACAGAGATGGAGCCGACATTGACAAACTTGGTGAGGTCGTACTTGTAGGGAACGTAGTTCCCGTGCCACGCGATCACATCGAATGGACAATGACGCTGGTTGCTTTCAAAGAACTTGCCGCCAAGTTTGTAAACGACCTTCCAAGGGTCGTTATCAGTGACTTCATAGGCCGCAACCGGATGGAGGAAATCTCGGGCGTTGGCGAGTCCGTTGGCGCCCAGGGGTCCGAGTTCAGGGAGTTCAAAGTTGGAACCCCAGATTTCGAGGATGTAACCCCTCGTAGGGCCCTCGACGTTGACCTTGAAACGCTGGCCGCGTTGAACAACACAGATTTCTCCTGGCTGAACATAGAGGAAGCCGAATTCGGTCTGGATATCGAGAGGCCCCTGCTGAGGGACGATGAGGAAATCGCCGTCAGAGTTGACAAAGGCCTTCTTGGTCATGCTCTTGTTGCACAAAAAGACATGAGTGGCCAGGCCTTCCCGTAAAGTAGGATCCCCGGAGCCTGCAATAGTCTTTAGGCCGTCAACAAAATCCACATCCTCTCCTTCAGGAATCTCAAATGGATTCCACGCCAACTGGGTGGGAGAGACGTGGACCCGGGGATTCATGGGGATAAAGCACGATTCCACATCTGGCTTGTCGGGGAGGTCCGTCTGTTCTTTCAAGGTTAGCCTCAAAATTCATCCCCTCATCATCTCATATCATGGAGACTGACAAATCCCTGATGTGCGACCGCCGGCCGAGCGCGGTATAGCCATGCCTTCTTGTTAACATGGCGTGGGGCGACAAATGCTGAAGCCGTAACTTGCTCGGCATAGAGCCCAAAGCGGATAGATCTTGGGCTATTTTGTCCACGCGGGATAGTTCCAGGAATTGCCTCGGATTCAAAGCTGTTGTTAAACCCAGGCTGATACTCGTAAGGGTCGTTGGGGCGCGTCGCGAACGACGGGACTGTCCCATTTTGCTGCGTCGCCGCCCAGTGGAAGATCTGCTGCAAGTTTTGAGGTGCCATGTTTTGCTCAGCTCGCCAATATGATTGTACGTGACTGACAGTCGCGATGTTGTGGGCGCTCGCGGCACTTGTATGTAGTTGAAGCCCTCGGTAATCATCCTTGCTCTACCCCACATGATGCCGATCGTGATGGATGTGGAGTAGATTTGCGTGGCACACCCATGTTAGCTCGTGCATGTACGGATACATCCGACCTTCCGTAGTAGTGGTAATGTAGTCTACCTATTCTAGTGCTTGTCTTCATGCGGATAGTTGGAACGCTGATGGTGATGGCCTTGTCACCGTTGAAGAAAAGCGTGGGGTATCTGGGGTATCTGGACCCAAGCTCCGATATACCTGTCGTTAGCCTTCAAGTCTACATCATGAGAGGCATCTGCACTGGTATGATCTCCTCTGCGCTGATAACTCAGGAGCTTCTTACACCTTGATACGATAACCATGGGGATCTTCAAATACACAGACGTAGCTCAGTTGATGAGCTTCCAAATGGAAACGCCCCTTCGAGTGGACCGCTCTGTCTTGCGATTTGCTATAGCCTCACTCCTGATACTGATCGGCCTCTACCTCTATGTTGTCCCAAATGCAATCACGGTAAGAAGGCCTGAGGTACCCATACACATACATGAGTTCAGTGACTGAATAGGTGTGGTAAATAATAGGACTCGAGAAGAAGAAAACTGCCCCCTGGGCCCCGTGGCTGGCCCATAATTGGCAACCTGTTCGATCTCAGCGATTCAGAGCTGGTGAGAGACCAAGTGAGAGAATGGCACCGCAGGTTTGGGGATGTCTTCTACACGAAGATTGGCGCAACCGATTACATCTGGCTCTCGTCTCCAAAGGCTGTGAAGGACCTGATGGACAAGAAATCCGCCATATACTCCTCGCGCCCTCCTCTCCCACTCGCCCAGGACGTCGCGAGTGGAAAGTCACGACAACTATTCATGGCGTATGGTCCCCAGTGGAGGGGTCTGCGGAAGCATAGCCACGCTCTTCTCAATCTAGGCGCGTCCAGAAAGTACAGTCCCGTGCAGGACTTCGAGTCCAAGGTAGTACTCAACGATCTGCTGAATCAGCCCGATCAGTACTATACCATTAACCGGCGATACTCGACCTCTGTCATCATGCTCGTCGCCTATGGCCATCGAATCCCTTCTTTCCAAGACCCCTTGATCGCGAAGATCTTTACCGTACTCGAGAACCTCTCCATCATGTCAGCACCTGGTGCTTTTGCGGTCGAGACAATCCCGCTACTGGCCAAGCTGCCGCAATGGATGCTGGGCAACTGGCGCTCATGGGGCGAAAAGGCTTTTGCTCATGATAGCAAAATTTACCTCGAACTATGGGAAAGACTGAAGAGAGATACAGACCAGGGGATTGCAAAGGACTGCTTCTGTAAGGAGTTCTATCTCAACGATCCAAGTAAGAACGGTATAGACGATTTGTTGGCCGCATATACATGTGGTGGCTTGGTCGAGGCTGGCTCTGAGACAACGGCTACAACGATCAACAACTGGACACTTGCCATGGTACTTTTTCCTGAAGTCATGAAGAAGGGCCAGGAGGAGTTAGATCGTGTCGTTGGAGGTGGCAGAATGCCTCAATGGGAAGACGAAGAGAACCTCCCCTACATTCGGGCTATGATCAAGGAGACGCTACGATGGCGGCCTGTAAACAAGTTTGGCATGTATCACGCATCAACCGAGGATGATTGGTATGAGGGTCATTTCGTCCCAAAGGACTCGGTAGTCGTCCTAAACTGGTGGTAAGTGTATCGAGTCCTCCTCGGATAGGATATGATTGTGACTGACAAAATGCAGGGCAATTCAGCGTGATCCAGATCGCTTCCCAGACCCAGATGCCTTCGAGCCTTCGCGCTATCTTAACAGCCACCTTTCAGCTGCTGAGTACATGAACGCTTCAGACCCTTATGACCGTGATCACTTCTCATACGGTGCTGGCCGGTAAGCCTTCTCCCAGTCGTCGTCCACCATTCTCATGATGCCCCAGTCACTAACATTGGAATTTTGTCATAGACGAGCATGTCCTGGTGTTCACTTGGCTGAGAAGTCGCTCTTCATTGTCATCTCTCGTACTCTCTGGGGATTCAATATCCAAAAGAAAAAGGGTGCCGATGGATCACTGGTGGAGCCCACAACGAAGATGATGCCTGGGTTCCTGAGTGTCCCTGAACCTTTTGAGTGCGACATCATCTGCCGTTCGCAAGCTCATGAAAGAATCATCAAGTCCACATTTGATGAGGCAATGAATGAGGGGTTGAATTACTAGCTATGGGTGCTCTGATAGTGTTTCAAGTAGTGTCATGTCCGAGTCTGGAATGCACCACGAGACCACCCCAGATTATGGGGCAACCCTGGTGATACCATCTAGTCTACAGAGCAACGTTATGGAGCAACGTATTTCTACTTACCGAGCTCATGAGAACAAGATCTTATGCCCACTGGTGACCAATAATGTGAATAATCTTCAATTGTCGCCCAGCTATATACACCGAGGTTTCCATCAATTTGCACTTCAGCCCTGCTCTCTCGACACTCCGATTGTCACAGGCTGGGAAATGTACTTGACTATAACTCTACACATTTACCAGCAGAGAGAACAAGTAAATAGTAGGAATGGGATGTAACATTCTGCATGGATTAGAACTGGGCCGAGTGTTACAAAAGCTACGGTATCAGTCTTCGCTGTCCTTCCCTCATGTTTTCGTCGAGCTTAGAGCCCAGCCAGACGCTCTGCGACTCTTCCAACTTGTCTTCAACCTCGGTGATGTTACCTCCATTGATGATGAAGCTCTTACCATTGAGCTCGGGTCTCATCGCTGGTAAGAGACTGGCTCTCGCAACATCCTCGGGCGTGTTCGCCGGCAGATCGCCCCATACCTTCATGATATGGTCAGTTACCATAGTCGTCACTGTCGACCATGGTTAGCCAACCTGTGAGTTTCTGCACAGAAATAGTGGATAGTCTCGACTTACGCGTCATCCAAGGTGCGATGAGGTTGACCGAAACGTTCTGCTTTGGAAGCTGGGTCCGTAGCGAACGCATGAGACCGAGAATGGCGGCCTTGCTTGTACAATACGTATACAAGGGTGGCGTGTCAAAGAAACTGGCAACCGAACCAAACAGGACAAGTTGCGATCTCGTCTCGGGGTGCTTACGGAAGAAGTGAAGGGCGCACTTGGCCACATACCATGTCCCAATAGTGTTCACATTCACCACTGCAATATCGGGTGGGTGGGATTCTAGAGTGGACGTGGCCTCCTCATCAGCTGGGTCGTCGAGTGACTCAACTTTGTTAATGGCGGCGTTGGAAATGACCGTGTCAATTGAACCGAATCTCTCATAGGTGCTTTTGAAGAAGCCCACGACGTCAACCCAATCGGAAACATCGCATCTCCTGAAATGTATGTTCCTAGAATATCACTGTTAGTACACCCCGCCACTCAAGGCCATTGCTAGGACAGGCTGAGTTTACTCTTTGAGCTCCCGTTCCATGTCTCTTCCCATTTTTTCATTGACATCACATGTAGCTACCTTTGCTCCATGACCTGTAGAATGGGTAAGCCTCGCCCTCGGTGTTGAACAGCAGCATGAACTCTTCCTTACGATGAGCAAGATCGACAATGGCCCGGCCGATCCCGGTTGCACCGCCAGTGACGATGATGACTTTGCCCCGAAGATTCTCGAACTCATCGTCTCGGAGGAGATAGTTGGACATTTTAGTTATAAGGTGAGGGTTTGGCGTTTCAGAATCCCCCTTCTGATACAGCGTCAAGAGGAGTGTGGCAGTGGGGTTAAAGTAGTACACTCGTGGGCCGAGAAGGTGGTCAACTGTCTTATAAAGGCCCCTCCACTTCCCCAAGTGCAACAAACTCAATTAGTCCTATTGGGGGGAAATAGATCTCCATCTTAACTGGTACACAAGAGAGGGCCCTGTAAGAGCTGGGGTAATTAAGCTAAATAGCAAGCATGGTTGCGGCGCAGTAATTACAACGGCGGGCAATTGAATGTCAAGTCGCTCGCAGCAACTACCAAGACGTGTATTGTGATGACTATTTACAATACGGATCCTCTGTGCTAGCTCTAGTTTAAAGTGATGTAAGATGGAGCTGGTGTGTCATCTGCCAAATCAGATGTAGCAGTCCAGTGCTGGTATTTGTGTTTCTGTGTCTCGACTTCATCCGCGATGGCTATCGCAAGGTCGGCTGCAGAGATACCCAGTAACCTCCCATCAAGTGGATTGTCGCCATTGGGCTCCCCTTTGAGCGGCAAGTTGTCGATCGTCACCTCATACCTTCCAGTTCGTTTCCCTGGGCGGTATAGCGCGCTGGGGGAAACATAAGTCCAGTCAAACGACGTGTTGCCGTCAAAGAAGAGGTAGCTCGCTCTCGCCGCCTTGATAAACGATCCTGAAGCATCTCCTTGTCTCAGTTTGGCCTCGTACTCATCCACAACGTCCCTGGCCGCCTTTCTCTCCTCTTCACTGCCTCCCCGTAAGGCGATACGAGCGTTCCGATACGCACGTAGGCTAGATCCCAGCGGCCCAAGCCTCTCTTCCATGTAAGTAACATGGGCATGGCTGTCAGCGATGCCACGCCGGTAGGCCAAGAAGAAGTCTTTGCTGTCGGCTACACATTGGCCATCCTCGTGTGGGATATGTAGGCTTCCAGTGCCGCCCACCATGATGAAGTAGCCCACTTTCGCCCGCTTAACGGCCAAGATGATTCTTCGGATTGATTCGATAAAAGGCACTTTACGTCGGTATCACATTAGCATCAGTCATCATTACTGTAGTAGGTTCTCAACACTTGAGGGGCATCCAGCTCAAGCTCACTTACTGTATTGTAGCCCCTGCTGCCCGGCCGTGTGAGGACCGTACTCGCTGACCAGAACATCAACGTCACTGAATGCCTTTGCCAGTTCGGCCTCACTGTGCTGGTCAATGTCAATCGCCCGAGGCTCATAGAGCGGGTGTGATCCTAGCTTGGCCGGATCTCGAGACAACCCAACAACGTGGTGCCCACGGTCTATGAGCTCTCTGCAGAGGTAAGATCCGCCAAATCCCGCTGGGCCAATGACCCCAACCTTGAGCGAGACGTGTTCGAGTGCCATGGTGCACTTTCGGGTACACAAGAGTGCTTGTAGAGTATTGATTGGGGAGGGTGATGCTGGCAAATTCGCCTATGTGTCTCAACAGGCGCTGTGCAATGCCCTTGACTTGACTGAATTGATATGGGATAGCAGCAACTGTCCTCCACATGCCATTCAACCCGCTGCCGATCCTAGCATGGTGGGGGATGGAGCTGGCAACGACGCATCAATGTGGGGGGCTTTGCGGGGTTGATTCTTGGGTCGAGCTATATTCACATCCCCACCAAGGCCTTGAGATAGCAGCATTATACTTCGTCGAGCTGCTGATCTGTTACACCTCTTCATTTCACCGTCTTGCTATTCTAGATATGGAATTCAATGTAGGATTCATCGGTAAGTGTTTCGTTCTGAGCAAGGCGCGAAAAAACAATCAGATGGAATCTCTACCCGCACTTACACGCTCCATATTCTAGGCCTTGGAGCCATTGGTTATCCAATGGCGGCTTCACTTTGCCGCAATTTGCCAAAATCAGCCGAATTACACATCTTCGACGTACAAAAGGCGGCGTGTGATCGATTCAAGCAAGAGTTCGGGGGCATTCGGCCTGTATTCATCAACGACTCGCCGCGACAAACTGCCTCCAGCGCAGAGGTCATTGTCTCAATGGTTCCAGGAGCCCCACAAGTATCAGATGTCTATCTTGATGCCAAGGATGGGATCATTGCGGCAACAAGAAACGACAGAAGGCTCCTTTTAGAATGCAGCACGATAGATACAGAAACAGCAAGGGGCGTCGCTCAGGCAGTTGAGAATTCTGGACAAGGTATATACGTAGACGCCCCGGTATCGGTAAGCCTGCCCTCTATCATGTGCGATCAGTAACGCACAAAGCATCCTGGGGGTATTTCTGCTCATCTTTCGTCTCAGGGGGGCGTTCCGGCAGCTGAGAGCGGTACTCTATCCTTCATGATAGGCCATACTGAGCCATCTTCCGACGACCTAGTAGGAAACCGGCTACGACAAACCGTCACCATGATGGGCGATCCAGCAAAGCTCTTTTGGTGTGGTCGCATTGGCGCCGGCTTGGCGGCCAAGATCAGCAATAATTACATATCATGCTCCGTACTGCTGTTGATTGCCGAAGCCATGGCCATTGGTATCAAATCGGGAGTCGACCCCAAGATGCTTCATCGCATCATTCAGAACTCGACTGGCCAGACATTCATGGGTGATAATGTTTGCCCAGTACCTAACGTCGTGCCCCATGCACCAAGCAGTAACAACTGGAGGCTCGGTTTCAAAACCCAGATGTTTCTCAAAGACCTTTCTCTAGGCATTGAAGCTGCTCGCCGGGAAGACCTACAGCCAACCATGGCAGAGGCTGCTTATGAGGTTTTTGCAAAGGCTTCGAAAGACCCGCGATGCATTGTAAGTTTATCGCCCATCTACTCTTATCTTTTGGTGCTGTGCCCTGACCATCTCGCTTGGATATAGGATCGTGACGGCTCATCTGTGTATCTTTACATCACGGACGCTGAAGATTCTAAAGCTGATGCGAGTTCAAAGGAATAAAATAAGACAGACCAGCGCATTGCGATGGACCTTCAGGAAACAGACGACACGAGGTCGCATTTGGCTTGATCAGAAAGCCGTGAAATTGTGTAGTTTTACTCCTCTTGATCTTGCAACTCCAAGGCTTGGCAATTTAGAAATCACAGCTTTTGAGACACGTAGTCAAGCATTCCAAGTGTGGCTCTAATTTACTGTTCACAGGCAGCCATCATCTAGAGGGTCCGCCCATATCAACCCTACTGTATAATACCAATCAAACGTCATGCTTCGAGGTTGAAACCAAGCGAATCACCAACCTTCACGTACCCTAGGCAGGATCGAATGGGTGAGATGACAGGCTTCCAATCTACCTTCATAGGCACGTAAGGTCTTGATTATTGTCAATGCGGTTACCCCAAGATATGTGGGGTATACCGTGGTAGTCTCCAACGTAGAATTCTTTGAAGAACCGACCGGTGGTGATGGGGTATTTTATCATAGATGCATCAGGCATTGAATTGTGACACCTTTCACCAACAATTCATCGTTCTACGCCTTCTCGTATCGGTTCTATCATTGAGTAGATGCAATGGCTACATTCGAGTACTATAACGAATCACCCCGAGTCGTCTTCGGCCAGGGCAGTTTGAATCAGCTACCTTCGGTGGTTGAAAAGCTCAAGGCCAAAGCTGTGATGATTCTTTCGACGCCCCATCAGACGGAGATTGCTGAGCAGATCAAGAACCTTCTGGGACCGGTTGCCGTGTCCGTATTTACTGGCGCAGTCATGCACACTCCAGTTCAAGTCACAGAGTCTGCCATGGCGCAGATCAAGGAATCGGGTGCTGATGGCATCGTCTCGGTGGGCGGCGGCAGCACTATCGGACTGGGCAAGGCCCTCAGTGTTCGCACGGGTCTGCCTCATCTCTGCATTCCTACGACCTACGCTGGAAGTGAAATGACTCCCATTCTTGGCGAGACAAAAGACGGTCAGAAGGTGACGAGACGCGACTCTAGCATCCTGCCGACCGCGGTTCTATACGATGTGGATCTGACGATGACACTTCCCGTCAAGCTGAGCTTATACAGTGGAATCAATGCCATTGCTCATGCAGGTAAGTTTCTAACACCCTTCACCCCTCTCTTACCGTCTTTCATGCCGTCTACTTTGGCTTGATACTCACATATGTCTCTTGAACCAGTCGAAGCACTCTATGCTAGTAACGGTAACCCAATCATCGATCTCATGGCTTGCGAGGGTGTAAGGTCACTGTGCGATGCCCTACCGGTCGTACGAACCGATTCCCAGAACAAGGCTGCACGATACAAGGCTCTCTACGGATCCTGGCTCTGTGGTATGTGCCTGGGAGCTGTCAACATGGCTCTGCATCACAAGTTATGCCACACAGTCGGTGGCATGTTCAATCTACCACATGCTGAGACTCACGTCTCAATCCTTCCGCACTCTTTAGCTTTCAATGCTCCTCAGACTTCAGGCGCCATGGGAAAGCTTGCGGCTGCTCTGCCTGATAGTGACGGAGATCCCATTCGTGGCATCAACTCTCTCTACCGTCGGCTAGGCATCACCGTTAGCCTCCAATCTCTCGGCATGCCCGAGGATGGTATTGATAAGGCTGCGGATCTTGCAACTTCCAACCCATACCCTAATCCTAGATTGCTTGAGCGAGATGCCCTGCGGGAGCTGATCAGGCGGGCATGGCACGGAGACGAGGCATGTGATGACCTTTAGCTCGCATGGTAGACGGATATTGGGGATCCAAGCAAAGTCAACAATTCAGCAATTGGTTTTACGCGGACCATTAAGATCGCCATAAAAGTAACGAGGTCGATAAGCCACTCCAGGATTGGTCAACTCTATGGAATCATAGCATTCTTAGGAATTCCAAGACTTTAACCAAACATTGGTCTGCTGCCTCGGCATAAATCTCATGCCCCTTTGCATCGATTAAATCAAGCTTTGCATCCGGTATTTCCTCTGCCAGCGTTCTCATGGACTCAATCGTGACCAAAGCGCTATTAGTCGGAGCCAAGATGAGCACAGGACACTCGATCTGCTTCAAGTAAGGACGACTGTCAAGTCTGCTCAAGAACTCGGCATAGCCCGCGAGGCCTTCGCCATCACTTGTCGCGACCTGGTCAGTCCACCATGTAAGATACCCAGGGTCGCTGCCAGCAACAGTTCCACTAGATCCCACTAGACGCTCGGCCCATCCTCTCGAGCCCAGCTGTCGGCAGGCTTCTGGCCATGACTCCAGACCAAAGGCGAGGAATTCTTGTGCTTTTGGAGGTAGATGAGTTGGTGATGAGCATATCACGACAGATTTGACGCGCTCAGGATGGGTGGCGGCGAAGATTTCTGCGAGCATGCCACTCGTCGATTCCCCTACAAAATGGACCTTGTCGATCTTGAGTTGGTCCAACGTGTCCTTGATTTCATCGATGATGGTAGCCGTCGAGTAATCGTACTTGTCGTCCTGTTGAGGCTGGGGGTAACTGGAACCACCATGGCCTCGAAGATCACGACGCAGGATATTATAGTGTCGGGCTAGCGCCGGTACCCAGTGATAGAAATGCTCAGCAGTGCGCCCGAAACCATGCTGGATGAGAATTGTCTCGGCCGACCGCCACGGATCAACAAAGCTGTCGTATATGTAGGCTGTCGTCTGTCCGTTGCTGTGATGAATGAGACGGCGTTGCGAAGTGGTGATAGTAGTAGCCATGTTGATTGAATCTCTCAAGTGTGCGAGAATGTAATCAGTTTGCAACGAGACTTTCTATGAACCAACATTCGAGGAATGAAAGAGCTTTACAGACTTGGCTCAGTGGAAAAGTATCACAACTTTCTACCAACTCGGAAGTATCCTGGCCTGTCATTCACGTTAACAACAATTGCATTCTGAGCTGGTCGAGTTCTGGCTGAATGTGGGGTAGACAAAATGAATCTCAGTCACTTCTATATCCCCCACCAGACCTCCATCAGTCAGTCTCCAACTCCACCATCTTCTAGAGAGTCACACGGTGCGGTACCTGTTAAGATAATGGGGTCTTGAGGGGGCAATAAGTGTACCCTTGCAAATTGACCGATTGGATACTGCTTCCTCGTACACGGGGTGCTTTTACTTCACACGTACAATCCCACCAGTCCTCGTTAACCAAGCAGCCTGGTTCTATTTACGAGCGACCTCTTCGTAGGATTACGATATCCTTTCCACCATATCATATGTATTAAGAAGTGTGAGAGATCACGGGGTAAGCGTCCGCTTGCTTTCGCTCAAACAATTCTGCTTGTTCTCTCTACCAGTTCTGTCGACATACTCTGGCAAGCTTCACCATGTCTGCAGCCGAGCTTCGACACAATGAGATACATCATCCTACAATTGGAACAGTCAAAGGTCAGGTGGAAACCGGCGGCGTCATCCAGTTTTTGGGTATCAAGTATGCATCACTCCAGCACTGGTTTGATAACGCCAAGCTGTCTGAATACGATGGCAGCGGTATTGTTGCCGACCACCATGGGTAAGCCATTACCCTCCGAGTATCACAGGACCGCTTTTCTGACCATCTAAACCGGTCTTAGTCCTCAGACTATTTCCGTTCCTCAAGGGGTTGATATCGAGTTCGCTGCTATACAGAAAGCTTTGCCTAAACCAGAATTCCCTGGTCTTTCGGGAACAGATTGTCTCACGTTGAACATTACGACACCAAAGACTTCGACCGAATTGAGCTCTCTACCTGTGTTTGTATACATCCATGGAGGAGGCTTTGCTTTGGGATCAAACTGGTGGCCCCAGTATGACATGAAACGTATTGTGCAGCTCTCAATCACGGCGGGCAAACCAATCGTTGGGATCAACATTAAGTGAGTCCAACACAGTCATCCGTCTTTCCCTGATACGAGAACTAGATTTCTAACAGTGGCTTTATCTTGTAGCTACCGTCTAGGAGCACCCGGGTTCTTGACGTCCGACGAGCTAGAACAGGCAGGTTATCGGGCCAATCGCGGTCTTCATGATCAAAGGACTGCACTTGAATGGATACAAAGATACATCTCTGGTTTTGGTGGCGATCCTAACCGAGTCACTGTGTCTGGCGAAAGTGTAGGCGGACGTGCGTATCACAAAATCAGCCTGGCTCAGAAAGGCGTCAATAACTAACCGTCTTGATAACAGTGTCTGCTACACGTCTGCTGTATCCCGAGGGTTCGCTGGCCTCTCGAATCATCGTTATGGGTGGCGCTCCGCCCTCGGTAAAACCGTTGAGTGCTGCAGTGGCTGAGAAGACATATCAAGCAATAATAGAATGCTTCGGATACAGCGACCTGTCTCCTCGAGACCGTCTTGAGGCGTTAACACGAATTCCAGCTACCAAGCTTCTAACCAATCTCCCTGGAGGATTGCCACTCATTCCAGTTCTAGATGGTAATCTGGTGCCATATGATGAAACTTTCAAGCTGATGGCATCTGACGACTACGCCTTCAAGGCAAAGTCGTGTGAGGCTGCCATGATTGTTCATTCGACTTTAGATGTAAGCAAAAGAGCGACGTCTCATACAATTCTTCCGCGCATTTTCTTGAGCTAAACGATTTGGGTTATCAACACAGGCGAGCATCTTTGCATCCCTAGGACTATTTGCGCGAAGAATAGGTCTAGCTGATGCGTTTATAAAGCTGGCACACTCTTTGCTCAAAAGAGATGATCTGGCGTCTCGCCTTTTGCACTGCTACAATATCACGTCCGACATGGATGATGATACTGTACTTCTCAACATCTTACAATTCGGATCAGATATTGGAAACCAAACGACATCCCGGGCCCTTGCTGACGTCTTCCCGGGCGAAACATTTGTACTTCATTTTTCGGAGCCAAATCCATGGGTAGGTCGCTTTCAGGGACATAGTTCCCACATACTGGACGTCTCATTCCTGTTGCAAAACTTCAACGACTATATGCCCGCCTCGCAGCAAGCGGCCGCGGTCCAGTTTGCAGAAGATGTGATCTCATTCACAAACGGCGGAAGGCCGTGGGAGCCGTTCTCCAAAATAAAGTGTACGGCAATCTTGCAAAACGGCCAGAGGCAGTTTATAAGCGAACAGGAAGTGCTCTCAGGAAGATACGGCGAGTTAATGGAGATTGGCCAAGCTGCTGGGCTCGACGTGGTTATGCAATTGTGGTTGGCATTTGTTTTCGCAGGTTAATCGTTGGGTGCAATCATCTAAGTGTGCGCCAGTTACTGCAATCGAGCATGGGTTCCATGGGGAGTGACAAGTGATGAAGCCCCTTTCGGTTTTTGAAGATGATAAAGGTAGGCACTTGGCGTTTCCATCTACACAGTCGGTTACACAGCCCAGTGAATAAGAGAGTGCAAAAGCCAAAGAAAATGCGTTGAAAGTAACGAAACATTTTAGCTACCTCTATCCAAGGACGCATGCAGAAACGGGGATTCTAGTCATTTTGCTAAATCTCAAATGGACATCAACTGGCTTAGGGTATCATATGCTCGAGAGAAGGTACGCCACTATTCGTAAATCTACTGCTACTCCACATGAGTCCTTTGATGCCCCAGGTGGAGTAGCCAAGCTAGAGTAGCTGTGACGTTTCAACTGTTCATAAAGCACCTCTCAGCGCAATACTTCTAAGAATGAAAGCGCCAAATGACTCTAGTAGCTCTGAACCATCCTCGACCTTCTTTTCAAGCTGTACCATGTCTGTATCTCTGAGACACACTTCGCTTCAAAGCACTCTCGCCGGAGTTGAGCTTCCCACTGTAGCGCAGTATCGCGGCATTCCCTACGGACGGATACCTCGACGCTTTTCTACTGCCGAACCTGTAACCAGGTTTCCGGAACATCTTGATTGTACAAAATTCGGGTATAGCTGAGTCTCTGGTAGCTCACTGGGGTTGATGGCTGCTTACATGTGTAGTCCGCGATGCCCTCAAGTCCCGGTTGACGTGGGTCACCTACTCCGGATACCTCCTGATCACCGCTTCCCATATGAGCCGGAAGATGAGCTGGGATGCACCAACTTGGATGTGACTGTGCCAAAGTTTGATGCTGTGCCAAACGCATCCCTGCTACCAGTTTTGGTTTGGATTCACGGTGTGTTCTACCTACCCTGGTTCGAGCTACATTCATGAACTTACAAAGGGATTCATGTAGGGGGTTCCCAAGCAGTGACGTTTGGAAGTGCTGCGTCGGATATCTGCGGTTCGTAGTCCCAGAGACGCATCCTAATCATCAAGAAGATGCCAGACAATTTTGAGCACACGTCTCCATGCTAACTTGACCATGATTTAGACATGACAACGCTCGTATCTGACTCGACAAAGCAAAAAAAGCCAATCATTGCGGTATCTATCCAGTATAGGCTCAATATATTTGCTCTTGGGAATGGCAAGGGGCCGGCAAACCTAGCCTTGAGTGACCAGGCCTTGGCTTTGGAATGGACAAGGACACACATAGCAGGCTTTGGGGGTGATCCGGTAAGTAGAGGCACCTCATTGAGATATCCATGAGACTCCAGACATTCTTACCTAGACATCCTGTGCACAGAACAGGATTACTCTGGCTGGTGAAAGCGCAGGGGCCGTTCACTCTCATGCTCAACTGGTCTCAGGGGCGCCCATCAGCCAGTGTATTCTCGCCTCAGGGACGCTTTGGCTATCGCCGCCACAGCCGGCTCAAAATGTTTCTGTTCTGCGTGATGCAGTCTATAAACGTCTCCAGACGCTCAATCCTAACGCTGACCTAGACACTGCTCCAGCATCCCAGGTTGTTGAGGCAGTGCAACTAACTGGACTACAATCATGGTTCCTCCAATGCGATGAGAATTTGGAGAGATGGCAAACGAATACAGGAAGAGTTCAGAGACTGATGCTCAGCGATGTTCAGAAAGAAGTAGGTGTCTCCAGAGCTGTTTTCAGAAGACATAACCCTAACAAGCGCAAAGGCCGCTATTTGGCAAGCTGGAGTCTGGCAAACTGACGCCACCGATATCGTCTCCGCTTTTGACCGCGCGGGCCATCATAGCAGTGAGCTCAAGAGGCTATACCACATATATCCCGACAGACCCTCTTCCTGCAAGACCGGAGCTCTCGATTTCATCACCGACTACAAGTTTGTACTTCCAATAGACCGCACGTCTCGGCTCTGGAGCACCCCAGGCAAGGCTGTGTACAAATACTTGGTTGATGAGAACAATCCGTGGCAGCCGTCGAGCGGCGCCCACCATGCTGTGGATCTTGTTCTACTCTTTGGTGGGTTTGATCTGAGTTTCTCTCCCTCTGCCCAACAAACTGGCCAGAACTTGCGAGATGCATGGATCAACTTCATCAACCTTGAGGAGCCCTGGATATCTGGTCCCGGTGCTTATCATGCTTTTGGTCCCCACGGGACCTCCCAAGAGGTGGGAAATGATGAGCTGAGATCGCGCAGAAGAATCGACAATGTAGACCGCTTGGATAAGATGGATGGAGGAATGCTCGACAAGGTTTTTGCTAGCTTGGCGGCAGGTAAAGTGAGTCTCTTGAATTAAATACTAAAGCGGACCTCATCCCAGAGGCTCTTGGCTGTATCTGTCAACACTCCTTCTTCGTGCCACCAATGTGATGAAAGATATGATTGAGCTCATGGCTGTAGACGTATACATGCGGCTAAGAATCTGGATTCCTTATCCTCGTACAGGCACAAGCAAAGGGTTGCTCGATTCACATATAGATATTCATATAATACCATTTCTGATGCTATCTAGGTAGTATATCACCAGGAACGAAGTAATTCAAAGGGATGATCCGCCGCTTGGAATCTGCCCCAACTTCATATCTAGTGAGCTTTCAGGGGTCTCAATGATAACATGTGCTTTCATATGTTGTAAAGATATTGTCAAGGTCATTCAAGGTTTCCCGACTGTTTACTGTTTCCCCATTTACCAGGCATTGGAGCCACAATAAAACCAGCACAAGACACAAGGATCAACATCCATGTGTTTGACGCCTCAATAAGGCAAGTAGGGGGCATCATGTTCAAAGATTGTAGTCACAACTTGGTACCAACATATTGACAGACAATTTTGCCGGGCTTTGTTCCCCCACATGGGGTAAATATTGCTATGTACAGTGTGGCTGCCTCTTGATCTAGACCACCCCTCCCTACCCCAGACTCCATCAGCACCCCGCGTCCGTCCTGTTAGCTTGGGGAAGGGCTGAATCCCGTTGTAACCTTGGTCAATTGATCGAGGTTTAGGCCCAGACGGGTTGGATTGGACCTAGCCTTTCCTGTAGGGCGTCTACTCATTTCCCAATAGTTCCATTTATATGAACTTGAGGTCAAAGTGGTTGCCCTGTCTTCAACAATCCAGTGCGCTTTTTGAAGGTCATTATTACGTTGGTAAAGAATCCCACAGCAAGATTGCACACATGTCTCTGGATACAACCGTTCCGGCGCCTATACTCAAACGTGGCACAAAAGACTACGAAGAGAACCGCAACCGCTTTTTCAACCGGGATGAGCTCAACAGATTCCCCATTGAAACTCATCTCGTTCAATCCGCTCAGGATGTTGCCACTGCTTTGAAGAGAGCCCAAGACCTTGGTGTGTCCGTTGGGGTTCGTTCTGGGGGCCACCTTGCGTCTAAGCCATCGTTGATTGACGGGGGAATCCTCATCGACATGTCTCAACTCAACCGCCAAGTCAACTACGACGCTGCCTCGGAGGAAGTTAGTTTCGGCCCGGCAGTACGTGTTTATGAGGCATGGAAGGCCACCGACGCCATTGGACGTTTCTTTCCTTTTGGACACGCACCGGATGTTGCCTTGGGAGGCTTTTGCTTAGCAGGAGGCCAAGGGTTCTTCATGAGAGCATGGGGTGCCACAGTTACGGACTGGATTACCAAACTCGAGATTGTGGTGCCTGATGGTCGAATCTTGATTGCCAGTAAAGATGAGAACCAAGACCTCTTCTGGGCCGCCCGTGGCGGCGGCCAATTCTTCTTTGGTGTTGTCACTCGGATATGGAGTCGCACAATCCCGGCACAGCGCTTTTTTGGACGGTCAATTACCTTCAGAGTTGGCGACAAGTTTGAGGCCTTGCTCTCGTTTGCTCTTGATCGAAACGAGGAGATGCCCAGAGCCTTGACCGAGGCCGCAATCTGCACGATGCATCCCGAGCTTCTTGCAGAGTATTCAATCGACGAAATGATACCGTCTGACTCGCCCCTGCTTTTGATGATCAACATGTCTGCATATGCAGCGACCTTGTCCGAGGCGTCAGATATGCTCAAAGCATGGGACAACGTCCCCGAGAATTTGGTTGACCATCTCATCGAGACTAAACCAGTCACAGAGACCGACTGGGAGGAGTTTTTCCAACTTCAGCATCACCTGAATCCGCAGACACCAGATCAGAAATGGGGCATCCATAGCATTCTTAATGACCCTTCTACTCCTCGCTCAAAGGTAATGTATTCTGCTTCTCAATCTCAACACCTGAATCTGTAGACTGGAAGTTGACATGGCAATCTATGTAGCTTCTTGAAGCAATCAAGCCTGCTTTATGCGAGCTCCCCACCAGGTCATCCTATGGATGCCTCTACATTGGCGACACTATTCATCCCAACGAAGATGATGCAGTCTTTAGTCTTCCTCAACAATACTATATTTCCACCTTTAGTGGTTGGAGAGACCCGAGTCTGAAACCGACTATTCGAGAAACCATGAAAAGAACCTATCGGAAGGCCGAAACAGTTGCATGTGGCATCTACGTTGCGGACTTTGATCAGTCACCCGATGCTCTTCATTCTCCAACGGTATGCGGAACGATATACCCTTACCATAACCCCACTAACGCCCACCCTCGTTCAGATTCGTGTTTGGACGGACTCAGCTCAAGCCAAGTTCATGAGGATTCGCGAGAAATGGGACCCCAATGGACTGTTTCCTGGGTATAGGGTGTTGACAGCAAGTCAAAGGGGAAAGAGTAATCTATAATACGGATACAAGCGTTTGTTAATCTTTTTCGAATTCAAGATCGCTGAATACAGTTGGACTGTTTCGGTAGCACAGCAGTTCAAAGTGTTATTATGACAGGGCCTGCGTGTAGTACAGACATTATAGAATTCTTGAATAAGCGAGAAATAATTCTTTATAACTCTAGAGGACAATACGAGCATCTATCACAGGTGCCTTTCGTCGGATCCCTCACAACGTGTATCCATTCAGTAAGCGTACTGGACACTACCATGAAGACCGTTATCAGCTTGGTGGCTACACATTGACAAGGTTTCCCTCAACATTTACATTTTCACGCAATCACTATTAGAAATATGTGGTATGGAGACGGAAGTCACTAGATACAAAGGGCGCATCACATCAAGCGTTGATTCTTGCCAAGCTACGTATGTAGAAGCCTGAACAACGCAACAACAAAAAAACATACGAGCCTTCAAACTTCATCACTCTACCGAGTCAACATGGGTTATAAAGCAAAGTAATCCATGCAAGTGAGTGAGGTGCCCAACAATCGAACCGAGCATGCGATAGAAAGGTGGCTAAAGCCTAGCGTGCGGTTGGACTTTCATCCAACTTCATACGAACAAGCAAATTGTGCTGGCTCCAATATCTTCGATATCGCTTACCATAGATGTACATTGGTAACGTGAGCAAAGTCAGAAACGCGGTGATTCCAGCAATGGTATCGAAGACCTGGGCTGCACCACGAGTCATGTACCAATCAACGATGTAGTTGGTAAGCCTAGACGATGTAAGTATCAAGATATATACAACATGGGTACGGAGACTGACCCATAGAAGAAGAAGTTTTTGAAGGTGATGTTCAGGATGAATATTTCTACCGCATGGGCGGGCTGGGCGTCGAGTGCGTAACCTGTTGTGACACTCGCGACGATGCTCATGCCAAACAAGGTCATTCCCCAGATTGTTGCAATACCATAGACTGACCGGTGGTCTTCAATCGCATGGCCGAACCCTGTGAGGCCGGCAACTGTAAAAACTCCCCCAAATCCAGCCAACACTAGCCGGAACTCTGGCTCATAAACACCCTGGTTTCGCCTCGTCATATATCGGATCAAAGGGTCAGATGCCCAGGCCAATAGAACAGTGGCAATGGATCCTCCAATAAGCGGTCCTATCGAGACGTATCCGATAGATGCAGAATCAAAATTCCAGGGCGGTGCGGCAAACATGACACCTGCGAGAACAGACATGGCGACAAACCAGGCCATGATGAGGCCGGACACCAAGACATTGTAGCTTGCGATGACGTTGAGGATGATGGCAAAGCTGGCCAAGACCATGGAGAAGAGGGACTTGTCCGTAAAGGTACCATTGTAAAAGGCAAGTTGGCGCCGGAAGGTCTTGGGCTCAGGGACACCGGCGCCATCAGCCATCTCACCTGGGTGTCTGGCCTGGCCCTCGGGCTTCGAGTCTGCAATCTCAACATGGCCGGCCTTGGCATCTTCGATACCACCTTTCATATCGGAAATGGACTCTGTGCGATCAATATTGAGAGCTAGGGCCCGGTTGTAGGCTGTTTCGGGGACGAAGAGGATGACTAGAATCGTCTGAACTGCCACAAACGGCAAAAGAATATGAAAGTTGTATGGCCAGCCTAGGTTCGTAGTAATGAGACCAGCAATGACACTAACCCCGTTGCTGAGACTGCTGAGAAAGAAAATGACAAGTGCAACGTAGAAGCCACGTTGATGGACAAAGTATATGTCGTTCAGCACAGATGCACAGAGAGACTCGTAGGCTGAACATCCGAGCCCCTGCAAGAGGCGGCCAGCAACTAGAGTGTTGTAGTTCTTGGCGAACTCTGCAACAATGCACCCTACCAGTCCAAGGACGGAGGATACGATGAAGACGGGACGTTTGCCATATTTCCTCGCAACAGCCGAGGCTGGGGGCGATGCAGCGGCTACGGCGAGTAGCATGTAGCCATTCAGCTTGGCAATGTCTGGGACTGGTCGACCGAGGTCCATGGCGACCTGAACGACTCCAGCATTGAGGATCGGTGACTGAGCAAGCATCATCAGCTAAAATGCTTTGGGTGGAAACATGCAGACTGCAGACGGGGAGACCAACGGGAATGACGCCGATAAAGGCTGTTCCCATGAGGATTACAGAGAAGACTATAGCCTTCTTGGCGGGAGACCAGTTGAGGGGATCGTTTGGGTCGTCAGACGGCTGCGGAGCAAGAATAACGTGAGAGTTTTTGCCAGATCCTCGCTTCAGGCTGTTGTCAATGTCGTTCAACGCTGCAGCCGAGTCATCGAGGGTGATGGTTCCTGGGGCGTGATGGCCATCTCGAGGCTCTAGGATTCCCAGGCCCATTATGATGGAGTTGGCAGAGACGGCACTAAACCACAAACTCAGAGAATAATGTGAGCACCTGCGAATCAAATGTCTTGTCCCAGAACAACAGAGGAAGAAGGGCCTTTTTGAGAACTTCAACACAACAGGGCTACAAGGGCAAGGCCTTCTCTTTATGGTCCTATGTAGGCTTTCCAGAACCCATCCTCCTTGCTATACATCACGGCGAGCCACCGTACTTCCCTGGTTCCAGCTGAACTAGATCAACGACTATTGGCTGATCGATAGATCTAAAGTTCTGGGGTGCCGAGACTACGGCATGAAGTTCGTGTGGGGCAGGCTTGCTAAAACCTGGGGTTGGAGTCTAGTCTAGTCCTAAAGCTGAATTCTTACTCCTCATTACCACCTCTTGGAAAGGTGCCGTGAAGACTCGTACATACGGCAGTCGGTTCTTTGACAAGTCAATGTTACCCCACATGATGGTCGAGATTCAGATTCACAAACCTCACTACCGCGCTAGCACAGGATGTTGGCTATCGGTCTGGGGGTCTAGATTGTTTCCGCGGTGGCCTCGTATCTTCCTAAAAGAGTTTGTAAGCTGATCTTCTTGATCAGTCGTGGATGATCCATCAACGTCAAGGCTTTCACGCCGTGCTACGTTGTATGGAAAGTGATGAGTGCCTATACGGTGCTAAGTGCTGTCAGATGCTGGCCGTGCCGCTCAGTAGTATCCAGCCCATCGATTACTTTGTATAAATGGAATATATGGAAGCACACCACGGAGGGAGGATTGATGACAAGCCACATCCACGTTACTTTACTTTCTTTGTTTCGATAACGTTATTTTCTTCGTGATCCGGCCTGGCTTCTTATGTCTCTACACCACCAAACTAATCTCGCTTGGGCCCTTCAAATGGCCAATATCTCGGCGCTGAGGACTAAGGCCGCGAGCATAAGGTTGCTACGCCCAATCTCGCTTGTACGACTGGCGATACGTTTCTAGTAAGTATACCCGTAGAGTGTACACGTAACAATACTATGCGCCAAATGCTACAGCAACAGGCCAAGGATACCACCCCCATAGCACACCATATTTTTCTCAGCGTTTACTCACTATCAGTTCCCCTTTGCGTCGCCCGCCAAGCGACTAGGAAGTGAAGTGAGAGACTCAAAGGGGATGATGGACGGCTATTGATATCTTCCGACTGTGATACGTACGAGAAACAAGCGGACCAGTGAGGCTCTCCGTGAGAATGTCAACTATTGGGCCCTCAGCATAGAGCGCCAAAACGCTCGTCTAGTCACCTGAGATGTTGGTATGTAAGGGGATCACAGCTTCATCATTCACACTTTGAAACACCCGACCAATATGATTATACCTGTCCAACCCAGCTTGACAGCATGAGATTTGGATCATGGTGTGTGGTTTGGTGCATTACCATCTAATTCGACAACATGGCTGTGACGCCAATGAACGTTCACGGCGAGTTGGCCGTTGGTCGGGACGATGCCAGCGCAGCTCTACACCGAATGATCTACCAACTACGGCTGATGGAGCAGTGGGATAATGATTACTCAAGAGATACACAGGCAAGCCTGGGACATATTAATTCTAGTCGTTCCAATGCAAAGGTCGATTTAGTTGTGATTAGTATGTTCGTCAAATGTGTAAAGAGGAATACACAAACCCTTTGCCTTTCAGGTGTACCTACCTGCCTACCTTAGGGTAACCCTCCATTCCCCAACGATTGGAGCTTGGGCAATGGCAGTCGGAGACTTTGTCAGCCTCGGACCTGATTGGAACAAAGCTGAATTTCGGGCTGACAACCCTGGCAAGCAGCCTGGAAGTATTTCGGAAGTACGTTGGAAGCATCCTGGGCAAGCTTCCATCTTGCAGGCCCAAGGAGCTCCCTTCTACTGGCTTGGATTGGAAGCCTGCCCGGAAAGCCTGGCGACAGGAGCCTGGGACTGCGTGACCGCCTGTATTTAGAGGATGGAGAGCACTGGGAGCCAGGCCCGCTTAGGGGCATCGTAGGGAGGGAGCGGGCGGTCTCGGAGCTGGGCCCGGAGCATCGGGTGCTGTTGCTGTGCTGTGCTGGGAAGGCTGTGGTGCTGTAATGGCGGAATCGCCCAATTGCCTTCCGAAGAGGCCGACCGACCGACCGAGCCTTGTCCGTTAACGGCTCGGCGGTCCCAAAAACCTCATTCGTCCCTCCGAGCCATCAACCCCAGGACGTTGACGTGCCTCCCTTCCCACACATACATACATACATACATACGTACATGCATACATACAAGCATTAGATTGACACAGTCCTGACTGATTGCTGCGACGCCCGGCCGTCCATCAGTCCTCCGTGTCGCCATCACCGTCGCTACCGCCGTCACTACCGCCGTCACTACCGCCTTTGCTCCCAGCCACGACAGACTCTCCGATCACGCCTCATCGGTCCGCTCTACCTTTGCCGCTGCATGAGATGAGTCCCCAGCAGGCCGGCCGGCACACGGGCCTGGCCGCCGCCGCCGCCGCTGCGAACCTCTATGGCCGAGCGACATTGGCTGGAGCGCGCAGCTTCTGTACGAGGCGGCATGTCTTACGCGTCAAAGGCCACATTGGCTCTCCCCCCAGCAGTGGCAGTGACAGTTCCAGCTCAGATGGCCTGTCGCCTCGTCATTTCCGACAACTCCACCCATATCATATCAACTTTCGATTGCTCCAGACAGCCTCGGCCGCCTCTGCTCCTTTAACGCTCCCCGACGCCTCTGCCACCACCTCCCGATCCCGTCTTCCTCACCTCTCGCTCCTGCGCAGCAACCTCGGATCTCTCCCCTCTCTCATGGCGGCTTCAACCCCTCAGACGCGATCCCATGGCGGCGGCGGCGGCGGCGGCCACCATCACCACCACCATCACCACGACAATGCCTACCTCACGTCGAGCGACAAGAACGACCCAGGTGTCCGCATCACCCGCATCGGCCTGCTGTGCAACCTCGGCATGGCCATCGTCAAGTTTGCCGGCGGCTGGGCCTTCAACTCCAAGGCCATGACGGCGGATGCGTGGCACAGCATCACCGACCTCGCCTCCGACATCCTCACCCTGGCGACCGTGTCGTGGAGTCTCAAGCCGCCGACGGACCGCTTCCCCATGGGATACGGCAAGATTGAGAGCCTGGGTTCACTCGGCGTCTCGGGCATGCTGCTTGCAGGTGGCTTGTACATGGGCTGGGAGAGCGGCATCAGTCTCTACGCGCACATCAACCCCGAGGCAGCGCACGGCATCCTGGAGCATGTCGGTCATGGCCACGGCCATAGCCATTCCCACGGTCCTGGCGCATTGGGGATCCCAAGCATGCACGCAGCCTGGCTCGCCGCAGGAACTATACTCGTCAAGGAGTGGCTCTACCACGCTAGTAAGTCTAACCTCGCCTCCCCTGCCCCTATATCGCTTGTCCGCAGCTGCGACGATGGCAGCATCTGTGCAGTCCCAGCCGAAGTCGGGAATTCGATAGAAGGATGGACATGATGCGAGAAAGAATATCACATGTGAGAAGACTCGGGACTGACCAATCGCAGCAATGAAGGTAGCACGGGAACGCAAATCCTCAGTCTTGGCGTCCAACGCCATCCATCACCGCGTGGATAGCCTGACGGGCTTCGTCACCCTCGCCGCCATTGTTGGGGCCAACGCGCTGGACAATGCCGCATGGCTGGACCCTGTCGGCGGCCTGCTCATCTCCTTTATGGTGGTGCAGGCTGGGTGCAGCAACACAATGGCGGCCTTTTACGAGCTCGCCGACCAGAGCATCGATGAGGAGATTACGGGACTCGTGCGCAAGCAGACGCAAAAGGCCCTGGCCGGCCTGAGCAGCAACCCGGACATTGAGCTGCGCGAGGTGAGCGGCATCAAATCGGGCCAGAACTACCTCGTCGACCTGGAGATGGCCGTCCCGGGCGTCTGGACCGTCAATGACGCCAAGGAGGTCGAGGACGCCGTTAGGATGCTGGTTGGATCCAAGGTCCGCGGGGTCAGAAGAGTCCGTCTTAGGTTCGTCCCTCGCGAAAGCGCAGCTGCGGCCAAGTTCAACGACTTTATCCCAGGGTCGGTCAACCCTCCCGCTGAGGAGGCGGAGGCGTCGGATGATGAACACGCACATGACCACGGCCACGGCCACGATCACGGTCACGATCACAAGCACAAGCCGTAGACAATGGCAGCGCCCAAAGGTGGACCGACATACAGCTCCCGGGGACCAGCACCCGGCGCTTCTGGCTCCCGGTGCAAGGGAGCATTGGAGACGAGTACCGGGGGCAGAGCCTCGAGCGGGTCCCCGCGCGCCCATGGTTTCTATTCTCAGCCCAGATCAGCCGATCTAGCCATTGCCGGGCGGGCCACCCGTCGGTCGGCAGAGCTTCACAAACTCCGGAGAGGAAGGCCGCACCAGCTGCGGAGCACGTTGCGGCCGTTGTGGAAGACCAAGACCAAGACCAAGACCAAGACCAAGACCAAGACCAGGACCAAGACCAAGACCAAGCCAAAACCAGCAGGAATTTCTGAATCGGCTGCAGCCCAGCCCTGCCGCCTTTGAAACCTGGGTGCTCAATCTCTGCCTGTACGTTAGTGCCGATGTTTTCGAAACGGCTGGTCCCGGAGATGAAAGACGCAAGTGCGGCGTATGCGATGCAATGCAGTGCGATGCATGTGCATTAGGGCCATGGCCTTTTGACCTGGTAGAGGCCAGGGCCAAGTCGGGTGTCGTGATAGGTGAATTTGGGAGCATGGGGTTCGGACTGAGACATGGGGATATGTAGATGAGGCGACGGATAGATGCTTCAGCGGTGGGTGATATCTAGAGGCTTGCGGGGCACAAGGCAGTGCTAGCTGTGCCAGCTGTGGTCGTAGATAAAGCATAGAATGGCCTACGAAGAGTTCAGGCCGACGAGGCTTTAAACCACTTGACTTTCCATCTGAACCATGCTCCTGTCGGCCCGTCAAGTCCTCTAAGCCATATTGTAAGAACATACCTCGGGGGCAGACAGCCTACCCTACCGTTGAGTACCAGGGCAGCTCTTATCTGCACATGATGGGGTTGCAGTTTGACTACAAGGTGCCCTTTGGCCGCGTGATCTGAGACTCAAACCGGGCCCTTGCCGGCTTCCCACCAAGAACCCCATCCGCGCCTCAACAGAACATCGTGGACTTTGCAAGCCTCGCCAGAAAGATGGCACACATGGATCAAGATGCCCCCCCTCCACCGCCTCCGTCCGTCTCTACAAGCGCCCCTCGCCCATTGGTTCCGCAACTGCGCGGCCCCTCGGACCAGCCCCAGGGAGACGGGCCAGAGGCTAGTACGGACGGGCAGTCTCAGCCTGGTATTGGCTGGGATAGAAGCAAAAGGGTCGAGTGCATATTAGGCTAAAGGCTTGTCAGGCTGGCCTGGCTGGCAAGCTCTTTTTTAGCATGGCGGTGCTGAGGGGGTTTGGTGGGGTGGGATTCAATGTACAGTAGCAATGTGCCATAAGTACAGATTCGCGTCTCACTCGAGCAACTGTATGTATGTGCATGCAATAGCCTGGAGGGACGAAGAAGCATTGAGGATACGCTGCAGGACGCATATGCATGCTACATCGTGTACTCCGTGCCCACTGTATCTATCCATGCGTGCGTGCGTGCGTGCGTGCGCGGCTGCTGTCCAAGTATCAACCTACCTTGGGTACCTATGTTTGAGTATGTGTTGCAGACCTGAGAAGATGAGCCCCAAGGCATTTCTGTAAAGGGCACAGCCATCCATCTCCAGTCTCCTGGGTTCATTCGAGGGCTCAAGTACGCACATGGGCCATGTATCTGGGAACCAGCCTTATTTACCACGCGCCGACAAGTACCTTCCATCATCTCGTCCCACCAAGTACCTCGTACGGTCTGCCCGAAAACAAAGGTGCGCGTGGGCCGGGATCGAGCTCTAGTTGACAGCAGGCTACTGTACAGATTACTGAGATCTGCAAGGAAAATCGTGCAGGGGTTCTAGCGAAGCAGCCAAGGCCGTGGGAATCTGGCTGGCATGGCAGTGTGCAACCTTGCGATGGTTGCGATGGATTGATTGAATGATTGACTAGGGAGATGGGTCCCGCCCAAGAACCTGCAACAAACACATGGAAACGAATGAGTCGGCAGGTGTGCAGGTTGCAATCCAGTCCACTGCATCCAAGTTGCATGGATTGGTTGCAGTGCTTCTCACGGCTGCTCCTCATCCATGTCCTGTCCACCACCAAGACCCCCCACAATACCAAAGGCGAGAAGAGGAAGAAGAGGGAAAGAAAAATGATGGTGGAAGCGAGCCTACGAGAGCGCGGTAAACCGAGTCCCTCGTGACTATGGTGACCACGTCAGGTCTTCCCACCTCCCTTGCTTATCGTTGCTACCGTCGGTTGTTGTACCATACATATGTACTGTAGTTGGTATACAGGAGTGGTGTTGTCAACAACAGGAGACGATCGGTTGCCAAAGATGACCCTGCTGGAGAACAAGGGCACAGGGGCTCTCTAATCGCTGCTCAGTAGTCACGGGGGGTTTACTGTACAGTAAGGAGGACGTATGGATTAAGTCACCGGCTGGCGAAGCGATACTGTACATTACAACATGACATGATGGCAGCAACGGCGGTGGCAAAGCCAAGATTGAAAGATTCAACTCGGCCAGCCAATTGACCAAGTCAACCCAGTCAGTCTAGTCAAGGTACATGGCGTCAGTTTGGGTACGGTAGCTGGAGAGAATCCACCAGCACCTCCACTTGCGAGTGGATAGCGCCCAAGCTTTCCCCAGTCGCCATCGCTTCTGCAGCAATGAGAGACGAGAATCACATACCTAGTAAGATCCTGGGTGAATACAGTACTGTAATCTGTACGGAGTACAGTACATAGAAGAAGCCTTCAAGGCTCTCGCCATCCATCGTGACCACCCGCGCCCGCCGGCGCCCCCGTTCCCCCCGTCCCCCCCCGGTTTCCGGACCCGGTCCCTCTTCTCTGTCTCTGTCTCTGTCTCTCTCTCTCCCTCCACTCCATTTCCATCTCCATCTCCATGGTGCTTCCCAGCAATTCTTTCCGGTTCCCCTCCTGATGTAACGCTGCCGGCCCTGGTAGATACCTCGCCCACCGCCATCGTGACCACTGTGATGCATGTACCTTTTGCCCCGTTCTGACACCAGCCAAGGTACCTACATTACAGACAGACCTCGTGGCCTTGCCTCCGTCTCCATCTTCATTTTTACAGTACACTACAGTACCTAGTCTATCTCTTGCCAACTCAACCCAGCTAAATCTGGAAACCTACACGACACTCCCTCTTTTCCCATCCCACACCCCTCAGCTTTATCCTCTTCGCTCCTCCCTCTTCTTTACTCATCCTATATATAAAGCAAGCATCTTTCTTGCTCTCACCATTCATCCTCCATTGATCCTCACTTCTACCCTGAAACCTGACTTCACCACTCGCCCACATCTTTCCCCCTCTTTATCCAGGCACCTACCAAGATTTCGACATCTTCATACTTCCATCGAGATCAGGACCAATCAATTAAATCCGCGCACGGTTCGACTACAGCACACATCTGCCGCCTCATCGTCGCCCCTTGATCCTCACCAACATCCAATTTGATCAATTCTTGTAGCCAGCCTACTCTTCGCCGCCAATTGGGGTTTCTTTTCTCGATCTGCAAGGATCCCTGAACACCTGCAGCCGCGACCCTTGATCCACCCGTAATTCGATCGGCACCTTGGCCAAATCCACGCGTCCTGTCTTTGCTTGGCTGAGAGCCTTGCGTTGACCAGCTTCTGACCGACAAAACAGTCGGTTCCCTTACGCTGACATCTCACCACTTTGTAATAATTTCACATCAAACCACTCCACCTACCTATCATGGGATCCCACCAGCAGCAGCCCCTTTACCTGGGCTTTGATCTTTCAACCCAGCAGCTCAAAGGTACGCCAATTCGCTTCTGACCCCATCCCCAGGCGACGTCCTAACATGTCGTGTTCCCAGCCGTGGTCGTCGACCCCAACCTCAAAATCATTGGGCAATCCAAGGTCGACTTTGACGGCGATTTTGGCGCCAAGTATGGCATCCACAAGGGCGTTCACGTGCGTCAAGAGACGGGAGAGGTGTTTGCGCCCGTTGCCATGTGGATGGAGTCTCTAGACCTGGTCTTGGACCGTCTTGCCGATTCCATGCCCGTCCCTCTCTCTCATATCAAAGGTGTCAGCGGCTCTGGCCAGCAGCATGGCAGCGTCTTCTGGAACAAGCGCGCCGAAGAGCTTCTCAACACCCTCAGCCCCTCCCGCTCGCTTGTCGACCAGCTCAGCGATGCCCTCGCTCACGAATGGTCGCCCAACTGGCAGGACCAGAGCACTCAGGACGAGTGTGATGCCTTTGATGCTGCCTTGGGTGGACGAGAGAAGCTGGCCGAGGCGACGGGTAGTGGTGCTCATCATGTAAGTTACCCGGCTGTGTAGCCTTGCGGAACTTGTGCTAACATCCTGCAAGCGTTTCACCGGCACTCAGATTATGCGCCTGAAGAAGGCCCTGCCCGATATGTACGCCAACACGTCGCGAATCTCCCTCGTCTCCTCTTGGCTCGCCTCCGTTTTTCTTGGAGCCATTGCTCCCATGGACATTAGCGATGTCTGCGGCATGAACTTGTGGGACATTCCCAACCAGACCTTTAACCAGGAGCTGCTCGAGCTTGCTGCTGGAGGTAAGGAGGCTGGCGCAGAGCTGCGCAAGAAGCTTGGCGAGGTCTGTATGGACGGCGGTGCCAAGCTCGGCAACATTTCCTCCTACTTTGTCGACCGACACGGCTTCAGCCCGGAGTGCCAGATCACTCCCTTTACTGGAGACAACCCAGCCACCATCATGGCCCTCCCTCTGCGACCTCTCGACGCCATCGTCTCCCTGGGTACCTCTACTACCTTTTTGATGAACACGCCCGCATATAAGCCCGACGGTGCCTACCACTTCTTCAACCACCCTACAACGCAGGGCCACTACATGTTCATGCTCTGCTACAAGAACGGCGGTCTTGCGCGTGAAAAGGTCCGTGACCAGTTGCCCAAGCCCAAGGATGGCCCCACTGGATGGGAGAACTTTAACAAGGCCGTCCTCGACACCAAGCCCCTTGGCGTTCAGCACGAGGGTGACCGACCCAAGATGGGTCTTTACTTTTACCTCCGAGAAGTGGTTCCCAACATCCGCGCCGGAACTTGGCGCTACACCTGCAAGCCCGACGGTTCCGACCTCCAGGAAACCGGTCAATGGGACAAGGCGCTTGACCCGCGCATGATTGTTGAATCCCAGGCCCTCTCCATGCGCCTGCGCTCCCAGAGCCTGGTCCACAGCCCCGGCAACGGCCTCCCTGCCCAGCCGCGCCGCATCTATCTTGTTGGCGGCGGTTCGCTGAACCCAGCCATTGCGCGCGTCCTCGGCGAAGTCCTTGGCGGTTCCGACGGCGTCTACAAGCTCGACGTTGGCGGCAACGCCTGCGCCATGGGCGGTGCATACAAGGCGCTCTGGGCCCTGGAGCGCAAGCCCGAGGAGACGTTTGACGACCTCATTGGCAAACGATGGAAGGAAGAGGGCGCCATTGAGCGCGTCGACCAGGGCTACCACGACGGCACATACCAGCAGTACGGCAACGTCTTGGGCGCCTTTGAGGGCATGGAGAAGAAGATCCTGGCCGAGGAGGAAGAGGAGCGAAAGCGACAGCCGGTCAAGAACTAGGCCGAAAGAGCAGCCGCCAACAAGGAGACTGCAGATCACGAAGTCACTGAAGATGATAACATAGAGACGGTGCTTTGCTTGGGTAAAAGCGATGATGTAATGGGGTATCTAATGTCTAACTGCGGGAATTGTCTTGATAAATCTACCTGACGTACTTGCCCATGAAGCGTCTATGGAAATCGGATCGGAGGAGGTCCTGTGAGGAACGGTTAGCAAAAGATGTTGTCAAAAAGGTGCAAGCTTATGATAATGGAAAAAGGGAAACTGCAAGTAGTTGGGAAAAAAAGAGGGAAAAAAATAGAGCACATGAGACTTACATTGACAAACTCCTTCTTCTTCCCCTTTTCCTCGGTGCCGCGAGCCTGGTTCTTGAAGACGACGTCGTCGTCCCACCGGCGCTTCATGCTGAAATCTTGCTTGTTGAGCAGCGGGTTGCCGAGGGCAATGTTGCGCTCGCGAGCTTCCTCCTCTGCTTTCAGTCGCTCGGCCTCCTGTGCGCGTGTCGTTGCGTTAGAACAGTGTGTCTTGGGGGGCTGGGGGCCAAGGGTTCCATCCGGAGACGTACCTCTTTCTTCTTCTTCTCCTCCCTCTCCCTGCGTACGCGGTCCAGTTCTCTCTGCAGCTCCGCGTCCGAATCGTCGTCGCTGTCGTCGTCGTCGCTATCCTCCTGGTCCTCCTCGCTATCGTCGTCGTCCGCGTCAATGTCTCTCGTCTCCTCCAGTATCTTCCTCCTCTTCGCCTCGAGATCCCCTCCCTCGGTGCCCGCTACCGAGGGAGCCGGCCTCTTGACGCCACCGGCCGCGTCGGCCTCGTCATCGTCCTCGTCGTCCTCGTCGTTGGGCGCCAGCAGGCCGCCGGCCTTGCCCTTGCGGTTGAAGTGGACGGCCTCGGCGGCGAGGAGCTCGGCGGCAAGGTCGCGCGTGGGCTCCTCGTCGGCATCGCCGCCCTGGCCTGCCTTGCGGTACTTGAGCTGGGTGTGGGCGGGGAGGAGGCGCTGGTGGTAGGCTGGGCCGCGGAGGGCCTCTTTGCCGCGAGCCTGGGGGAGCTGTTAGAAGAGAGTGTACAGATCGAGTAAGGCGGAGGGGTTGGGAGGGAAGCGACTGACGGGATCGAATGTGGGCCTGTGTGCGGTAGTCATGGTGGGCGATGTGTTGCAGTTGCTGTTGGTATTTGATGGGAGTTCTGTCAATGTCGCGGCCGCGTTGCGTCGACGGCTAGTTGTCTGGGTTGAAGATGGCCATCAAATAGCGTCCTCACCGCCCGGCAGAACCAAGACGGTGATCTCACAAGGGCCCCGCCTTGGCGCTGGAAATTCCGTCTGTCGCAGGTCGGCCGGCCTTTGCTGGGCTCTCTCATTTTCAACGCCTCCAATTTGGACGAAAGAGGAAAAAGGAAAAGAATTTATAACCGTCTAGTATCAACCATGCCGCGAGAAGCCGAGCCCTCCCTTGCGGAGAGAACGTTTACGACCCAGGCCATTGAGGAGGGCCTGCGGCTAGACGGACGCAAGTTTGATGAGTTTCGACCGCTAGAGCTTTCGTTTGGGGATGAGTATGGCGTTGCAGAGGTCAAGTTTGGCAAGACGAGGTAAGGGACGATGCTGCTTTTTATGGAATCTACTTGTTCGATTTATTGCAATTGCATTGCTGTCTTTGTCTTTGATGGCTTGCAACACTTGCTAACAGACTACGCAGAGTGTTGGCCAGAGTGTCGGCCGAGGTGACGGTGCCCTACTCGGACCGTCCCTTTGATGGCGTCTTCACAATCACCTCGGAACTCAGCCCGATGGTGGCCCCCTCATACGAAGTGAGCCGGCCCTCACTAGAGGAGGTGGTGCTCTCCCGGCTGCTGGAGAAGACGGTCCGGCGGTCGGGCGCCCTGGACACGGAGTCGCTCTGCCTCATCGCCGGGCACAAGTGCTGGTCCATCCGCGTCGACCTCCACGTGCTCTCGCACGACGGCAACCTGACGGACACGGCGTGCTTCGCCGTGGTGGCGGCGCTGCGGCACTTCCGCAAGCCCGACACGAGCATCGAGGGCGAGACGCTGACCGTCTACACGCCCGCCGAGCGCGAGCCCGTGCCGCTGAGCTGGCTGCACTCGCCGTTTTGCGTCACCTTTAGCTTCTTTGGCGACGAGGGCGAGACGGTCCTCGTCGACACGACGTGGCTCGAGGAGCAGCTGCGCGTGAGCAGCTGCACGTACAGCATCAACAAGCACGGCGAGCTGTGCCAGATCTCCAAGCTCGGCGGCGTCTCGCTCAACGCGCCCCTCTTCATCCAGAGCGTGCAGGCGGCGCTGAGGCGGTCCAAGGAGCTGACCGACGAGCTGGATCGCAAGCTGGCCGAGGACGCCAAGAGGAGGGACAAGGGAGGGCTGCTGGCGGAGCTGACGGCGGAGAATGAGAGGTGATGGGGGCTGATAAACATGTACGGCTCGATTGAGAATGAAGAAGGCAACAAAAGAAAAACGGATCGAGGGATCAAGGGAAACATGGCCTCGAAGATTCAAAAAAAAGATACAGGAATAGAAACGCGATACCCCGAAAGATTCAAGCTGGATGTTGATTGTTGCAACATCTCTATATTTCATGCCGGTGCCCATCCATACCCTTTGCCCAGACCAGCTCCCAATCCATGCGCCGAAATACACCAGGCTCTCCCAGCCATCGCTACCATGTATTATAAAGGAATAGCAATCCACCCCCAATTCCACAATTCCGCATCATCGCATCACGGGCGGCCGCGACTCCTTGTTCCACTGGACTCGCGTGCGGACCCAGTCGACGGCCTCGCGGACGCCGTCGCCGGTGAGGGCGCTCATGGAGAGCACGCGCGAGTCTCGGATGGAGGAGCCCTTGTCGCCCTCCATGACCTTCTTGACGAGGCCCTCCTTGATGCGTATCGTCTCGACGCAGTCCTCGCGGTCCTGCTTGTTGGCGAGGATGAGCAGGGGCACGCCCTCGGTCTCGGAGTGCTGCAGGACGTCCTCGAGGACGAGGCGGCACTCCTCGAGGCGGCCGGTCGAGTTGTCGTGCTCGAGGGTGCCGTCGCCAATGTCGGTGCTGTCGATGATGAAGACGATGGCGTGGCAGCTGGCGTAGTAGCTCTGCCACAGGTTGCGCAGCGTCAGCTGGCCGCCGACGTCCCACAGCTTGAGGTACATGTCGCGGAGGGGAATCGTGGACACGTTCTGGCCGACGGTCGGCACCGTCTTCAGCTTGGGCTCGGGCGCATGGGGCAGGAAGAGCGACTTGACCTGCTCGTGAAAGGTGGTCTTGCCGGCGTTGTCGAGGCCGAGCAGGATGACGGAGTATTCTGGGCAGTTGAGGGTCAGTCAGTCGGTCGATCGGTTCGTTTGGAAACGGAGAATAGGCGGCGTTGGGGGGTGTGCTTTGTTCTAACCTTCCTTGCTGGTCGCATAGAGGTAGATGCCCTTTGCGAGGTGGTACATGGTTGAGGTGGACGCTGGGAGCGGGTTGGCGAACGATGCAAGCAGTCGGACGTTGGAGTTGAAGCTCGAGCTTCTTCTTTCCATGGCTACCTGCCCGACGATGGGATCCGTGGGCCCGGGATTTCTAGTGGGTTAAAGATAGCGCTGGAGGCGACCCCGCCATGATTACAGGGGGGTTCGTGCCCAGCTACAGCGGGTATAGTGCCCGGCGGCAGTGGAGGCTGAGACACCAGACACCAGACACCTGCAAATCATTCCATGCACCCTAAACAACGCGTCCTCTCGCTAAAGTATTTTCTTCTTGGTTGAGTAGTTTGCTCTTTGAGTGCCTGGATGAGGGGTTTGCCCTTCTTGAGTTTGTCCATCTGGTGTAGGTGTAGCACGCGACCTTATCCCAAAAGCAAGCTGGAATGGGGGCGGATCGTGGGTGGCTCCAACCTACACTGCAGGTACCCAAGCTAGGACCATCCAGTAGACTCAAGCCCAAGTGGCCGCAAACGTCTGACAACAAAGACATGGATGGGCAAGGAGAAGGAGAAACATGCCATGGGAATAGCCACCAAGACACAAGAGCCCCAGCAGCTAGCTATTCGTAGCTTTATTCGCTACCGTAAGGAGATTAGCCCTTGTTGACTCTCCGCAATTGGCTCCCAATATCCCATCGTGCCCATCCAAGGCAGCGCAGCGCAGCGCAGCACGGGCTTATTCACGGGCTAGCGATAGCGATAGCAGTAGCAATAGCATTAGCGGGCAGGCGTGGGGCCTTGGGCCAATCACTATGTCCTCTGCAGCTGCTGGAAGAGCTGTAATCTGTAATCTGTAGGTAGCCTTCAAACTGTTGCGCTTGGCTTGCTTGGCGACTGGATGAGGTAGGATTGTGTCTCCCTTCCACTACCACCACCACCACCACCACCACCACCTACCTACCTACCTACCTACCTACCTACCTTATTACCTTACTCTTTACCAACCACCAGCAGCACATAGTACAGTACAGTACACGTTACAACATTGCGACATCCATACATCCATCTACAAATAGCGTACGTGGTCGCTTCTCGGCAATCACCTGGAAGCAACTTGCCCGCCCGCTTCGCTCTCCCGCCCGCTAGCTTCATCGTCCGCGCAATCACTAGTGAATGATCCAAGCTACATCATCGCCTCGCCTCGTCGAAGGCCTTCGCTTCTCCCTCTCCCGCCACCACCACCACCACCGTAACCATTATCACTCCGACCGAGACCGATCCTGCCTACTGTCGCTGGCCTCAACGCCGCCACAGCCATCATGGTCGCCTCAGAGCTTGCCGCCATGGGCCTCAAGATGCTCCTCAGTATGTTGATCGCAATGCGCCTCACCTGACACTGACACCGCGGCCACGGGCGCTGACGAATTGGTTTACAGAGCGCGAGGAAGAGGAATCTGACCCCGAAGGTGCGTACTCTTGACGACGGCTCGACAACGGCAAACCCCCCACGAGACGAGACGAGACGAGCGAGCGATATATACCACTACCACATGCGCCGAGACGGGACTGTGCTAATCAGATACACCTTCTACAGATGGCGACTCTGCGGAGAAGAAGGAATTCTTTGCAGCCTGGGCTCTCTTCATCTCCATCCTGCTGCTCATCATAGCCTTCTTCACGAGCTACATGCTGCAGATGAAAAAGGTCACGGCCATTCACGAAACCGTCATCTCCATCTTTGCCGGTAAGCTTCATCCATCCAGCCGGCCATTCAACATGCGCCCAGGCACGCCCCTCCCGATCACTGACCTCTTCATCCTGCTCTAGGCATGACGGTTGGCCTCGTCCTGCTCGTCACGTCGGGCGACTCGATCCGCAACCTCATTAGCTTCAACTACCAAATCTTCTTCAACCTGCTGCTGCCCCCCATCATCCTCTCCTCGGGCTACGAGCTGCACCAGGCCAACTTCTTCCGCAACATCGGCACCATCCTGACCTTTGCCTTTGCCGGCACCTTTCTCTCCGCCGTCGTCATTGGCTCCATCCTCTGGCTCTTCACCATCACCCTGGGGACTCTCAAGATGACCTTTGTCGATGCCATCTCCGTCGGCGCAACCCTCTCCGCCACCGATCCCGTCACCATCCTCGCCATCTTCAACACCTACAAGGTCGACCCGAAGCTGTACACCATCATCTTTGGCGAGTCCATCCTCAACGACGCCATTGCCATTGTCATCTTCGAGACGGCGCAAGCCTACAACAAGGGCGAGGCTGCCAATTATGGTGTCGTCAGCTTCATCAGGGGCATAGGCACCTTCTTGGGCGTCTTCTTCGGTAGCATGGGCATCGGCGTCCTCGTTGGCGTGGGCACCGCTCTGCTCCTCAAGTTTACTTACGTCAGGAGATTCCCCAAGATTGAGAGCTGTCTCATCTTCCTAATCTCCTACGCCAACTACTTTTTCTGCCACGGCCTTCACATGTCTGGTAGGCTCATCGAGTTCCCTTACTTCTTCTTCTCCGTTCCCACACTAACACGCGTCACAGGAATCGTGTCCCTGCTCTTCTACGGCATCACGCTCAAGCACTACGCCTATTTCAACATGTCGCGCCGCACACAGCTCACGACAAAGTACATCTTCCAGGTCCTGGCGCAGCTGTCCGAAAACTTCATCTTCATCTACCTGGGCCTCGCCCTGTTCACCGACAATGCTCTGCAGTTCCAGCCCCCTCTCATCATCGTCACAATCCTGGCCGTGTGCGCCGCAAGATGGGTTGCCGTGTTCCCCCTATCCAGGGCCATCAATTGGTTTATCCGTTACCGTGCCCGGAGGCGCGGCATGGAGGTCGGCGATGAACTGCCGTACAACTACCAGGCCATGCTCTTCTGGGCTGGTCTCCGTGGCGCCGTCGGAGTCGCCTTGGCTGCTCTCTTCACCGGCGAGAACGCCTATGCCTTCAGGGCCACGGTCCTCGTTGTAGTTGTGCTCACCGTCATCATCTTTGGCGGCACCACGGCGCGAATGCTGGAGATTTTGGGTATCCGGACGGGTGTGGTGGAGGAGATTGACAGCGATGACGAATTCGACATTGAGCCGTTCAATGGTGGACTGCAGGTGAAGCGGGCCGGCACCGGCATTGGATACAACCCTCGCAGCAGCAGAAATGGCAACGTCCCGCTCAGCAACCTCAACGGCGGCGTCCAGAGGTCAGCCAGCTACGTCTCGGGCGCATCGTCGCCACACACGGCAGGCCGCCCCCAGAGCAAGAGCCGCAAGAACTCGATGCGCAGCCCCGAGGACTTTGAGCAGTCGGGCCTCTTGAATCCCAACGGCGACGACTCGGACGGCATCGGGAGCGACATTGACACGTCCGACCTCCCTCCCCCGGCGCGCCGCTCGCCGCTGCCCCGCGTCACGCCTCCGCCCCAGGCGGACAGCCCGTACTCCAACACGGCGGGCGAGGCGTCCAACAGCACGCCCCTGACGGCCTCTGGCGCAATCCGCCAGCTCTGGTCCGCCGAGGACCCGGCGGGCCTCTTCCGTCAGCTCGACGAGGGCTTCATCAAGCCCCACCTCCTGGTGCACGGTGACGGCTCAGGGAACGGTGGGCCAGGGCCCGGACAGGTCTGATGCCCGGCGGAGACGTGAGAGTGTGTCTATTTCCTTTCTCTTCACATGGGTTGGCGTTGGGACATGCTAGAGTTAGATTCTTGTCAAAGCTATTCAAGGCCCAACAGATTTGAGAAAGTCGACTCTGGAATCACCTTTTATTTTGTCGACGTACATCATTTGGAAAATCGAGACAAGAGGTGGGTATGACGTGAACGCATTGCCATGCACATGGATGATCAAAGCACTTTGGCCGACTTCTGGAGAAGAGACTCGTGGGCGACAATGTACAGCAGGCATGTCGCCGCGTTAGTTGTTGTTATGTACAAATATATCCGTAAGCCATCCATCTCGCAGCAGAGAGGGGATTCTTAAAACATTGACCCTGCCCACTCATTGCTCGCTATACACCAATAAAGCCAGTGCCCGCTGCGTTCATCACATAAAATCCATCGTGCGCCTCTGCTAAACCAGCCGCCCCTTGTTCTGGACTGGGACGGGGTACCAGGAATGGTTCACTTCCCCGTCGCCGAAGGGGTGGCGCTTCCACTGGCCTGTCGCTGCTGCTGCTGCTGCTGCTGCTGCTGCTGCTGCATCGCCGGGCTCGAGGCGGCCTGGGCCATCTGCGGAGTCGGCTGGCGAGGCACCTGCTGGTTGGCCTGCTGGCCCGGTTGGACTGGCTGCACAGCCTTGTTGGGTGGCTGGTTCACCTGCGGACTGGGCTGCTTGTGCTGCTGCGCCTGCTGCTGCTGTTTCTGCTGCTGCTGCCGGAGCAGCGCGGCGTACTGGTGAGGGCTGGTGGTGGCGGCGATGCTGCCAGCGAGGCCGGGTTGTCCGTTGGCGGCCCCGGCGGCGGCGTTCATGGCATTCTGGCGCTGGGCCATCATGGCGCGCGTCAGGTGCTCGGTTGCCAGCTGCCGGGCTTGTTCGGGAGTCAGGTTCGGGTTCTTCGCGCGGAACTGGGCCTCGAGCTGGCTGAGCTGCGTTGCGATACTCGCGGGAAGCTGAGGTGGCGGACGAGTTCCGGGGGACCCGGCTGCTCCGGCGGGCATGTGGAGACCGTTGGCCGGGGGTGTGGAGCGACCGTTGGGCTGGTTGTTGGCATTGAACGAGGCCATCATGACCTGCGCATTGTTGATGTAGTTTTGCTGGTTCATTGTGTTGACGCCGTTACGCATGTTGGCCGGCGGGCTCTGCTGGGCTGATGTGGCTGGGCCAGGTGTTCCTGGGCCGCCTTGAGACTGCTGCTGCATCTGGACGGCAGCGCGCTGCTGTTCCGAGATTCGCTGAGCGCGGAGCATGAGGTTGACGTCTGGCTGCGGGTTTGGCATGGGCATCCTGTGCTGCTGGCCCTGCATGGCCTGCATCTGCGTCTGCGCCATGCCATTCATCTGGTTTGGAGGAACCAAGCCACCAGCCAGGTGCGCTGGCACATTGCCCATGCCATTGGCGGGCGACTGCAGTGGCATACGAGGTCGCGCTTGTCCAGCTGCTGCTGCGGCCGCGGCTGCGGCGGCGAGCTGGCCGGGAACGTTGGCGCGTCCGACAGCGTTCATGCCATTAGCAGCCGTGGCACCGACGTTGGGTCCGGCTCCGGCGCCGGCTACGTGGGCTCCGTTCTGACCGGCTTGCGCTGCGTTGGCCGCCGCGGCGGCAGCAGCAGCGGGGTTTCCAGCCATCTGGGCAGCTTGACTCTGAGCTCTGGCTTGCAAGGCAGCCTGTGAGTTGCCAGAGTTAGCCAAAGCTGTTGTACGTCGAGCTTCAGTACTTACCCTTCTCTGGGCTTCTTGCCGCTGCGCATACTGCGCCATCTTTTCTGCCAAAGCCTGATCGCGCTCCCAGCGGAGCAAGCTGTAGTCCCTCGGTGTCTTGGTCGGCCGCTGCGTTACCGGGTCGTTGGTCTTCTTGGTAGCCGCATTCTGAGATGCCGTGTGCTGCTGCTTCTGAATGGTCGTCTCCCGCTTCTTGGCCAGCTTCCTCATGGCATCAATCAGGGTCAGGTGCTTCTGGTTTCGTCGTCGCTCTACCCTAAGGGGCGTGGACGGCCGTCTGCGGACAGGAGTGACGGTGCCACCCGAAGCATTTGCCTGCTGGGCCGCCAATTGATTTTGCTGCATGATAACACGCTGCGCAGATTCGATACGGCTGTTGTAGGCCTTGAAGTACTGCGTCTTTTGCATGTCGGCCGGGAGTCCCTCCAGATTGATCCACCTTTCGAAGCACTCCCACGGCGTCCGTCGCTCAGCCCCTGATGTGAATAGACCCTTGGTGCTCAACAAGCTGGAGATGAGGGACCAGTTGTACGAGTGCTCTCGCACCAGGGTTCGCAGCTCGTCGTCCTCAGCCATTGTCCATTGAGACGGGCTTCGGGATTCGTAAAAGCTTTGTGTAGGCATAGGATGCTCCGACGGCGGACGGAACTGATGGCCAGCATGTAGACGCTCACGAATATGCTTCATCTCCGGATCAAAGAGTGCCACATCAGCGCTGAGTGGGGGAACGTTGGCATTTGACGATGGCTGGCTTCCGGCAAAGAGTCCTTCGCTCTCATCCTCAGAGTCCTCGTTCTGATAGTCGTACCGGCTTCGCTTCCGGGGAGGGCCATTTGACACCAGCTTCATTTGACCCTCGACGTACTTGCTAAGAGGCAAAGCTGGTCGTCGCCAGTGTGCGTCTGGATCCCACTCAGGACCAGTGAGATCAAACTTGGGCACCTTGAGCGGTGCACTATACATTGGCAGTTCCTCCAGCAACAGGTCGGCGGCAGGCGTCCTTCGTAATCCGAAAACGACGTCGTCCTCGTGGAGAGTGAAGATGGCTGAGGGAGCTACCGTCTCCACCAGGTCCTCGGTCAGCTCGTCCACAAGGTCCGGCGACGCGGCATCGCCAGACACAAGATCTGGTGTTGGCTCGTCGGCATCCACCATTGAGACGTCGCCACCCTGCTGGACCTTTGGAGGGACTACAGCAGATACCTGGAGAAGTCTTCGTTCCTCCGGGGTCGACGCACACCAGTCTGCGCAGGCATAAGCGAGATTCTTGGCAACGGCCATCTTCCACTTTCGCTCCTCCCTGAAGTCCGTCCGCATCCACTTCATCTCCTGTAGCATCACGTCCCATTGCGAAGGGGGCCTGGTCGGCTCTGGACAGCGCTTGGGCTGCCTCAATGACCACTTGTCATGCTGTTGCAAGTGGTACACCCTCCGCAGGACCTTACATGCCTGGTGGTCCTGAATGGCGAGGTTTGCGTCTGGTGTCGCCACCGTCTTGTTTGCCGTGAATAGAATCTTCTCGATAGGTTGCATCCAAGACGAGCTTCCAGCGAAGCCTTGGACAAAGAGAGGAGTGTAATAGTCGTCGGATGGCTGGATCTTGTCGCTCTGCGCCGCGACCATGGCCTTTTCGTCAGCACGTTTCGGCTGTTTCCCAAAGATGACGGTAGAGGCCTGGCTTCTGGACCTCTCTCGTCGGTGAGTGGGTGTATTTCGATGTTTTAGAGTGGGAGATTTCGGAGTAGAGAGGGGAGTCAGACGGTTCTCGAGACTCTTGGTGACGGTGCTTCGATCCAAGCTGGGTGTAGCCCGAGCAGGAGTGCCACCGACAATTTCATTGACGGACCTGGCCCTCATGGCCCCAGAAGAAACCCTAGTGACAGCTCGTTCAGCAGGAGCAGAGATTTCCTTCTCGGCAAGCTCTATAGGTGCAGCGCCAGATGAGGGTTCGGCCAATGGGACTGGTGTTGATTCTGGCGACTGCACAGTCAGAGATTTAGACTCGGCAGATGGGGCGCGTTTATCCACATCCATCTGGTCTGGCATCTCCTCTTCGCTATCCGGAATCTCCTTGGCCTCACCCTCGGGGCCGGACGCATCGGCTATCGCCCGTGTCGTCTCGTCCACGATACTTGACGAAGCCTCTCCATCGGGAAGGGGGCTTGTCTTCATCTCAGAGTCAACGGGCGCTGTCGGAGCATCGTGCTGCTGGATTGTCGATCTATTCGTACTGGGCTCGGGGACCGGAGTCGTCGCCGCGGCACTTGAGCGAATAGACTCCTGCAACAGCTGGGCTTCGGCTGAATCAGGGGGTGCATTCAAGGCACGAGTCTGTAGATCGTCGCTGGACTCGTTCGGCGACGCTTCTGAAATTTGCTGTGCCTTTGCACCCTTGGCCTCGTCGGCACCCGCCTCCGGCTTGTGTTCTACCGTGTCGGTGAACTGAGGCCCCTCGTTCTCAGGGCTGGTATCGGTGGATACGTCGTGGATCGCAGGCGTCGTCGCACTATGGGCAGTTGAGCCAGGCGAAGACAAGGCGTCCGGAGCCCGTGCAACTTCGAGGGGCTTGATGGAAAGCGGAGTGACCCTCGAAGCAGCTGTTATATCGGAGGATTGACCAAGAGACAGTCCCGACGGGGCAGGTGATCCCTTTGTTCCCGACGGAAAGCTAACGTGGGGATGGCGCGGTGCAGCACTGCCAGTCACGTCAGGACTACCTGGCCGACTCTGAGACGGAATCCTCAGGGAAGAGACAGGAGCGGATCGAAGAGGCGGTGCGACAGGTGACGGTGCAGCAGGTTTCGCGGCTTCGTTTAGTACGGGAGCGGTTGATCCTGGAGGAAGAGAGGCGGCGGCGGCGGCTTTGTCGGCAGGCTTCGAGGTGGATGCCGACTCAGGCGCCGTGTTCATTTGGCCAGCATTTGTGGCGGCTGGCTTAATTGATGTCCGAGTTCCATCGGGGATCGCGTTGGTTGTCTTCTTCGCATCATTGTCCGCATTTGCAGTGGGGAGGGCTTCGGGGGACGCATAAACGACCTTGGCCAGCGACCTCTTGAGCACATCAAGACCAGAAGTCGGCCGGGGAGGGATGTTGGACTCGTTCAACCTCTTGCCTCTGCGGCAGGACACATGTTAGCAGGGGTTCCGGCACGGGGAATCGGCGCAGGCACGGCGAAAAAGCATGCCGAGCCAAGAAGGGAAACGTACTGGAAGATGTCGTTGGCCTGCAGGAACTGCCACTCGGCCGCAGTGGTGGTGGGCGCGTCGGGGTTGGCGAGGACCGTGTGTGGCAGGCTCTCCACATGGGTCGCGACAGCGAACAGCTCGCGCAGTTTACGCTTGCGCGAGGTTACGATTGAACTGGGCGAGGTTAGCAGGCCGAATAACACACGGTTGGAATCGGAAAAATGCCCTCTTTCGAATGAGCCGCCACTCACCTGCACTCATTGCGCTTGGATTGAAGCAGCCTCGACAGGTCGGCAGACCCGACCTCAGTCATAGCATCGGCAGCCGCGACATCCGTTTTCGGGCGAAACGGACGTGGCTACCTGGGTCAACGGACTCGACGGAGTCGTCCGAGATGGATTCAGGCGTGCGCAACGATGCAAGACGAGCGTGTTGATGGATTTCGGGCTGCTGTTTGATTGAAGGCGTTGGAGAGGGCGCTCGAAAATTTGTTCGTTTGGGGGGGAATGACAGTAGCTGCTTGGTGGTTTTTGGTGGTTTGGGTAGGGGGAGGGGGGAGGCCTAGGCGTGGGCTAGGGGTCTTACAGCGGAAGCGGACTGCTGTTGGGCGATGGTTAGGGGAGCGAGAAGCCAGCAAATGGGGAGGATTCGGGGGGGATGGGGATGGGGATTGGGAGGACGGGATACGGTAGGGGAGAGACGGATTACGGAACGGAGCTGAGCTGGAGAGGAACGGGACGAGGGAAATTTCGAGAGGGCGGCCTAATCTAGGTGTAGACGAGATCCAAGTTCCAACAACAAGCCAGGCAAGGGGAGGCAAGGGAAGGGAGGCAGGCAATCAGCAATCGAGCCAATCGAGCAGTCAGGCTATCAAGAGGCCAGCAGCAAGCAGCACAAGGCGGTGGGTTCCCATCGTCCGCACGGTGCTATGATTCATGGATGCGCTCACCACGCCTGCCAAGTGCACGCTAGCGCTGAGAGCCAACAGAATAGGGGGGAACAGGGAGGTTTCCTAGCCCGAGAGGCGGCGTTTGTTACGGTGGGCGTCTCTGGGAGACAGTGTCTCCCGTCCCAACTGCACTGTAGAGCCTGTGCCGCTTAGAGAAACTGACACGGGGCAGATGCGAGATTTCCACGGGGCAAACCACATCCGGCCAATCCAGGTCTCTTTTTCTAATCCGCACTTCTTGAATAATTATGGATGTGCGTAACGAGAGAGAAGAAGAAGAAGAGAGGGATGAGAAACATTTCACAAAATGAACGGATCTTTATACAAGTAACCTAAACCAATGCCCACAAGCAAGCGGTGCGAAGCACGAGCAAAGTAAGAACAAGCAGCAAACACAGCTTTTATCCCATTGAGGAAAACATACCCTCGTGGCGTTCCGCTTCTCAATTGAACACTTCCCGCGATGCGTACGTGAGTTGCGGGTTTGCAAAGTCAAAGTTGAGAGTCGCAGCAACAACTAAACACAAGCACGGCTTGCACTAGCCACACGTGGACTCCTCAGCCACCCTCCCTTGGATGCCACCAGCCACATATTGAATGCTGCCCAGAGAAACACTACTCCGTCACATTTCACGTCTCGCATCCCATCCATCTGTGACACTGAGCGAAACCCTCCCCCGTTTCAATCACCACATACCCGGGGTGCAATGTCCGACAAACCCAGCGGCACGGCGCCGAGGATCGCCATCAAGTTTGGCGCGCCATCCTCGAACAACGCCTCCAGAAAACCACCATCATCATCATCACGGCCCGGCCAGCCTCCCTCATCGCTCGGGAAGCGGCCGCGGTCCCACGCATGGGGCGGCGGCTCCGACTCCGAAGACGACAACGACGCCGCCGGCCGCGGGCGCCACGAGAAGATTACGGCGTTCGGCGCCGAGGGCGCAGAGACGGAGCGCAAGGCCAACGAGGAGGCGGCCCGGAAAGAATACGTCATTGCTAGGCAGCGCAATCGGGACTGGAGGGCTGAGGTCAAGGCGCAGAGGAAGGGCAAGAATCTATTACCCGCGGAGGCGAGAGCACAGCAGGCCAACGCCACCACTGCCGAGACGGAACCGCCGGACCACGAAAAGGGGATCAAATGGGGACTCACAGTCAAGGAAAAGAAGCCCGCCCAGGATGAGCACAAGGACGAGCAGTCAGGCGCCGGCGCCGACGCTGACGCCGCACCCGAAGCCGAAGCCAGCCCGCCCCAGGACGATAAGCCGCCGCCGGTGCAGCGAACAGCCGACCAGGAAGCTCTAGACGCCCTCCTAGGCAACGAACCCGAAGACGAAAAGGTCATTGCCGCGACCGAGGAGGACGCCTACCTGCGCGACATCAAGACGGCCGGCGAGGTCTCGACGCTCGAGGACTACGACGCCATGCCCGTCGAGGAGTTTGGCGCCGCCCTCCTGCGCGGAATGGGCTGGGACGGCCAACCCCGCGGCGCAAAGGTCAAGGAGGTCAAGCGCCGGCCCGCCCGCCTCGGCCTCGGCGCAAAGGAGCTCGACAAGGCCGAGGACCTGGGCGGCTGGAACCAGGGCGGCGGTGGCGGCGGCGGCAGCAACGGCAAGCCGCGCCGCCCGCGGCTCAACGAGTACCGCCGCGAGGAGGACAAGCGCAAAGAGGGCCGCCGGCACGAGGACAGCTACAAGCGCGAGCGCGAGCGCGAGCGTGACCGTGACCGTGACCGTGACCGCGATAGGGACGGCGGCAGGCATCACCACCATCGGGATAGGGACGCTGACAGGGATCGAGATCGCCATCGGGATGCCAGGCACCGCGGCCACGACCGGGATCACCGGCGACGATAGGATTGGGAGAATGCAACCGAGATTGCGAGCCGGAGACGGCACGTCTGCTCTACTACGAAGGCACATTGAAGCGTTTGGGACACGGCGCTTTCTACAGGACCGGCAAGGGGGTGGAAGCTAACATACAGCATATCCAGATTTCAGATTTCAGATTTCAGATTCTAGGAACCGCACACATAGACCGGGCCAGCACAAAAAATGTGATGATATCAAGACATTAAATTTATCGAACTCTATAGCGTTATTTCTCATCTGAGCTTAAAGCAAGCGTGTATACGTAGATGTTGTTGAGTGGGTAACGTAGGTATCTATAATCAGACGCGATGCTCCAACTCGTCAACAATAGACAAGCGGATTCTGAACTCTTGAACAAAGGAAAAGAAATGTCCTGCTGGACGATAGCGTGAGTAATCAACCGCGATCGAAAGGAAGAAATGACATGGGAAAGATATGCGTCCGCCCTCAGTTTCTGGATGTCAACTCGTGCTCCTCCTCGGCAATCGGCTGCGTCGTCTGGCGTTGCTGCCCGCTGCTGGTCTTGCCGACCTTGCTGAGCGACTTTCTAAAGGAGAAAGTCCTCTTCTTCTCCTTCTTCTCGGTCACTGGCTCAACCTTGGCAACCGTCTGCTGGGCGGCCTCCAGCTCGAGTTCCAGTATCCGCTGCAGGCTCTCGCCATTCTTGAGGTTCTGCAGCGCCCTCTTGGCCGTCTCCACGTCCTTGAACAACGGGGCCGCCTCCACCGGGATGCGGTCAAACTGGTCCGCCAGGCTTCCTCCCTTGCGCTCCATCTTCTTAAGGCGGTGGCACAGCTCCTTGAGAATCAGCCAGCCCTCAATCGTCTCCTTGGCGACATCGTCGCGCTGGGTAGCCGTCATGGCCGCGCACTGAAGCTGTCCTTGCGCGATACGTGCGTGACGAACGTGGGTCTGAGGGCTCTTGTGTCGCTCAAATTGCTTGGCCACGCCCTTGAGCGTGTATCCGATGGGGCCGATGATGGCAGCCAGGTTCTTGAACACGAGTCCGCCGAGACCTTTGCCAGTGCCCGAGAGGAAACCGGCAGCGCCTCTTTCCTTGGCTCCACGCAGCGGCAGACTCACAACGCCGGTAAATCCGTCGTAGATTCCGTACATGAACTCGAAGCCGGCAGCCGAGAGACCGGACTGGATACCCGAAACCCGGGGAGGCCGGCGCACCGTGTCGTCTCCGTACAGACGAGGGACGTTGTGGAAACCTTGGCCAATAGCCATGATCAAGTCCACGGGGGCCGTAGCAATAGCCATCATCGTCCTCTTCATGCTGCTTGTAACATCGCCCAAGTACTCGGCAGCGGCGCTGTCTTCGCCGCGAACGGGCACGACCTCGGCGCCTTGCTGAGCACCGTTGGTGAGGGCCTTGGAGTCTCGGGCCTTCTTGCGCTCCTTGGACCGCTTCGCCAGCTTGAAGGGAAGGGAAAAGACTCCGTGTAATGCATAGCCCAAGCTTCTCGCCAGTGCGCTCGCGACACCGCTCAGAGGCTCGCCCGGTCCCTCAAAGTCGTTCCACTCAGCGTGCCGCATGGGCCGCAGGCGCTTCCAGCTCGTCCATCCCCGATCGACGAGGAGCTCTGCTGCCACGGTGCTGAGCTTCACCGGGGTCCCCTTGAGTTGCCACACTGCAACACGGTCCTGGAGAACGGAGCACCTGATGCTCAGGGGACCATCGAGGTGCAACTCCCTGTGGAAATGCTTGACGGCATTCTCGGCTCCGTCACCCTCCTTCGCAATGGCCTCGGCCTTCTCCGCCGCTGCCGCCTTGGCCTTGTCGGTAAGCAGATACTTGATGCCATCGGCCAGCTTTTCAGCGGTCAATTCCTTGTGCGGGATCGGCTCCGGTCCGACTCCCGATTCGCCCATCATCTTTCCCCAGAAGTGCTGGTCACCAAAGAACGGCACAATCATTGTGGGCTTGCCGCACTTGAGGCCGATGGCGGTTGTGCCAGCGCCGCCGTGGTGGACAACAGCCTTGACTCGCGGGAAGAGCCAGTCATGAGGAATGTTTCCGAGCATGTAGATGTTGTCGGGCACATCAATCTCGTCACCTCCTAGTCCGCCCCAGCCCTTTGAGACGAGGGCACGGACTCCGGCCAGTTTGACGGCTTCGAAGATCATCTGAGTAAAACGATCTGCGTTGTCGACGACAATGGAGCCGAATCCAATGTAAATTGGGGGCTCCCCTGCATCAAGGAAATCTTGGAGCTCCTTGGGTGGAGTGTAGCTTGAGCCTAGATCAAGGAACACGAAACCCGCAATATCAATCTCGTCTCCCCAATCCGCTGGCTTTGGTACCAGGCCGGGGGACCACAGATAGGTAAAGGGAATATGGAACCGATAGACGGCGTCTGGGGCCCAGAAGGTCGAGACAGGGTCCAGGCGGAGAGTGTTGACACGGAACTCATTGATCAGGTCGCCGAGACCCTGCCAGATCATCAGTTCGACCAGCGGGTAGGAGATGAAGTTTGTGTATCCATCATCAAGGTTGGTCTGCTTGATATTGGCCATTGGGTGCGGGAACTCCTGGGTAGGGGTAAAGGGGAAGGTGAACATGAGGTGCATGGGAATGCCGAGAGCCTCGGCGCAATGGAGGTGCACCAGACTGGGGGGGTTGGCGATGATGGCGTCTGCGATGAAGGGGCTCTTTTGATTCATCATCTTGAGGTTCTTGGGGTTCTTCTCGTCGTCGGTAGCGTTGACGCAGGCCCTCCAGAAGCCCTCAAACATCTCGGCCATTTGATCTCTTCTCCGGCCAATGTCACCGGCCATGACCGTCTCCATGGTCGGGATCAGGCCAGGGTTCTTGACCATGAAGGACATGAGCTCGGCGGGGTTGCCTCCAATGGAGAAGAATTCGAGTCCCGAGTCTTGTTCGACAAACTCCCGGAAGGCCGGGTGTGTCGCGATGCGCACACGATGCCCGTACTCTTCCTTGAGGATCTTGCCAAGCTTGAGGAAAGGCTGTGCGTCGCCTCGGGAGCCGACGAGCATGATGACCAGATTCAGGCGTGGGCGCGGAGCGGCATTGGCTGTCGAGGTCGAGGAAGGGAGAGGACTGGCCGGGCGGTGCCCTGGCACGACGCTGGCGCGGCGCATTTCCCGGGAGACGACCTTGTGCATGGCGGCGTCGAGTGCCCTGGTGAGATAACCCGAGTTGGTATCCTCGTTGACGGTGATCTTGAGGCGGCCATCATCGCTGCCTACCCTGCCAGTCGTCAAGAAGCTGCCGTTGCCAATGTTGAAGCCGTGGAAGCCTTTTTCCTTGTCCTTGGCCTTCTTGGCCTTTTTGGCCTTCCGCCTCGACTTTCTGTCCTGGGCATGGTCGCCCGAAGTGCTGGGGGCCTGGGAAACAGAGGCGTTGTCTTCACTAGAGGAGGAGTCGCGTCGCCGGTAGCCTTCCAGGATCGTGGCGCTCAGGAACGATTCGGTTGGGAGCTGCGAGGGCCGCCGGGTCGCACTCATATGGGTCGTATGCGTAGGCCAAGCGGTCAGGTCGGGGCGGCTGAGGTTCACCTGGCTGGCGTTGCCCTGGTTGACGTTGTCCTGGCTCTCAGCCGGTACGTGGTTCGCGTCACCATGAGTTGGCGGCGTCTTCTTGGTGGCGCTGGGGCTCTCGGGAGGCTCGACAACAGGAGGAATGACGCCCGGGTAGGCAACCTCGTGGCCCGGAGAGGTCACAAGGGTTCCGCGGCGGCTCGTATCTTGGTCGTTGCCGCCAACACGGCTGCTGGGCACAGGCTCGAGGGTCAGCTTCTCGGAAGCATCGCCTCTGCCAGCCTCGGGCCGCTGGTCGGCCATTGGTGGGTAGCGCGGGATCGGGAGGATCGCGACGGGATGAGTATGCAATTGCAGATGGAGGCGAATCAACTCAATGCCGCCGATGTCGACTGCAGCGCACAGCGTAGATTGGTTGGACCAAGTTGCAGTTTTGGGAGCAAAGCACGGTCAAAGCTGTGCAGAGAAGAAGAAAAAAAAGAAGCAGAAAGCAGAAGGGCGGCCAAGAGCCAAGCGGTAGGCCGGGAGCAGCTAAGTAGGTATCAAGTGTTTGCCGGCCAACGCGGAAGTTACTCCCCCCCTGCTTCGGTGACATCAGTCGTCGGCGCCAGTTAGCTTGGCCCAACTGGGCTAGATGATCCCGATGGATGTGACTCGCTAAAAGTCTATTTCGTCGTTTAAATATGGGCACAGAGTACGGATACAGATGACGGAGTACAGAAGACTCTGTACCTAGGTAGGTAGCTACAGTAGCACCCGTGGTATTGTACCTGGCCGTCCCTGGCCCGCAATTGCAGACCTCGGAGGCGGATACAGCGAGTCATTTGCAGATTGACTTACACACTCTACCAGACTCTACCATAATCTACCATACTCTTTCATAGTACTGCTCTGCTCTGCTTCGCTTCACCGTTGCTTGCCCTGCCGTGCGTGCCTGCTTCTCCATCCATCACGGCATGGCGTGGTCTATCCGTCACCGTCCTGTTTATCCCATGCTCTGACGCTTGGCAACGCTTGGCGCAACTGGCTACTTCCGGCGTAGCCGGAAACGACCGCACAAAGCACGCATCCACGGCTGCATGGCGTTAGATGGAGCGAACACACTATCCGTACCGCTGACTGAACGGCTTTCCCTTCTGGCCTATTCCCTTTCCAGCCCTCGTTCCACGTTGATGGCGATTTAGGGCAGAGTCATGCCAATGCTGTACAATAGGACTGCGCTTGTTCCTCCTTTGCGATAACTCGAACGCATCCACTCCGTCTTTCCACCATGCTGCTACACATGTATAACTATTTACCAAGATGGTTCTCCCAGCTCCCCCCCCCTTCCCCTCTTCCCCAAGGGTCTCCAAGGGCTTCATCTCATCGACTGTTTCGGCCATCCCGGGACCGTCTGAGCTTGACTCGTTTTAACCTTAACCGGCCCTGGCTCCCCGAATGTGCCGAACCCGGACCTGTCGCGTCCCGATCGGCAAATGCCAGGGCCAGCGAGGGCAATGCAACGCGGCCACTAATCCCTACCCTGGCGCGATCTTCACGTGGGACATACATACTAGCAGTTGGGCACCACTCGTAGTAGATGGCCAGAACAGCCTCTTGCTGGGTCCTCGTGGGCCTCGTGATCAGATCAAGCTCAGAGACAGGTGCACTACCTTGACTACTACTCCATACTCCGTGCTGATGGGTTCTGACCCTGGGCTTCAGCTCCTGTAGATCAATGGTCCACTCATTCTGCCATTTCTCACGGCAACGGCTGTGTGGAAAGACTAACAAGTCACCCATGCTGGGTATCCCTGAGCCCGTCCTTCACCTTTCAACTCTGGCACCCCATCAGTCTTGGTTCGGTTCAAGTAAAGTTCTCTTGGCAGGACCAACGCCCCCAACGTGCGCATTTTCAGGTACATAGTATAATTAAACGTTCCATACCTACCGACCTTGGCCCAGGTACCCTTGTCATCTATGCCGGACACGGGCTACTGTAACGGTACTCGCTCCAAAGTATCTGTCAATATCCCAAGCTGCATCAGCACCTCGTTCTCCGTGCCCTCCCCATCAATCTCTTTCCTCTCAACAGCGCCTCGTATGCTCTTGGAAGCGGTCAACAGAGGGTTGACGTATCGATGCTCGATTGCTGCGGCCATGCCTGCCGGCACAAGGTCCTTGTAGTCCTTGCCGCCAAACAAGAAAAGGGCAAAGTTGGCCACCTGGAGGTGGAAAGGGGCATTCTGTACCCAAAACTCCCACAGAGCTTCCAAGTCGGTCGAGTCGAGGTGCGTCAGATCCTGAAACAGCGTGTACTGCAGCGTCTCTAGGCACTCGGGGCTGGCGAACCGGCCCTTGGTGCCGCTCTTTCGTGCTTCCACAATTTCCTCTCGCAACCAGGCCACGGCGCAGGCTTGCAGCGATGAAAACATGCAATTCTCAAGAAGATCCTCGAGAATGGCAAGACGGTCATCCTCGTCCGGATCAGCGTGGAGAACAAGGCCGGCCAGCACGGTCGAAGCGTTCCGTACCCGAAGTGACGGGTGGAAGACGGATACGAGTGTGAGGAGGTGGTGGTAGGCCATAAAGTTGACCTCGCCTTGGGTACCAGTGCCCACGATGCGCTTCTCATCGTTGAGCCATAGTGCCATTACCGTTAGCGCCTCGACAGTGCCGGGGTTGGCCACGATTTGGGCCTGCGGCTCCGCGCCAAGAAATAGCTGCAGCAATTTGTGGTGATCGGGGAAAATGTGGATGTTGGGTTGGTCATAATCGGCGTCGAAAATGTTCTGGGCAAACATGCGATAGGCCGTGAAACATAGGAACCCGCCTGTTGATAGCTTGATATCACTCACGTCCTCCGAGTCGGGCGAGATGGAGAGCGGGTTGCTGGAGACTGGCGATTCGAGAACCTCCTTGATCCTCTCCGAAGGGAATCTTGCCAGGCCTAGATCGCCGGCAACCGCCTGGGGGAGGCCATGTTAGCTAATCCCACACACGAGTGAATACACAGACTACGTACCACGAGCTGCCCCACCAGAGCATCCATGGCCTGGAGCTCCTCCACCTCATTGAACGACTGCATCATGCTTCTCCGGCCGGGAACAATGCGCTCCGGGCTGCAGTATTCCAGCAGCCTGGACGCCCACTCCATGCTATTGGAGTTGGCGTATGCTTCGATGATGCAGGTGATGAAGGACTGCAGCAGCTTGCTGACCATGGCCGGCTCCTCGTTCGTCCTGTCCACCGTCTCGGCCTCGGGATCAGGCGCACTCTTGGACGGGTCGCTGGCCTGGAAGGGCGTGTCGAGCTGCGTGCTCGACTGGCGGGTCGGCAGGGCGGGCCGGTTGTGCCCAGAGAGCGATCGCACAAAGTCGATGACGGCAGCCGTGGTGTTGGCGGCCTGGGCGTCGTAGGCTCGGTAGACGGTCTGCAGCGTCGTGTAGAGGAACCGCGAGGGCGCCTTGACGCGGAGTCGGCGGTGCAGGATCTTGAGCATGCCGACGAGCGTGACGAAGCGGGCGTTGGACGAGGCCTTGTCGATGTCGGCCGCATCGGTGCCTTCGAGGGCTTCGAGCACCTTGAGGATCACCTCACGCGGGTTGCCCAGGCGGGCGACGGTTTCGAGACATGCCCCGCTGCCAGGGATGGGGATCAGTATCTCGACGAGGTCCCAGCCGATCTCGCTGGTCAGAGCCGCGTCTTCGAGTATCTCCTGCAGCGCCGGCAGGACTTCTGGCGAGACGGACTTTTCGACAATGGTCAGGTAGGTGAAGGCGTCGGTTGCGGGCGGGCATGACTCCTGAAGCCGCCGGATAGCCTCGTCGGTGGACGTCATGGTGTCTGGTTGCGGCGTGCTGCGCTCGTGGAACGTGCAGGCAGGATCAAGAGAACAAAGGACGTTGCCAGAGAGATGCGGGGAGGAGGACAATATCGATGGAAGCAAACGAGGAGTCGACGTCGAGACGGTGCTGCGGCGATGGTGATGGCGATGGCGATGGCGGTGCTGACGAGGCCCGAGCGAAGCTCTCTAGCTGCAGCAGGCCAGCGATGATGAAGATGATGATGCTGGGTGTCCAGGGATTCCTATACCCTGATGAAAGCTGGACCGAACGAGAGAGACGCCAGAAGGGCGATAAAGAAGGGATTCAGGGTGAAGACGGAAAGCGCAGGGATGGAGATGGGCAGGGGAAGAGGCAGTGGAAAACAGGCAGAGGCAAAGGCCAAGTCAAAGTCAGCAGCTGGCGATCGTGATCAAAAGGGCGAGAGAAACTGGTGCTTGTTTCGTCATCAGGCGGGTTGAAGCGTGTAGCGGCGGAGCAGTGCTCAGCATGGACCCCGCTTGCGCCCAGCTGCGTTTCTCCAGCGTGTCCAGCCAGAAATAACTCCCTTCAGCACGCTAATGCAGCAGGGGATGGGCGCCTTTGCGCCTGTAGGCTGTAGGTAGGTATCCATTCTGCGAGGCTTAGCGTCCCGTTGACGTTGGCGAGCCATGAGCTTGGCAACGAAGCTTACTTACCTACCTACCTTACCTACTTAGGTACCTTACCGTATTACTTCCACTTCCCAGTATCCATCGTACAAACTGTTCTCGGCCAGTCCAGGCAGCTCTGCACGGGACGTGTTGCAACTGCGTTGTAGCACACTGTTGTCCTTGAACTGCAGTGCCTTCATACCTAAGTAGGTAGGCATTCTAGGGAGTGGTTTCTCAGTAGATTGTAGGCAGTCGCAACTACAGTAACATGCAAAACTCCACAGCTGAGACAGCTTCCCACAGCCCCTGAGGTGCACCAGGAGGTAAGCTTACATAGTACACTCAACCCATCCATCCCATTGGCATCAAGTCTGCACCATTGCAAATACATCATCTCGCTGTGTTATAGATAGGTAGGTATCCAGTAGATCGGAACACTCATCGCGACGTCGTCGCCTACAACATCATATCATACATACATACATACATCCCATCAACCAGACCGCAACGCCCCAGTCAAAGCCCGCAATGACCCTTTGCTCCCCTGCACCCCAAACACTTTCCTGAATACTACATACAGAGCACGGATGCATCGCATCATCCCAACCCCAATCGAGCATGAGCATCGCATCACCAGTGCTTACAGCCAGCTAAGCTTACAAAATGAAACAAAGGAAATAGAAAAAGAGACTGGTATGATGTACAGGACCAATTATGGATCCCGATCCAGTTCATAGTCTGGAGCTTGGCCTCGCAGCTTTGCTCGTGTTCTTCGGCCACTGCCAGCGACTCTTGTTCTCGTACCCATTGCGGTACTTCATCTTCATTGCATCCGCTACCGACATGGGCTCCTCCATCGGCATCAGTTGTGGGCATGCGTGGTAGGGTAGCACCTTCTTGAGCGTCTGCTTGCTCATGGGCTTGACCTTGGCCATCTCCACTTTGCGCACCTCCTTGATAATGCTTTGGAGCTCCTGATCACTGCTGATAATCTGTGCCCTGAGAAACGGCATGCTGTCTCCTTCGGCGTTTCGGAGAGCCTCCATCACGGGCACTCGCGGAGTGTAATCGATGTGCTCCAGCTTGGGTGCATGATTTGCGTCGGGCACAATCGCAGGGTCGAGCATGGCCGCGTTGCCCTTCTCCAACAGCGTCGCAATGTCGATGCTCTCTCCCGGTGGAATGGCCGTAGGATGGCTCGGCGTGATGCAGTCCATGTCCACCTCCTTTCGTAAAACGTGGTCGATGTCTACAGCAGAGAAATAGGCGCAAGACTGGGGAAGGTCGTCGATGCCCACCTGCTGGGCAAACATGGCCCTTGTCCATAAGTTGGCCACCTGTAGAGCCATAGCAGCACGATACTTGTCCTCGTTCTTGACCAGATAGCGGATCTCGTCGTGTACAGTAATGGCTACGCGGGCGTCAATGTTGAACCGCCGTGCCAGATAGTCCATCCCGACGATCAACAGATGGAGATAATCAACTCCTGATGACTGGATCGCCCAGTTGATGCGGGATGTCAGATACCCGCCCTTGCTGACGAAGCGCCCCATCAGAGCCTCCGTGATACCGGCCCCAAGCACCGGTGTCCGGGGTGTCTCCTGTTCCGCAAACTCCTCAAGCTTATTAAACACAAACGACTCCGTACCTCCTCTCCAGAACGGGCGCTTGTACAATAACTTGCGGTTCGTCTTGGTTCCTTTGGTGTTGGCATACAGTCGCGATGCCACCTCCATCGTCTCCTTCTCCGACAGACTCGGGTTGAACTGCCGCAGCAGCGTTGCTGCAAACTTCAGCCCGGCGCCGTAGATACGCCCGTAATTGAAGACCTTGGCGTTGTTCCTCGTTATGCCCAGGATTCCTGCTGTCCGTGAGTGGAGATCGGTTCCTGCGGACTTGGTCCCCTCCAATGTCATGAAGCCCACGGCGTTGCCTCCATGTAGCTTAAAGGTTGCATCGCCGACTAAGCTGGCAATCCACAGTTCCTCCGAGTCCACATCGGCTCCAACGAAGCAATAGCCTTCTGGCGCCTTGACCATGGCTTTCAGCTCCGACCCGACCCGATTTTTCTTGGCATTGCTGGCCGTGAGCCAAGTGTTTTCAACAGCTCTGCGCGTAATGGTCCCCATCGGTATGACCTGAGGTAAAATGAAGCCGTTACTATCGGTGCCTGTCTCGAGGTTGGCTTCCTTCTTCGGTGAGAGATCCTCCTCGTAAACAACCATCTGCGACGAGATGCGGGCTCGCGCACTGATCCAGTAAGAGCATGACGCATTCATCTCCAGTGCTTCCTTCGCATACGAATACTCGGACGACAGTGTTCCGTTTTCAAAATATGACAGGTAGCCTTTGGCCATTGGGTTGCTGCAGCGAGCTGTCGGCCCGTCTTTGTGTGGGAGCTTGAAGTAGATGTGCGCTCTGTCATCTCGCAGCACGGGGTCTTTTTCGTCAAAGCTGCACGGGACCATTTGCTTTGCCTTGTACTTGTCTGCCTGCATATGCGGCACCCGAAAGGTCCAGCCATGCTGGTCTGACCAGAACAAGGGATGGCCGTCCCAGCTCAGTCTTAACATGAGAGGCGCTATGCGACTTCGAACCGTAACATTGATGGGGGAGTCATTGCTCGAAAAGAGATCCTTATACCACTTTGGCGTTCCCGGCTTCTTCTGCCTAGCTGCAGGTCGTGGAGGGTCACTTTTGCGCTTTCCCTTGACCATCTTGATTTCCTGGCCTGACCAGTCGAGTTGCTGCATCCAGGGGTCATTCTGGTATTTTCTCGGATCATCTTTTATCTCCAAGGCCTTTTCAGTAAGCCCAATGAGGCGTTCCTGGACACCATCGGACAGTTTCTTATATGTTTCTTCAGCTTTATTGATGTAGGCGTCCCAGGACCGGTTTACAGGCAATATGACGGCAGAGAGGTGGCGGAGAGCGGCAAAGCTCACCGGATGCGGGCAAACATCCAGAAAGTTGGGAAACACGATTTGGTATACCCGATGAGTTATGGAAACGTCGGCTGCACAATAATCCAGTAACTCATCAAGCTTGGCCAAAATGCCATGGGTGTCCAGGTGGCTGAAATCATCACGGGCCGTCTTGTCCATGGCGACATTCAGATGGAACTTGGCCACGTCCCGTAGCGAGTTGACGGAGCTCCGCTCCACCCAGAGTTCTTCTTCGTCGTGCATACTGCTGTTGCTCAAGAGTTCTGCAAGGTTATGGTCGGGTGCTTGGGTTGCAACTCTCTCCCTCAGCTCACGATTCTTCTTGTGTTTCATCCATGTAGGGCGCTGCTGTGAACACATGCCGTTGACGGCTACATGCAGCGACATGGTATCCAAGAAGAAGTTTCTCGTTTGCTTCAGGCTGTACTCCTCCAAGATCCTCGCCCGATCGTATCCTACGTTGTGGCCGACAATGATGCGATCCTCGTTGGGGTCGCCGAGGGGAATGAGTTGTCGGTCGTTTTCCGTTTCACCAAGAAGCCACGGGGAGAGCCAGGCATACCATGCCGTTGGGCCTACAGCGCAAGCCATGACGGCAAATGGGCTCTCTTTCCATATGACTTCGGTATCGAAACAGAGCATCTTCTCTTCGGGCACGTCCACCTTTTCGGTCTCTCCATTCGCATAGTACTTTGTCCATCCGCTCTGCCGCACCCATTTCTTAGGTTTCGGGGGTATACTGGTGCGCGCAAATTGTTTGGCAAGGGACAGATATGGCTCGGCGCAATCGGTTCCAAGCAAATGAAAGTGGTGGTCAAGGGTTTTCCCCTGCAGCGGAGGAAGATCGAAAGCTATGGGGTCCGATCGGTCGGTGTTTTTGCCATAGAGGTCGTGACGGCGTAGATGATCGATGGATAGCTCAACCAGTTCCGGAGGAGGTGGCTCGCAGCCGTTCGGGAAGACCTGGTCAAAGACATGTTTGCTGAGTTGCTGTACACCAACATCATTGTAGCGAGCTTCGGACGGGACTAATGTGGAAGATTAGAGATGCAGGTAACGAGGACGAAGCAGAGCTGGGGGATATAGCGTACGGGCAAGGGTGCTTCGTTGGGCGGGACTGTCCGTTGTGGTAGCTAGCCATCGCACATGTGTGCGCAGGCCATTTTGACGGAGAGCGGGATGACCGGCAGCGCGAACGAAGCTTGCTTTTGACACTCGCTGGAGGCGGCTGACAGCTTGAGGGATCATGACTTACGGCTGGCGTGACCACATGGCGGAGGGCGATTGGGGAAGGGGAAAATCGTCCAAGACGTTGAAGGTGAAGGCGAAAGAAGATTATCCCAATGATGGAGCATGGATGACGAGTGTGGGCCCCTTGTTAGTGTAGATGGTGGAGCGATGGCTCTGGAGCGACTGGCCAATGAAAAGCTGTATATGTAATCAGTGCCGGATCTGGATTCAGGGTTCATTTGGGAGGCATTCGGGCATTGCATACTTCAAGACGGCAGAGTATTGGGACTTTTGGACTATACGAGGTTGTACTTGTCTACCTTGTTTGATCCTCTCAATATTGTTGTCCTGAAAAAGGAGCCGCACCCAGGCTGTCTGTTGGGGAATGGTACCCGGGACAGTTGGCTCACAAGCTTCGTACCTTGCATTACGTACCGTACCGTGAGTGCAAATCCCTTGATCCAAGGGAGAGGCAACACCGGTACGCGAAGTTTCCGCAGTCTAGTGATGCACGAATACGGAGTTATGGCTGGATTGGTTGGGTCGGGGATTGCATGAGGCCTGCATATGCAGCCACATCCAGACCAAGGTACCGGAGAATGGCTCGCATCCACGGCTGACGGAGGCGACGTGTGTGAGTGATGTTGGCTACTGTTGTCGACGGCTATATACGCCGTATGCGGGTCCAGTCTTGACATATCCGAGATATGGAACAAGTCATCTGACGTAAATAGCATGTGCCCGATGAGTTATTGGTCCAGGTATCTGAGTTGTGTACGGAGTAGTAATCGTATGATGGTAGCATTCTGGATGAACATGAGCTGCATGGAGTCTCGGAAGTCGAGGATGCAATCCTGCAAAGCATATCAACCTACCTTACCAACGACATGCCGACTTCCCTTGCCTGTCCTGGTGTTCACCTCCTCACCTGCATGACGTGACAGACATCTCTCTCTATTTATTAACCTCTTCCTTCTGTGACGAGGATCCGACTGTTTGTCAGCCACGAGTCTTCTGGGCCTGCATTCGAATCTGAATCGCTGCCACCCTACAGTAGTACAGTACATACATGCCATCCCCCAACGCCGCATTACCTCAGCCAAAAATCGCCCCCGGAGAAACAACGACTAACGACCTCACTCCACTCGCGGATTACTAGCACCGTGCTGTGCCCCTCTACACAGAACAAACGTCGGCCTCACCCATCGTTCCCTTCTTCCCGCATTGTGCCCGAACAATGGACCCCAGCTTCGTGCTCATGGACTCGTTCGTCTCCCGCTCGATGCAAGGTTAGAGCTCTCATTACTTTGCCTGCCGCCTCCATACTCCTGTTCTTCTTCTATTCTCCTCCTGCTCCTCTCGACACTGATGTGCCCTGCTGCTTGTCTTTGCCGTCTCTTCTAACGCCGACGTCTTTTACATTTCCCTCGAGCAGACGACGCCACGACGCTCTTTTGGAACACCTCCTTCTCGATGGCGACGAGGATCTTCTCGTCTTCCGACCGACCCCCTGGTCAGCCGCCGCACTTGCAGCAGTCTGATACCGACCACCACCAAATGGGGCGACAACACACATCGCCACCTTCTCTGCGGGCGGCTACCAACTCTTCGCTTCTCCCAGACCAACAACAGCAACAACAGCAACAACAACAGCAACAACAACAACAAGAGGCGACAACACCTTCGACGCCGCCATCGCGCACCAATCCGATTTCCGCTGCCAACTCACTCTCCTCCTACTGGAGTCGTCGCTTCAGTCGAAGCTTCCCATGGCCTGACGAGCAAGATGTGCTTGCGCCCGTGTCCGATCCACTCAATACCACTGTCGCCGCCGAACCCAACCTCGATCCGTTCTCGCAGCCCGACGATGCGGAGCGCCTTTTGGACGGTAACGACGGCTCAGATGATTGGTATTTAGGCGATTTGGCCGACGGCGACTTTTCCTCCCCCTCGAGCTATCCAGCATTCACGTCGCGTCAGCCTGGTCAGCAGCCCCGTGCACCACCTCTATTCCGGGCTTCAACTCCACCCCATCAAAGTGCTGCCTCGGCCTCTTCATTCACGCCTCCTGCCCCACGTAATAACACCTCTGGTACGGGCGTTGCCGACAGCTTCTACCCTCCTCCACCACCACCCGAACGCTCCACTACTCAACTCACATCGTCAACCATTGCCGGCGAGTCTCAAAACACCCTCAACTCTATTGATTCTCTCTTCGACGACCTCTACGACGACGATCCTGCCGCCCTCGAGAGCCCTGCAAGCTCTATTGACGATAGTATGCCAACTACCCGCCGCCGGCCTGCTCCTGCAGCCTCTCCACGCAACATCGTGAACAATAGCAAACGACGCAGGACCTCACCAGCCACTCGAACCTCTCCTCCTAAGAAGCGAACTCCAGCGTCCAAGGACGTGCACCACGACGATGCGTTTGACACCATCAAGCCATGTGCCAAGTCCGACTCTGATCCAAAATCCGACGACCTCACTACTATTGACCTTACCGATGCCAACGAGGTGCCTCCAGAGTTGATGAAGCCGGTTGAGGACAAGAGGATCAAGATAGCCGCTTTCCAGTGCGTTATCTGCATGGACGACGTCACTAACCTTACTGTTACTCACTGTGGTATGTTCTGTTGGCACCTGTACTCCCATCCATATCCATACTCACAATTTGATTTTAGGACATCTGTATTGTGCACAATGTCTACACTCTTCCCTTCACGTCGAGGCAACCAAGGGCAAATGTCCCATGTGCCGCCAGAAACTCGAGATGAAGCCTCGCGAATCCTACAGCAGTAAAACAAAGGGCTTCTGGCCCATAGAGCTCAAGCTAATGACCACCACCCGACGTGGCAAGCGAAAAGCCAATACCATAATCTAAGCCATATTCATCTGCCCGAGTTTTGCGGCAGCCATCAACAAAGATACATTCGTGCCAGGAGGCGTCACATTAGCGTCTCTATGAGCTCTCTTTTTGCAGCAGACGACTCTCACACACGTAGCTTCCATCCTTAACAACCTATGGCAACAACGGAAGAGCATAACTTACATGGGGCTTTTATGCGACTGGGCGTTGTGGGAGGTCGAGACAAATGGGCCGAATGGCTCAATGTCCTTCACAGTACCAACGGTTTGTATGGATGGGGCGACAATGGAGTACCGGAGGTTGGCTTTATTTTTTTTAGCATTCTACCCTAGCGCACATGTAACCTCGTCAAGGCATATGGGATATCTTAACACGGCCCCTCTTCTACTCCAAGGCATGATAGAATATCCAAGATCGTGGTGAGGTACAAAATGGTCAATGATCAAGGTATATTGAGACGTGTTCCTCTATCATGATGCCATTACCTCCTTTGCATGTGTCTCGTCTTAGCCACTGGCTGCTGACTACAACAGACTGCGATACTGGGCACGCAAAGATCATCACAGTATGGTCTTTTAACCCTCTTCCCAACGCCACTCAAAGCCAAAGTGCAGAAGATCACATCCCGAACATGAATTATCCATCCGGCGCAGACAACCCCAGTCTATCTAGAATCCCGTTTCCTTGCATCTCCTTGTCTCAATGAAACAGTACATGGTTCTGTGGCTTGGCCTGCGGCATAACGTCGTTTTCGAACTGTGCGACTGGTTAGGATTCGCGTATCACTTATGCTTAGTTCTCAGCTCTGTGAGCGGGATTAGCGTACCTCGAGGAAGCCCGTCGCCACGATGATGACCATCAGGCCTTCTGCCAGCTCCTCCACGCGCTCGTCGAGCGCCCTGTCCTCGACGCCGTTTCCGATGCCCGCACTGCGCTTGAGCGTGTGCGCAACCAGCATTCGGTGGTCGGTGAGGAACCGGCGGCCCTGCACGACGTTGTGGCTCCCGCGGCTGACCAGAGCGGCGCCGATGATGCGGACAACCTGGGCGAGAAGGTTGTAGTGCTGCTCGAGGGCGTGCGGGTTGGAGCCGTTGATCTGCAGCTCTGGGTCCGCCGCGAAAAGGCCGGAGATTTCTAGGGTGCGGAACAAGTTTGAGTGGAGGATGTATTTGGCGCCGGCTCGGGTTTGTGAAAGCTCCAGCAAGAGAGCAAGACGCGCATTCTGGTAGTTTTGCTGCTCTGTAAGTCCTTGAGTAGCCGTCGAGTCAGTCCGGTGTCCAAAGCGAGTCAAGGGATAAGAGGGGATTTTACCAGACGCGAAGACCTCTTGCCACTCCTGCATGATGTTCCGCAATGAGTCGACCAGAATACCGATAAAGTTGAGCCGGTTGAGCGTTTCCACCACATGATCATCATCCTCTTGCTGGCCCATGCTGACCAAAGCGTTGAGCAGAATCAGCGCTGCCGTCTGACACTCCGCCTCGCCACCGAAAGCATCATCGCAAATGACATTGATGAGACGCTCCCCGTACACTTGGATTGTCTTCATCGTCTTGGCCCGGTTCGTGCTCAATGGGCCCTGGTCTGACATCCCGGTCAGATATCGGAAGCAGATGCCATAGTACACTGATCTCAGCTGCGGAGTGCCAGCCCACTTGCCAATGGCCTGGAGACAGATCTGGAAGAGTTGGTAGAGCTTATCGCTAACCAGGTTCCCAATCGTCTGGCTGTTGTCAACAGATGATGTGGACATGTCAAGTTTGAAGAGCAGGATTCTAGCCAGCTGCGCCAACTCCATCGCCTCCTCAGGCCGATCAGATGCAAAAGCCTCCAGGCTGGGAAGCACAGATTGTAGCGCCTGCAGGAAGAAAGACGCCTGCGCCGTTCCCTTGAAGTCGTTGGACTCGATCATGACCAACAACAACTTGGCCCACGTCCGCAGGACCTTGAGGCTCTGTGTTGCAATTTGTTTTTGACGGTTGGAGGATATGAGGTATTCCAAGATGATTGCCTCTTCTCTTTCGATAATCGCTAGATCTTGCGCGGCGATGATGACTCCTTGGCCCTGGGACTCTCCGCGCTTGAGGAGTAGGATTTCCTTGACGCGGTCGACATTGTAAACCGCATTGTCATCTGCGTCTTTTTCGATACACACTGATAGGTCGAGATCCTTGTAGAATTGAAGCTGGGGCAGACCAATATCCCAAACACCATCCGGGAGTAAGAAGTCGTAGAGGTCAAAAATAGTGGGTGTTTGAATCGGCGTGTTGCCATCACCGATGACCTGTCCATTCAAAGCCTCAAAGATCCGTCGCTTGACACTGGGCATACGATTTTGAGATATGCTACACAACTCCATTGCAATGTATTCCAATGTCATGCTGCGCAGAGCTAGAAAGTCGAGAAGGGTAACAGCACCGTCCGTTAGGGGGAAATCGATGGCAGCGACACTTTCACCTTCCCAAGGCAACTCTGGGTTGATCACCACCTCTCGGATGAGAAGATGGAAGAGGATCTCATTCTCTCTGAGCTCGTCGATCACAATTGGCGCGGAAAGGGGGGACGTCCAAAGGATATGCAAAATCCGAACCACGCGAGACTTGATGGCAATGAGCCAGTGTCGCATACCCTGCGCGTCACTGGAGGGAGTTTCCAGGACAACTCTTAGTAGAGTATGGAACAAGGATGTTCTTGAAGCAAATGCGCCATTAGCCTCCACCGAAAGCGAATCAACACCGCACTTGAAGCCGAGGAGCAGGTGCGCAATGGTTGGCTTTCGGGGAGTTTCTTGTAGACAACGGTGCAGGAAGTCTAGTATGTAGATCTTGGTGATGTAAGAGGGCGAACCTGCTTCCCGTCCAGCTTCCAGTGGCGTAATGAGTTCGGATACGAACGATCGCGAGATGGTCTCGTGTTCGCTGTTTGCCTCCATGGCAACGATGGCCTTGTTCCGGTGCAATTTTCGTCCGGATCCTGACCAAATGGCAGTGATTCTGGAGGACGAGGACATCTTCTCTAGGAGCTTCAAGCATGCAAGCGTCAGCTCCGGGTGTCCAATTCCACAGTAATTGCCCAGGTCAACAACCAGGTTGAGCCGAGTAACCAAGCCATCCTCAAATGAGGAAAAGGCGGTATTAGTAACGGGAGGTCGGCGCTGGTTTGAGTGGAGTTTGATGATAGGTCGAACAAGGTCCAGGTAGGTGGCCTGAAGATCAAGAACCTTCGTGATGACCTCTACTGCTCTCAGAATACCCAAGATGATAGGCGAGTCAGGAGTTGCATTTCCGACCTCGGCAGGCTCTTGGTGTATCGTGTTGAAAAGAGCTGTCATCACTTTGTCGTTGAACATCCACTCCATCACTCTGGCAAACGGGTGCATCCGCACGTATGTCGCCAGGTCCGTCGTTGCAATGACGGAATCAACAGAGATGCTAGTCTCATTGGCCATGATTATAAGGTCTTCGTTAAACGTTGACAGGCAGGTCAGGATAAACTCGAGACAGCTGAGCCGCAGTACCCGTGTTTGATTGGCATCTTGGAGGTCATTGGCCTTGGACGCAAATACTAGGCCCATGACGAAATCCACGTAGACCTCAACACCTGGCATACGGAATGCCGACCCCAGGGTCTCTGGGAAGGGGAGACCATCGTTCAATGAGCTGCTATCGATGGCTGGGCTCATCAAGGCCAGGAGAAGTTGTATGAGAGACTCTGGGTCTTCGAAACCAGTGCTAATTTCATCAAAAATGCGCTCCATTGTCACTGTAGGCGATGGCTGTTGGACTTGGCGGTGGGGACCTGTTGCCAACACTGCATAACCGCCTGTCACCCAGGAATCCAGGCAAGTCCACATGACATGCCCTTCCGGGAGGGTTTTGCGGGCCATTAGAGCTCTGAGTGCCATAAAAGTGCACCCTCGCAGTCGTGGGGGAATGGGGCTGCTAGCAAGCTCATACAGTGTTTCCACCAGATTATAGTTCGGGTTTTGCAGGAGGAAGAGTCTCGTCGTCTCACTCTCGCTGGCCAACTTGGACATGAGGCGGAGGTAGCACTCAAGCATCATTGCGGATTCCGGCTCAGTCTCAGCTTGATCGCTCGTAGGCTTGCTGTTGCGCGTTCGTACTGTTTGAATGGGAGCTGGTTTTTGCCTGATTTTGTCTGAGAAGAAATCGAGCTCTCTGAAAATCTGTGCCCATGTCAGGGATTGTGATCTTCTCATCTTTCCGGAAGAATGGTGGCCCTCGTCCATAAGAAATTCGTGGGCAGAAGTGGCACAATCCTCGTTCTCTGAAATAGCCTGCAGCATTTCGCAGAATGCCGTGACAAGGGGAGTGGAGGCTCTGCGTGAGGCCCAATGCATGAAACCAGCAAGATTGCTATCCGGATCAGACCAGAAGTTCATGGCAGCATCAGGGCGACCCTCGTATGAGTAAGCGATAACGAGCAGGAACCGCTCCAGGTCCAGATCTTGTTCATGAGCCTGGCTTAGTTGGCGCTGTTCATCCTCCTCGACCCTCAACTTTCGCAAGACATCTGGAAGGTTCGAGATGAATGCATCGACAAAGACTTCGAGTTGCGTCATCAGACATAGCTGAAAGAACTCGGAGAACTGAACAGTGTCGGAAGGAAGCGCTGGTGATTTCCTTTGAAGCCACTTGCGCATACCCGCCCGGACAGGGTCATGCCAGTCAGGCGACTTCACATCTCCTGCGACGGCTAAGAGAAAGTCGAAGGCGCCATCTTTCAGGGCCTCCAAGAACTGCTTGGACCGCTGGCGATCCTCTTTTAATGGGTTAGCGCACACGACTTCTAACTTCGCATTGAGACTACTCACCCTCGTCAAGATCAGTATTTGGTGGAATGGCAGCCTCGGGAGGATCATCCACATAGAAGCCGCTGTATTCCGACAGCCACCATGATCTAAACGCAGCTTGAAGCTGGATCAGAGGCCACGCGCCGCCGTCGGTCGGAAACAGTTTGGAATTCAGTTCTCGGACCTTGATGAGGTCGTATCCCCCTTCTGCTGACCCGAAAACGGATATATAAGCGCCAATGGTCGGCATCAAATGGACTTGAAGCTGTTAGCATATTGTTTGACGAAACAAGAGTGCAGAGACAGGCGTACCCAAGAGTGCATCATATTTGTCTGCCTTGCTTAAAGTTGACACAAAGTCCAGAAAGTCAGCGGTTGCTGCTTGGCGCATCTCGACGCTACGGCACAAGACCACAGCAAGAAGTTCATGCTGCTGTATCAAGCTGATTCGAGTGAACTCGATTGTCTCCATCTCCTGAGACATTTGACCCGCACCAGCCTGACCAAGCGTCTGAGCAGCCGCAATTTTGTCTCCAAGTTTCTGCAGCCATGCTTTGATATCCTTGAGGGCGGCCATGCATCTGGGCACTATGCGCTTGGAACCATCTGCACCTCGGCCGGGCTGAAACAGACGTTCTGCCACGTAGAGTTTGATGCCTTCAAAGGCTTCTGAGTCTGCTAGGTCTCCATCGAGTCCCTCAAGTTCAAGGAGCAGTCGCACGGCATCGAGGACGTATTTTCGTTGCTGATGGAATCTGATGATACCGCACTCCAGTAGAGATCGGCCGAGAGTTGAAGGATCTTCTTGTGATTCGAGGAGGCATCGAGCGGCTTCGAGCTCGTCGATATCGACCTCGTCCGAAAGCATCAGGGCATTTTGTTGAAAGTCATCGTTTACGGAGTATTCGTCGCCTTCAATGACGACCTTGCCTAGGCAGGGTCAGTCTTCCTCGTCTTCCTTGCGCGAACTTTACCGCCTACCTGATTTTACGGCATTTCGACTTTTGTCGCTGCGTTTCGGCTTCTCCCAGAGCTTCTCGAGTTCTCTCTGAAACACTTGAACGAGGAACTCGTTATTGAGCGACTCAGCACCCTCGACGCGGCCCTCTCTGATCAGTAAAAGCTCCTGGTGGAAAGCTTGCAGGGCATCCAGTATCGTGATCTCGGCCATATTGGCTTTTCGCGCCTATTGCATGGTGCTGAAACAGCGGCTGGAAAGGATCGAATGCTGCCCGAGACGGCACCGTGGTGGCGCAATTCGTGGATATTCGGGTCGTTTCTGCTGTCGATGAAAGCTTGCGGTCGCGAATTTGAGATTCTGCAGCCTCGCTGTAGGCTCCCTAGTTGCTGGAGAGCTGTACGCGCTTTTGATTGGCTGATGCGGCGGAAATGGTGATGTTGCGGCCCGATATAAACAAAGCTTCGGGCGGTGAGGGTTCTGCCGCCGCCTGGCTTCAGTGAGCTTCGGAGCTTCTTACCGTAGCAAGCAAGTAATATGAGGCAGGGCGGGCAGAAGACATGGTGTGAACAAATGCCAGCCAACGAAAGAAGTCTCTGTGCATGAGGTGTGATTTTTGCGTACCAGTTTGAAGCTAGCGCTATATTTGCCAGCAGGTCCTTGATATCAGACTTGGTAGCCACTTCAAAGATCTTGTCAACTGTCCCTGCGTATTCTTTATACTCAACTCTCGCTCGACGCGACTATATAGGGCTCCAGCAGATCCGCGAGTGAGACTTGTCGCAACATTCATACTATGAGGTAACACCAGACGGCAACCAGCCCACCCAGAACCCGGGCCCAAACTATCGAATTGAGAAGACTTCTTCGCGGGACACGAAGATCCCTTGCCGTCTCGCAATGGCTTCCTCTCATAAGACCACCGTTATGATGTTGGCGAGTAAGTTGCTCTCCACTGCTCCCACACAGAGGGCAAGATTGACGACTTCTAGGTGATGTTCGCTCCGGGGCAGTAAAAGACCGCGAAAAAGCGGTTGATGGTATGCTCTTCTTATATTTAAACCATTTGTAGGCTTTGTCTAAGCGGTCTTGTCCAGAATTGGCTCATCTTCTCAACCCGCGAAACAATTCTACAAACCTGTAAGCAATGCAGTCCTGACCTACCGTCACGTCGCTGACTATTTCTATAGCTCTGATCTTGGTGATAAGAGCTACCACGAGATATTTGAGGCCATCTTTAGCTTCGTCTTACGTGAAAAAGGCAATATGTTTGACAAGAAGAAATCGCAGTCTACATCTAATGCTGCTGCAAACCGTCTTTCGAAGTGCGCTGCCGCAGTAAGAATGGCAGCAGGACGTAGCGCTGCCAAGCTTGGCCGAAAGACCTTGTTCGCCATCATAGATCACATCACTCAAATGCTCCCAGGGTCTAACGGCGACTATGTAACGCCTCTATTCCAAGACTATATCAAAGCCCTGACCGAGGTGCTCTCCCGACAGGCTAATGTGGAGCTCCTGTCTCGAAAAGATGGACAGGCATGGGAGATTTGCGCTGACTTTTTTCTCGACATAATCCATTACATTCTCCCAGAAGGAGATGACCTGGCAGTTTCGTCTTCAGCTCGTGCATCTCCAGCCCCAGGCTCAGTGTTTGCTCGGTCAACTGGGCGATCCTTGTCCTCGACACAGAGTCAGAAACGGTCTGGTTCCGGCGAGGGCGGCCCTCTCAAAGATGCCCTCGAGGGCTTGTCTCATCTGGTCATGGCCGGTAACGCTCCGTTGCTCAAGCGTTCCAAAGATATCACTGGTCTCGTCTTCAAGGTCCTTGAGTTGAAGAACCTCAGTCTGGGGTCGATGCAGACTCTATGCTTCACCACCATAAACGCCGTATTCTCAGCAACCCAGGCTGACGATATCGCGCATGCGACAACATGTGCCAAATCTCTCCTTCCGTTGATGAGCTACTGGTGGCGCTCCGACAAAGTATCCCAGGACGAAGTGATAAGAGCACTTCGAGTTGAAATTTCGAGGAGTATCGTCCTGACTCACCTACACCTTGAGCATCTTCTAGCCAACTCGATCAACGATTCGGTCTACAAACAGCTTGAAGAGTTGACCGAAAATCTCTGGACCGAGTACTCGAGGCGCGGGGCCGCTTTCCGACTACAACTTAGTGACGTTACTTTTACGACCACCACGCTTCCACCCTACCATCCACATCTCAAACTTTTTGGTCTGAAACCTCACAACCGTGACGGAGAAGGTTATTGGGCTATAGTCCAAAACCTGGCCTCCCTGGAACGCATAATAACCCTCAATCATGGCACATATTCCAATGCTAATTCTGACCTCGAAGAAGAGCAGCCTCGAAAGAGGCGTCGCCTCCACCAAAATCTGGGCCGGTTAAGACTGAAAATTAGAGATGCAAACACTTCAACTCGATTTACAGCCCTTCAGCTTGTGCCGTTCATGGTCGCGAATAATGCTCTTGGGCGTGAGGATATTTCAGATCTTCTGCCAGATCTAGTTGCTCTCGCTGGAGATAAAAACCCGATCACTTCCTCCTGGGCGTTGATCGCTTGTGCAAGGTATCTGCCAGACCCATCTGCACCTGAAGAACCATGTTTACTAACTCTTTTAGTTGTATCATCTCGAAACCATTTGTTCCTAGCCAAATGGACATATGGAGACATTTATGGCATCTAGCAGCCCGATCAATCAGTCTACCAAGTACTAGCCGATCAGCTTGTGTCTTACTGCTGGCTATCCTAGAGGCAGACTTGTTACCTTACCATGTTATTTCAGACGAGATCAGCGGTATGATCACAAATGCAGACGTCAATGGTCCAGGAGTTCTTTGCGACGCCACCATCATGCTGATGCATCATATTCTCCACGTTCGTAATGCCAGAGTGCCCAGTGCCAGTCAAAGCACTTCCCATCACATTATCAGATGGGTGTTTTTGAGATGGAATCCAAGTAAGTATGCCTCGACCTGTTTCAGTAACCATCTAACCCCGCTGGACTAGGCGAATCGACATATGCTTCGTTTCACGCTGTGCACGTCCAGCCACTGGACCTCGTGAACCTACTCCGAGCGTGCTGTGGCGCTGATGCTTTCCCACGATCTGAGGAGGCTGTGCCAGGAGGTATCCTAAGCGAGACCTGGAAGGCATCACTCGCAATTGAACCCTTCACTCGGTATGCTCTCCTACTCGAGAATGCTCAAGCTTTCTCATCAGAAGAAAAAGGCACCGTCCCTTTTGACCCCAATGGCCGGGCTCCTCGGGCTGATAGTAACACGGTATATGCGTCGAGGAAGCTTACACTTGAGCTATTCTACCCCAAAGTTGTAGAGCTGCAAGAGCTCTGTATATCATGGTCAAAGAAGGCGAATGAAGGAGGAGTACAGATGACATTTGACCGCTTCCAGAGTCTTTTCTCAGCATGCATTACTGGGATCTTCCTCCTTCCTCAAATCGAATCTCTTGAGTCAAGCCAGTCGTCGGCTATCGAGAAAATGCTCATGAACCTCGTCGAGCAAAGTTTGGAATCGGCATTGGACTCCGTGGAGCCCCAGACATTTACTGAGCTGATCCTGAAGATGGTACGACCATGTATACCTGATCTGAACACTACTCGCCTCAGTCAGATGCACCAGGATTGCCCAAGTCTGCTCAAGCTGCTGGGCAATGTCTGGAAAATTCTTGACCAAAAGCGTATAGCTAACGGATCTGGAGAGCATACGGACTCGATGGATATTGACGAAGACTTCGATTCGCAGAGCAGTAGCATGAAACCGGCACCGACTGTTGTTGCTGTACCCCGAAAAACCGACCAAATGTGCGTGGACGGACGTGCATTTCTGGCTGACACTATGATTCGCCTTCGGCTCTTGCTACTTGTCGACAAAGACACTGGCCACATCGGGCTGGTACCTGACGCGCTTATTGATATCCTCCTGGATATGGCCGCTGAAGAGCTGCTTCTGTGCCATAAGCTCCTTGTCGAACTTTTTGCTTCTGATTTGGTAGTCAGCCCTGACAGTGCTTTGGCTATCATTCAAAAGTTGGGCGACGTTGTTGGACAACCCGAATACCAATGTTGTGAAGTTGCTCTCAGCACATGCATCGATGTCATACAAGGCTTACATCCAATCTGGCTTGACGACAAGCAGGAGTTGGCTGACTGCGTTGGTGACTTATACAACCATTTCGTCAAAGTCTGCTTAGCCTCAAACATCTTCTCGCCCAGAGTCCAGATCTCAATGGTCCGCCTACTTTTCACCCTCCTGAGGGCCGACTCCGAGTACGGCAAAGATATGGGCCTAGACTCTTGTCGAACATCTCTTCTATTTATCCTCAAAAGCGGTCCTATGTCAGTTAAGTATGCCGTTGCTGAAAGGATTGCAGACATCTTTGAGCTTTACATCCTCATGCTTCACGACGAAGTCTTTGTCGATGTTCTAGATAGCCTCCCAACGGACCCCGAAGATACTACTGGCATCGCTCTGAGACTCCTTGTTTTGGCTAGGTTGGCCTGCAGATGGCCGACGTTGTTGCGAAGATGCACTTATCATATATTTGAAATCCCAGGAAAGATATCAGAGTCAACCAGTTATGCAACCCAGTGTCTGGCGGACCTAGCCAAGTCTCTATGCCTAGATTCACCCAGGGAGCTTTTCAGACTTTTCTGTCGGCAGCTTCTGTACACCTGGCTCGAAGCTGATCCGTTTGAAGACATACCCTATTCAATTTTCGGATTTTCTTCTCTGCGTGATCTTCTTCAGTCTGCGCAAGCGGAGGTTCTTGGACTGCTAGTAATGCGAGGACAGCAAGATTCAGCCATAGATTTGGCCGGAATTCTCTCAATGCCTCTAGAAGATCTCATTCGATCAAACTTCACCACAGTCTTGGCATACAGCATGCTCTTTAGTGAAGCGCGCTCCGGCTCCGGGGTCGGTTCCAGTTCCAGTTCCAGCTCGACTTGGCCGCGAGGAGAGGACCACATCAAAAAGCTTCTTGGCAGCAAGGTCTACGTTGAGATGGTCTATGTCAACTTTGCTGACATTGTGGCTCTGTTCTTTGAAATCATTGACCAGGAAAGTTCAGCTGAAAAAGTGTTTTCGAGGCATCCCGATTTAAAAGGCGCTGCAGAGATCATGAAGGAGATCAAGGAAATATCAAGTTCCTCCTCGCCTCTTCCACCCAACCAACAGCCTATGTTCAAAGCGAGGTACGTCATGAATGAGCTCATTCGTCTCTGTGAAGGGACAGAGTATCTTTTTCGTGAGCTGTGGACACCTGCTTTGACTGTTAGAGTGGCCAGGAAACTGTTCAATACCGTCTATCCTGCACTAGGGTCACTTCATGCTTGTTCGGTCTTACGCAAAGTTCGAATTGTGATTTCCCTAGCTGGACCCGTGGCTTTAGAATCGTACCCACTGGAGATGCTGCTCAACTCAACTCGCAAATTCTTGGCCGACTCCGAGTGCGCAGATGATGCACTCGGCATCAGCCAATATCTGCTTTTCAGAGGCTTCCGCCACCTTTCACAAATGCCATCTTTCATGGCGGGCTACGCTTTGTCAACATTGGCCTGTCTTCGAGTCTTCCTAGAATCTAGCCAGGCCAGCACTACTCAGGAGAGCCAGTTCAAAGCGACAATGGGTAAGGCACAGCAGTTTCACGCATGGTTTACCAAATACCTTGGCGACTTTGATACTTCCGAGTTTAAAAATGCGGAGCAGAGCAATGCCTTTGACTCCATTACCCAGTCGGCAGCGCGCATCCGCTCTTCTGGGAATGCTGAGCGCGATACGTTTGAAAGCAAACTTTTATCGGATATACTCAGAGACCAAGGCTCCAAATATCAGTTACTCAACGACTCATCCCGCCAACTTGCTCTGGAGCTACTCTGCAGCGACTTCACTATTCCCATGCTTAACAACAGCGACATTGTGGAAACGGACAAGGATGCTATCAAGTACGCCACTGCGGTGTGGAAGAGCTGCAACACGCAGAACCTTAGCAAACAATACTTGGCGTGGGCTGGTAGAGTAGTTGGCCGATCATTCGCAGCATCAGGAGAAATCCCAGAGAACATCCTCCGTGAATCTTCCCTGGAATACTACCAGAAGATAGCGTCTGGCCCTAACGGTTCTGAGATGGGAATTCTCTATCTCCTCCAAGACTTGACCTCGAGCTCAGACTCGGCGATGGCTGGCTTAGCGGAAGCTGCACTCCGGACCACTGTATCGCAATCGGTTTTGCAAGATGACGAGCCCTTACTTGTGTCTTGTCAGAAGAGCCTATCTGAATCTCTGTTTCAAGCTTCTCAGTGGGGCTCATACAATGATCCACCATCCGAAAAGAAAGTCTATGATGTTAAGCAGGCCCCTGAACATTCCGTCTGGGCGGAGGATATTGCGAGCAAGGACTGGCTGGCCAGAATAAGCGCACATCTGGCCGAATCGATGCAAGGGTCAATACTTCTGTCGATTCTTCCCCCGATTCTTGCTCAAGTGGACGATTTTGCCGAGAAGGCATTTCCTTTCATCGTTCACCTAGTACTACTATTCCAAATGGACCAGCAGGAAACTTTGAAGCGGAGCCTATCTGGAGCTTTAAAGGAATGGCTTCGTAGGACCGAGGAAGGTGCCAGGGATAATTTGAAGCTATTGATCAACACTCTGCTCTATCTCAGGACCCAAGAGTATCCAAAAGAAGCTTCGATCTCAGATCGACTAAACTGGTTGGAGATTGACTACACTATTGCATCACAGTCGGCCACCCGATGTGGAATGTACAAAACAGCCTTGTTGTTCTCTGAGCTTGGGTCTGGAGAACAGCCACGATCTTCACGAAGGTCTTCCGCTCTTCGTGAGCCAGAGATGGGCGAGACGCTTTTGACGATTTTCGAGAACATTGACGATCCTGATGCATACTACGGTCTACCAGAGGAAGCCAGCTTGTCAAAAGTTCTCGCTCGTGTTGAGTATGAGAACGATGGGTCAAGCAGCCTTGCTTTTCGAGGTGCTCAGTATGACAGCAATATTCGACTTCGAAATCCCCAGTCTGAGTCCGACGGCCAGGCGTTGGTCAAAGCCCTTAACACAATTGGATTGTCTGGTTTGTCAAATTCGCTTCTTCAAACTCAGCAAAATCGCGAGGCGACCCAGGAGTCTCTGGAAAGCACCTTCAGCACAGCTAGACGATTGGAAATTTGGAACCTACCTGCCCCAGCCAGCGAAAACCATGCTGTTTCCGTATACAAGGCTTATCAGAGCGTTCATCAAGCACCCGATGTAGTTGCTGCTCGCTCGGCGGTGCATGAGTGTTTGGGCCGTACCATGGGGGGCCTTAAAGTTCATGGACTTAATGCTACTGCGTTGAGAAGTCGATTAGGAGCACTGGCCTCTTTGACAGAACTGGATGATGTTTTGGGTGCTTCTGATACTTCCGAGATGGAGCGGATTCTGCTCAAGTTCAAAACGAGAAGCGATTGGATGCGCAGTGGAATGTGAGTACTACAGCCTAGGAAGGATAACTTGATGTTGACTATTCTTAGATACAACGATGTCGGTCAGATATTGTCCTGCCGCGGGACTACAATGGGCCTGCTGAGTCAACGCGATGCACTGCGCAGTCATGTCAAGCTATCAGCCGTTGCATCGAAGCAGATGGAGATTGAATCGCTCATTACAACATCTCGAATCTATCGCTACCACCAAGCGACACAAGAAAGCCTCAATATCGCAACAAATCTGACCAACCTGATTAAGCCATGCGAGACATTGGGCCTGCATGTGGATGCTGCTATTAAGATTGAAGCTGCAAACTCCCTGTGGGATTACGGAGAAATGGGTACATCTATCCGCATGCTCCAGGGCATCGACAAAGATTCCTCACTTCGTAACCAAACCATCCCTGTCAGTCGCTCCGACTTGCTCTCCAAGATTGGACACCAAGTGTCCGTTGCCCGACTTGAGAAGCCGCAAGACATACAGAAGAAATACCTCGAGCCGGCTCTTAAGGAGCTCAAGGGGAAGGGCGAAGGCGACGAAGCCGGTCTCGTTTTTCATCAGTTCGCCATATTCTGCGATCAGCAGTTGCAAGATCCCGATGGCCTAGATGATCTGAAACGGCTTCGAAGTTTGAGACAGAGAAAGAGTGAGGAAGTCTCTGAATTAAAGACGTTGATTTCTGCCACAAGAGACACGCAGCTCAAAGCCCGTTACTCTCATGTGTTGGCCAAGGAGAAGCAGTGGCTAGACCTGGACGAGCAAGAACTACGCCGAGTTGAACAAACACGCAGTGAATTTGTGCGCCTCAGTCTTGAAAACTATCTTCTGTCGCTGATTGCGTCGGATGAGCACAACAATGATGCGTTGCGCTTCACAGCTCTTTGGCTGGAAAGATCAAGTGAAGAGGCAACGAACAAGGCCGTGGCACGGCACCTTTCCAACGTTCCCACTCGAAAATTTGCTGGTTTGACTAACCAACTCACATCTCGCCTTCAAGACGAAGATAGCCCGTTCCAAAGGTTATTGATGGAGTTGGTATATAGCATTTGCGTGGACCACCCCTATCACGGCATGTACCAGATCTGGTCCGGAACCAAGGCGAAAGCTCAGCAGAAAGACGAGGTAGCTGTGCTTCGAGTCAAAGCTACTGACCGGGTAGCCCACCGTCTGTCCTCAACAAAATCAGTTGCCGATATCTGGTTTGCAATTGACAAAACGAGCAAATACTACCACGGACTGGCGATGGACAGAAACAGCACCAAGTATAAGTCGGGCGCCAAGATCCCCCTTCGAGATTCGGCTGCAGCCCATAACCTTGTCAACTGCCTGGCTAAGTACCGAATCCCTTCGCCGACGATGCACATCGAGCTTTCTGCCACCAAGGATTACTCAAACGTGCCGAAAATATCGAAGCTGGAGCCGACCATGTCGATCGCATCAGGAGTCAGTGCCCCCAAAATCATCACGGCCATTGGGAGTGACGGCATACGATACAAACAGTTGGTAAAGGGCGGCCATGACGACCTTCGACAGGATGCCATTATGGAACAAGTCTTTTCTGCCGTGTCCTCTCTGCTGAAGCTTCATCGAACTACACAGCAGCGGAATCTAGGAATCAGGACCTACAAAGTACTCCCACTAACAGCATCGTCTGGCTTGATCGAATTCGTTCCCAATACCATTCCACTCCATGAATTCCTCATGCCTGCGCATGAGAGGTATTACCCTCGGGACCTCAAGGGGTCGCAGTGCCGGAAAGAAATCTTTGCAGTTCAGAGCCGAAGCGTTGAGACTCGAATGTCCACGTATCGCAAAGTAACTGAGAAGTTCCACCCGGTGATGCGGTATTTCTTCATGGAATACTTTGTTGATCCTGACGAGTGGTTTGCCAAGCGGCTTGCCTATACGAGAAGCACGGCCGCGATCTCGATGCTTGGGCACATTTTAGGTCTGGGGGACCGACATGGTCACAACATATTGTTAGACACAAAGACGGGGGAAGCAGTACACATTGATCTCGGTGTGGCCTTTGAAGCAGGACGAATTCTGCCCGTACCTGAGCTCGTGCCTTTCAGACTGACAAGAGATATCGTTGATGGAATGGGAATAACTAAGACAGAGGGTGTATTCCGGCGCTGCTGCGAGTTCACACTGGATGCTCTAAGAGAGGAGCAGTATTCGATTATGACAATCCTGGATGTCTTGCGCTACGATCCGCTATACACATGGTCGATCTCTCCGCTCCGCTTAGTCAAGCTTCAAAAAGCACGGCACGAGGATGACGGCCCAGTGGACGAGAGCGAGCAGACGGAGACAGAGACGAAGAAGGCAAAAAAGACAGTTGGCCACGTGAACGAGCCTTCTGAAGCAGATCGGGCACTAGAGGTTGTGAGGAAGAAGCTCTCCAAGTCTTTGAGTGTGACTGCAATGGTCAACGATTTGATCAACCAGGCGACTGACGAGCGCAACCTGGCAGTCCTGTATTCCGGTATGTTTACCTTTTTTTTTTCTCTGGGCCGTTTCGAAATGTAACTGACCTTGTATAGGATGGGCGGCATACGCTTAGGAAATGAGTTCTTGATGGTGACCTTACTGGGTCATGTTTTGGAGTCGATAGAGAAGCAGATCGTTAGCAGTTAAGCTATATAATTAGTGGTTCAGGCGGGCGGGCGAATGTATGAAAGAGCTGCACGGATATGTGTACTTATACGCGATATGAGGCTGGTTGGCGCTATCGAAGCTGAATAATATAAATTCCCATTGATACGCATAGAAACAAAGAGATAGGAAATCTCTATTCACAAGCGTCTCCTTGATCACATTAATGTTGATGATCGTTTCATCACCAGCGGAGTACAAGCCACACACACATGGTTCCCGAGAGGCCCGCCACCAAACTCCGTTTCCTTATCTTATCGCCGTGCTCTCGACCTCTCAAGTGACATAACCACCTCCAGCTTCCCTTCTCTACAACCTCAACTTCACATTGCCCGTCGTCCAACATCGCTATCGCTCACGTACTATCCCTGCACGACCCACCGAGACCTTAGTCCCTCAAGTCCCGATAGCCAGCCGAAACGGCCCTTGCTTGGAATTGCTCCCAGGCTCGAAGACACAGCAGCACTCTTCGCCACCTGCAAAGCCGAGGCCTGTGTGACAGCTCCAGCTCAGTTGTTCCAGGCCTCCTTGGCCCCATGCAATCCGTGCCAGCCGACTCGAATTCGCCTTCACGGCGCCGCCAGCGCGTCGGTTCCACGTCCTCTACGACATCGACGACCTCGACGGCTCCAAAGCGAGCCAAGTTCTCAGAGACGACCACCATGCCCATAGCCCGGGCGCGGGGCAAGCTGCCCGAAACTGTTGATTTGACCAGGGAATCTGCTTTCCAGCCGTACAGCGGCGCCAAGAGACTCGTCATTAAGAATCTTCGGGCTCCTAGCAATCGTGATGACCGAGTCGCCGGCTACTTTGCGCGGACGGAGAAGGAGCTGGAACGCGCCCTAGATGCCATCTTTGACGAACAAAGGCCGGACGTGCCGTTGGAAAGGCTGTATAGAGGCGTGGAGGATGTCTGTAGGAGTGGCAGCGCCGACAAGGTATACCGCATGCTCAAGGAGAAGGTCGATAAGCACCTGCAGACGACTGTTCAGCCTCGTATTCAGCGGAACGGAGGGTCTTCACAACTTGACATTCTGAAGAGCGTGTTGGCTGAGTGGAAAACGTGGAATACACAGACGGTACGGGCTCTTCCTTGTTGTGTCGGTTGTTCCCATGCTAATCGTGTTGAAGGTCTTGATCCGGTCGACATTCAGTTTCCTCGACAGAACCTATCTCTTACGTGAGAAATTGCCGTCCATCAATGACATGACCATCAATCAGTTCCGTCGTATGGCCTTTTCGGCTCAGCATTCTGCACAGGATGCATCTTTGGGAGTGAAAGCTATCGAGGGCATATGTGAGCTTATTGGTCATGATCGACGAGGAACCAAAGAGCTCGATTCAGTATTGCTCAAAGACTCCATCATGATGCTCTATGTCCTGGGCGTTTACGGGAGACACTTTGAGCCTGTCTATCTGAAGCAGTCAGAAGGCTACTTTAAAGAGTTTGGTGAGAATTGGAGTACCTCTAGTCTCAAAGATTACATCCTAGTCTGCGAGAGACTTCTCAAGAAAGAAGACTATCGATGCATTGCTTTCAATCTCGACAGCACGACGGAGAAGCAACTCATGGACTCCGCACACTCGATCCTTATCGAAAACTACTCGGAGAAACTCCTCAACGGCGCTAGCCTCTCAAAATTGCTCGGCGACAAGGAAGTTGAATCCATGAAGGCTCTGTATCAGCTTCTCAGATTATCGGGCATCCAGAAGAAGATGAAGACGCCTTGGGGAGACTATATCAAAAGCGCAGGAGCTGCCATTATAAGTGATAAGGAGCATGGGGACGAGATGGTACTTCGTCTTCTCGACTTACGCAGATCACTCGATTTGATGATACGGGATGCCTTCAATAAAGACGAGGACTTTCTTTGGGGAATGAGGGAGTCTTTCGGGAAGTTCATGAACGACCAGTCAATTGCTTCTTGTTGGGGTACTGGAACATCAAAGGTCGGAGAAATGACGGCCAAGTACATTGACATGCTTCTTCGTGGTGGCATCAAAGCTCTACCCAAAGAACTTTTATCTGATGCCAAAGACCGAGCAGCTGCTGAAAAGCAGGGTCAATCGAGTACTGCTGACGAAGATGCCGAGCTCGATCGCCAACTCGACCAAGCCTTGGAGCTTTTCCGGTTCATCGAAGGCAAAGACACGTTTGAAGCTTTCTACAAGAAGGATCTGGCCCGCCGATTATTGATGGGTCGCAGTGCCAGCCAGGATGCTGAACGGAACATGTTGACCAAGCTCAGGAGTGAGTGCGGCTCTAACTTTACTCACAATCTGGAACAAATGTTCAAGGATCAGGAGCTGGCCAAGGATGAGATGGACTCATACAAACAGTGGGCCCAAGGCAGCGCTGACCGGGCGGCACCGCTGGACCTACACGTTATGATTCTGTCGGCTTCGGCATGGCCTACCTACCCCGATACTCGGCTCAATCTCCCTACGGATGTCATTACTCAAATCGAGAGGTTCGACAAATACTACAAAAGCAAGCATACAGGGCGCGTGTTAACGTGGAAGCATTCACTGGCCCATTGCGCCCTTAAAGCTAGCTTCCCGCGCGGCACAAAGGAGCTGCTTGTATCTGCATTCCAGGCCGTTGTTCTTATTCTGTTCAATTCCGTTCCTCAAGACGGCTTCTTGGCCTATGAGCAGATCTCGGCGGCCACAGGATTACAGGGCGGCGACCTTGACCGAACATTGCAGTCACTGGCTTGCGGTAAGGCAAGAGTGTTGACGAAGCATCCCAAAGGACGAGACGTAAATCCTACCGATACCTTTACCTTCAACAAGGCCTTCACGGACCCAAAGTATCGTGTCAAGATCAACCAGATTCAGCTCAAGGAGACCAAGGAGGAAAACAAGGCGACACACGAGCGAATTGCTCAGGACAGACGATTCGAGACCCAGGCAGCCATTGTCAGGATAATGAAGAGCCGAAGATCGATGGGACATTCAGAGTTAGTGGCCGAAGTCATCAACGCGACAAAGAAGCGAGGAAGTGTGAAGCCAGCTGCGATCAAGAAGGAGATTGAAAGGTAAGCTATGGTTTGACCCTATCCCTCGGCGGCTTTCACTGACACATGGTAGCTTGATCGAGAAGGATTACATTGAGAGAGAAGGGAACTCTTATACCTACCTGGCCTAAGGTTCAGATGGCCAACATATAGAGAACCCTATAGATGGCAGTACTGCAAACAACAACTACGCAAGGGTTTGCTGCAGCGGGCGACGATATATGGCTAATACTAGGCACATGATAATGAACAGCTTGAACTTATAAACCTCCTGACCCATACGGCTACTCTCAGTTTCCTTCGGAGACCTGGCCCAGTAACGACGGCAGGGATCTGCGGTTCCATTAAGGTGAGGCGAAGGTAGACACACTATGGGACCTGGGCTCAGAAGTGCACTTCCGCCCAGCAGGAAGGGTGAGCTGCAAATGAGTCATATCGGACAGGCTGTGGAGAGGTTGCAGGTCTCTGCGTCCTAAGCAAGCCTCACAAATTCGAACTCTGTGTACATACTCGCTGCTAATAAAGCCGCTTGTTTTGTTCTTTAGACTCTCAGAGGTCCACGCCAGCCATGGGAAAGACCCTGATACCGATCGATCCATCAGGAACTTGTTGACACGTAATGCACTTACGCCGAAGTGACATGCATTGCCCGGCTGTGCTTGCAATGACGTGCAGGATGTATCCCCATCGGCGTTGAAGTTGGCCGCGGCCGCCTCTTTGTCTTATTTGATGCTGTAGTAACGAGCCATAAGGATCGGAGATAATGGTGGTGTCAAGAGCTCTTGAGTCGACCAGGGCCCCGCAGCCACGAAGGGTGCCACACTATGCACAGCATCATCTTTCAGCTCTGTTACTTGGTGCACAGCTAGATCGATCCAGATCCTTGTGCCATGGTTGACGTTACATCCGCGTGCCCCGGTCAATGCCATTTGCGCAGCTCGCAGCTGTCTTCAAGACGTGAGAGGAACGCCCTGTGGCGCATACTTGGCGCCCCCTTTCTCCCAGGCTCTTGGCCTTCTAAGTTGGATCAACCCCAAGACGAGGCTGCACGTTTAACCGGGCGTCTGCTGACCGGAATAGGTGCACATTCAATAGCCAATGGCATCCAAGGCAATCGTTGAGGTGTACGTCTAATGTGAAGGCGTTGACCAACTTGAGGCAGTTCCTATGAGCATAATGGGCCACATGTCTCATTGGGGAAACTGTCTTCGGGCCAGATGCATACCGACAGCCCCATGCATTGACCGTAATCCTAGATCATAACGTTGCAATTGCAAAACTTGACTACCCTTACGCATTATTGCCTCTTTCTTCTGGCCGGGATCTCTTGCCCTCAACATGCCAAGTCTTGTGCTAACTAATGACAGCTTGCCGAAAGAGGGGAGCTGTGTTATAACCAGCCCCGATTGCAAATAGCAGCACGGTCAGAGCAGACTCAAGAGCTGAGCGATGGAGTCAGGGGCATCGTGATGACTGAGGCGTCATTGGAAACAGATCTTGATTGTCATCTCATATGCTCCTGTAGGATGAAACTCTGCAGAGAGCATTTCCTCCTGGAGTGCCCGGCGTTCGTGCGAATCACATGGATGGGCAGCCCGGGCACTGGATGCAACGCCGATGGAAGCCAGTGGCTGCATGCACCGAGAGTCTCCCAGAGTGCTGCTGGGCTGGGCTTGGTGGAGGCAATGGCGATGGCGATGCTGGGTCGCCTCACAACCCCATCAAGCAACGGTTGCCTTGGTTGCCTTGTTGGCATCACCCATGTGAGCGGTGTGTGGTGTAACGCTATGGCACACTAATGTGCCGTCCACTCTGTTGCCGGGCGAGGCTGGCAAGCCGCCTCATCCTGTTGACCAGTTTCAACCCATCTACCGCAATTATGGCGGTGGATCTTGGTTTGTATATGTTCAACTACACTGACAGCAATGAAGATAAAACCCACGGCTCTGGCCCCATTTCTAGCATTCGTTACCTCAAGTTTAAGCCTACCAATAACAACTCTGCAGCCCAGTCCACTCAGGCTTTCAATATGGTCGAAGCACAGCCCATGGATGCTATGCTATTCAACAACTCCGACCAGCCTCTCCCGCCACCATCTCATCCAGGACCTGCCAGACCAGTTTTAGGCTTTCCGCCCAACGTTCTATCCAGCATGCCTGCAGCTGCTGCAGCTCTGCCGTCAGGAATGCCCCGTCCTCTACCTGGCCATGCAGCGGACGAACATCTCCCAGCACGGGAGTCTGTGGAAGAGTGTGACATCCGGGGCGAGCATATGACCGAAGACGAAGCCCGCGAGCGGCTGTCAAGCTACATAGTGATGCGCTTTGAGAAATCAAGCAATCCACGTGGTTTCGACGAAAATGGGAACCCCATGCGCCCAAATTGGTCCAAAGTCTTACGGACAGAGCAGACAGACATTTCACAGCCAGAAGCGGTACGACAGATCCGTGATCTCGAGAGGAGAACCGGGTCCGTCTTCAAAAAGAAGGCCGATTTCCCTAGTGACATTCAACGCCAGCTTGAGCGTGCCAACGAGAGGCTGACCGAAACGGAGACAGACGGTCGGTACTGCTACACATTGGCACAGGTTGATGAGAAGCTCAAGAAGCTCTCAGAAGTGCCAGTTCAGCATGCCATCAAGCACGGCAAGAGTAAAAGGTCCAAGTCTCACTTGAATGAGAAGAGGACCAAAGTGAAGACGATATACGAGAGGATTGCCATCGTGGCATATTTCAAGAGGAGTCCTAAAGCAAACCAAGACCCAATTGCCATGCTTGAGGAAAGACGGAGAGACCAGCCGGTGAGGTTGGTGGCGGCTCAACAACGGCCTCATATACGACCGCACCAGCAACCACATCAACAACTCCCCCAACAAGCATTTCCTCAACCAAACCAGCTCCCATACCAGCAGCCACAACAGCTGTCACATCAAGCTTTCCAGCAACTACATCAACCTCTCCAGCAATCACATCAACCTCTCCAGCAACCACCCCAGCCTACGCATCCACGCCAAGGGCTCCCGCCACTTCCACCAGTGGTGCTGCACAGCCCAGCTCCGATGCAACGCCCCGCTAGTCGTGCAGAACAGGGTGCTCGGCAGAGCATCATCATCAAGGACGGGAAGGACCACCCACAGAATGAAAACGAGGGGGTGCTCAAGCGCGTCAGGATCAAGGACGATAAGCCTCACTATGACTTGGTCACTAGTGGGAATAAGATGCACGAGACGCACAAAGGGTCACCACGGGGTTCAACGAGCTCGATGGATTCGTTCGATGACACTTGGTCAGTCGGCGAAAGCGACAGGAGCTCGGCTTCCTCTTTCAGCTCGCACCCGGCTTCTCCCAAGCAACGGCTTGCACCGATACTACATCGAACTCAACGCAAAGATCAACTGGAACACGTTGGCGGGGCAATGCTAACCCATAGTCACTTGAAGCCATCGCCCGCTCATTATGCCGATGATGCCTATCATCGCCGGGAGTTGCTCTCAGCCCCTCACGCCATAACAAGATTGCGGCCCGCCACTGGGACAACAGTTGGGCCGGCTTTCACTCCTTACTCGCACGTTGAAGGGGTGAATCCGCGTCTGAGGAGCCCTCCTTCTCAGCCTCGTATCGCCAGAACGCCACCAGGTGTTCGTCACGTCACTCCACCAAGGAGACGACGTGAGATAATGAGCAGTGACTTGGAGCACATGCAGGACAGGATGAAACGATTAGGGCTCGAACCTGACGGCCATATCTCACACGACACTCGCTGGGAAGGTCAAGAACGCCCACAAGTGCGACGCATCATCCTGGGGAGCTCACGTCGGGAACATGGCTATGGCCACACTTACAGTCCGTTGGATCGGGAACCGCGATGGCCGGAGCAGCAGGCTCAAGACTACATGCGGGATAGAGAGGAAAGACAGTCTGGGACGGGCCCGCATACTGCTATGCAGTTCCGTGGGAGGCCGTTGGTTCAGAGGTAGTGTTGAATGGGGAGACGTATAAAGTATTGGGAGTTGACAGCACGGTTTCTCTAAGCGCACAATGGTAGTAGGAAGCGTTATGTATTGCTTGAGGCCACGTCGACGGCAATTGGTGGGTCAGATCTGTTCTCTACTTGGCCCTTCGGTTCACGGATTTCAATTGATTGGATCGATCTAAATCATCGCCGGTTGAAGTTATCTCCCTTGCCTTGTATCGCCTCGAACCGGCTTGAAATCGCCTTGAACCTACCCTCGACTTGACAACGCAATCACGTGACTGGGTTGATCCATCAGATTGACCATCGCCGAGAAAGCGCAAGACCTACCTGCATGGGTCGCGACCTTAACGCGTCTCCTTGGCCAAATTGGCCCCGCGTCGCTACTGTACTTTTCTCCATTCAAGACGAACGCGCAGGGCAGCTGCAGCTATATACAGTACCGACAGGGCTCTGCGATTGGCGATACCTCAGATACCTCATTGCGGCAAGCCAAACGTTGCGGGCCGGGCTGGGGTGCACTCCTCCCACACCCACTCTCTCGTTGTCCTCTCCTTCTCTTTCTCTCTCTCTTTCTCTCGTCTTCTCGTCTTCTCGTCTCGCCTCTTCTTGCGAATAGAGCCTCCCCTCTACGCTTGCAGCCTTGTTTATGACGGCTGTCACCTCTGGCCTACCGATTCGATCCTCGCCGGCACACGGCAACATCCTTCGCAGAGCTTTCCAACTAGGTGGTCTTGACCCGTTCCGTCGACCAGCTTCGGCACCCTTGAGCACCATGTTTGCCCAGGCCATCAAGGACGGGAAACGCACATCCGCCCAGCCCAACTCCCATGCCAAGCCATGGAAACCCTCGAGCAGCCCTGGTGCTCCCATGGCCAATATTGCCGACCAGCTCACGAGGTCTCGCCCGGCTGGCTCTGGCACCGCCTCTGCGTCGGCGAGGGTCTCTCGGCCCGTTCCCAATCCCCTGCACAATCGATCAGCGAACGCATACCAGCCCGCCTCTAAACAATCCTCCACCGCCCCGAACCGCTCGTCTCTGGTCTCGCTGTGCTCCTCTTCAGGCTCCTTCAGTCATCAGTCTAATGTCATTGATCTCACCAGCTCCGACGCCCAGGCCAAGGCAAGAGAGGCCGTTTACTTTGCCGAAGACGACTTCAGTGATGATGACGACCTAGATCTCGACTTTGAGGCCCCATCCGCCCTTCCCACCCTCCCCTCTCTTCCACCGACTACCCGACCAAAACCCACGACCAACGAGAATATGCCTCCTCCACCTTCTTCAACACAGCCCGACGATAAAATCCCTTGGACCTCTTCCCCCGCGTCACATTTCTTACCACCCCAACCGCATGGAAACATATCCAAGGCATCGGATGACTCCGAAAAGTCCTTGAAACGAGAGTCGCCATGTGACCAAGACATGCTCAATGCCTCGGAGCCAAAGAAGCCTAAGCGGCGAGTGCTTCCGGCAAGCTTCCGGCAAGCTGAGGAGGACGAGGACCAAGGTTTTACGCCAGTGGCCAAGACGCCTTCCAATAAGCCAAAGGACTTTTGGGAAGTCACGGCTAGTGCGGTCAAGGAGCAGAAGCGACAATTGAAGAACCAGCGCCAGCAAAAGCAGCCCAACCTAGACCATGATGCCCCGGAAGTTCGAGAAGCCATAAAGTCCAACTCAAAGGTCTCACATGCTGTTTCACTAAGTGAAGAGCAGAGACATGTCCTAGATTTGGTCGTTAATCAAAACCAGAGCGTCTTCTTCACCGGTCCGGCTGGTACCGGAAAGTCGGTGCTCATGAGAGCAATCATCAAGGAACTCAAGAAGAAATATGCCAAAGATCCTGAACGGGTGGCTGTCACAGCCTCTACTGGACTTGCCGCCTGCAATATCGGCGGCATCACGCTTCACAGCTTTTCAGGTATGTTATCTCGCCAGCGAGTATACTATGCTGCTCAGACACTGATTTACTATGTTAGGGATTGGACTGGGTAAAGAGGAAGCTCCCGTTCTCGTCAAGAAGATTCGACGAAACCCCAAGGCAAAGAACCGCTGGCTGCGGACAAAGTGTCTTGTCATTGACGAAGTTTCCATGGTGGATGGAGATCTATTCGACAAGCTGTCGCAAATCGGCAGAACACTCAGAAACAACGGTAGACCTTGGGGTGGTATCCAGCTTATTATCACTGGAGACTTCTTCCAACTTCCGCCCGTTCCTGACGCATCGGCAAAGCGGGAGACCAAATTCGCCTTTGATGCCGCAACATGGACGACGTCAATAGACCACACGATTGGCCTCACGCAAGTGTTCCGACAGCGCGATCCCGAATTCGCTCGGATGCTCAACGAGATGCGTCTCGGAAGGATTAGCGAGGATACTGTCCGTGCATTCCAGGCGTTATCTCGACCGCTCAACTTTGACGATGGCCTCGGCACGGCAGAACTATTCTCGACACGTGCCGAGGTGGAGGGTTCAAACGAAAAGCGACTGCGAGAGCTCACCGGGGAAGTTCGTCGATATGAAGCGCAGGACTCGGGCGACCCAAACATCCGGGATAAATTGCTCCAAAACATGATGGCACCCAAGAGCATTGACCTCAAGATCAACGCCCAGGTCATGCTGATCAAGAACCTCGATGATTCATTGGTCAACGGATCACTGGGTAAAGTCGTAGCTTTCTCAGACGAAAAGACATTCGATATGTCTGAAGGCTATGGATCGTGTGATGAAGATGACAAGACGGCAAAGGCAAAACGAAAGCTGAATCAGTTCAGCAACTTCGAGTCAAGTACATCCAACGTCAAGTACCCTGTCGTTCAGTTCATAGGCACAGATGGCACGCCGCGAACTCTCCTATGCCAAATGGAAGAGTGGAAGGTCGAGCTACCCAATGGGGAGGTTCAGGCCAAGCGTACACAGCTGCCGCTCATCTTGGCCTGGGCATTGTCCATTCACAAAGCTCAGGGCCAGACTCTAGAAAGAGTCAAGGTCAATCTGGGGCGCGTCTTTGAAAAAGGCCAAGCATACGTCGCTCTCAGTCGCGCCACGACCCAGGACGGCCTTCAAGTACTCAACTTTAATAAGATGAAGGTCATGGCTCATCCGCGAGTAGTCGCCTTTTACAATAAATTATACAGCGCGGAAGATGCAAAGAAGAGACAACCAGCCTCAATCTCAGACTTTATCACGAACCGGACCGGAGTACCGGCACCTCGCGAGAAGAAGCAGGAAGTAGTGGAGCTAGACGATGACGAAGAGGCAATGGCATCGTACGGTTACTAGATCAGGACCATCGATTTGTCCGGAGCACCCGACGCCTGGGTTGGCGTTGACGAAGTGGAACAATCATTCACCTCTTATGTACTTTATTATACCCGATTAGAATCTAGCCATGGAACGCACCGGTGTGTTTGTCATCTCTAGGTAGTCTAGGTGCCTTCTATGGTATCAACACATTTTCAAAACCAGTATGTCTTTACCGGGGATAGCCGTGAATGGGAGAGAAACAATGTGTCTCGATATCGTGCCGAGTGTCAAGTACTAACCGTGGTTATGTGATATTACCTAAAGATCGCATTCTCCTCTACGAAATGCTGCCTGGTCACAATGAAGATGGGTACCGCATCCAACTACAGCACAGCAACGCTGCTTCCGGAAGGTGTCGGGTTGCCGGATTTGAGACTGCGGCTTATCGATAAGAAAAGGTTGGTGGGCGATCTTTCTTGGTAATGGGGCAAGCTAGGAAGTTCGACCTCACAACCCAAACATCGCATCGCCACACAAAGACCGATCCCGACCTCCGAAATCCTCCACCGTTCAATATCGACGGGCTTCTTTTGTTTCCTCGGAAAGATATAGCCTCTGGCTTCTTTCCCCCGTCTCTCGACCAGCCGACCGAAGCGCAACCTCTGCCGATCGTCGAGGTGTCCTTTCCTCGACAGCCGTTCTCAAGTCGCTCGCTCGATTAAACTTCTGATATTCGCCGGGCATCGTGCCAAGGTCAAAACCTAAGGCTCTCTCTACGGACCAATACATAAATACGCAATCGCGCGCCCGATTGTTCGTGGATCCGAACGTCCGGGGTCTTGATGACGGTGGCTTGAGAACGGAACATTGAGATTGGAGTTCTCCGCTTGGGAAAAGCAACACATCGCCCGGAATATTCATCTTGGACAAGATTCTCAAGAAGGCGATCTCAACATGGCAAACCAGTTCATCGGTCTGCATATGCGCGTGGTGCTCAGGGACCCCCCTTCTTACACACTCACGGGGACAGTACGAGATGTGGAAGCGGGCAGCTGCCTCACCCTGACCAACGGTATGTCACACCCGCTCGATCAGCGTACATTGGAGACGTGTTACTAATACCTCGGAATCTGAACAGTCTTTGTCAGCGGGACCAAGCAGTGGCATCCACAGATGAAGATTCATGCTGCGAATATTGCGGATCTTTCAGAAGTCAAAGAAGACGTTGCGCCAGTCATCTTCACCGCGCCGGTCGTCCAGCCCGTCTCGGCTCCCGCCGCCTCCCAGCCGCTTACTCCAACGGCTGCACCACCCAGTTTTGTTGACCCAGCAATCTTGAGTCTTGGCCGCCGTCCCAAATCCGGAACTCCGTCAGCTTCGGACTCCAGAGCCCCTGATACTGACAACGTGAGCCCCGGACCAAAGGTTGGACAGCCAGGGGTATTGCCCGTTATCTCGCCACAGGTTGAGTTTGATGACAAGACGCCCAAGAAGAAGGCGAGCTTGACTGCCACACTGAATGATTTGTCCGTCAAGGACTCCCTAGCCGAAGGATACAATGGCCAAGCCGGCGAATCCCAAGATACCCAGGCGCAGCAGAAGAAGAAACGTCGCCCACGACAGACGAAACAATCGAAGAGTCAGCGTCTCGAAGACGAGGTGCCAGATATGGACGGCTCGCCTGCCCACAGCGCTCGTGGAAAGGGATGGAGACAGACGCCGATCCTACAGAGCACGTCATCTTTCCAGCCATTCAACTCCCTGAAGCGTAACGGCAAGGGGCTCAAGGGCGGCGCTGATAACGGGTGGGCGTCTGAGGATGTTACAGAAGAGATGGGAGATTTTGATTTTGAGAACAATCTGGCCAAGTTTGACAAGCGCACGATATTTGACCAGATGAGAAAGGACGATCAAGTTGACGATGCAAGCCGACTGGTTTCGCATAACCGCAAACCGAAGCCTGGCACGGCTGGAGGCAAAAACCTCCACCACACAGAGAATGTCCTGGATCTACCTCCCACCATTGCCTCGAGGCACGCCGATTTCTGGAACAGCGAGGCCGATGACGGAGTCAACGGAGCAGACGGGCTTGTAAGCCGTGATGTGCGAAGCAGCCAAAGCAATCGAAGGAACGAGAACAAAACAGGGACGTCACGGCGGTCACAATCGCGAAAGGCAAGCGCCGTTGCCGTTGCCGGAGGCCTGCCAATCAGCAGAGCCAACTCTGGCGTACGTTCAGTGCATTCATCTCAACGGCCCATACCTCGGCCAGAGTCAGCCAGCACTAATAGCAGAAAGCAGCAAGGCCAGGCGCCCGGCCTTTACCTAGTGCCATCCAATCGGCCACTGGAGACTGTCTCTGCTCTGCAAATGCTGAACCTCGAGAACATCGCCGCGAATGAGATAGGCTTGACCGAGGAAGTCATGACGGAGAACGCCGGGCGGGGGATCGCTGAGGTGGCTCTGACTGCGCTATCGGACCCGGCCATTAAGGTACGGTTTGGACTGGCGGGCACGAGCCTGTCGGCGAGCGCAATCCTGAGCAGCCCAGCGGTAGTGATTCTTGCCGGCAACAATAAGTCGGGGATTCGAGCCGTTGCGGCAGGTCGTCATTTGCGCAACAAGAATCTCAACGTGATGGTGTGCCTAGTAGGTATCGAGCGAGAGCGCGATCTGCTGGACGACCTACGGCAGCAGACCCAGCTCTACAGAAACTTTGGGGGCAAGATCTTCAGCAAGAATGAGCTGTTTGAGCAGTTGAGGAAGAACTCGGCCTCTAGCTCGCCAGTGTCCATTTCACTCATTGTGGATGCGCTGCTTGGATTGACGATATCGTTTGAGGAGTTGCGGACCGGAGACCAGGCCACAGTCTACGAGCTGATGGAGTGGGCGAACCGCAACGAAGCCTTTGTTCTCTCCGTGGATGTCCCAACCGGAATCGATCCCTCTTCCGGCAAAGTAGCCGTCATTGATGGCAGCCCTCTATTTGTCAAGCCGCGCTATGTCATTGCCCTTGGGGCGCCTAAGCGTGGACTTCTCGAGGCCGTCACGCGACCAGGCGACGACGACGACCCCTTGTCACTGACCAACGTATCCCACGAGGATGACTGGCGGCTTTTCATTGCCGACATGGGGCTTGGCAGTGCTGTCTGGAGGAAGGCAGGGACTAAGATTCGACGAGGTATCGATTTCGAAGACAAGTGGGTGTTGGAGATGCGATACCGCGACGGACAGGACGATTCAGAGGAGGACCACAGTTGAGGCCCAAGTCTCTGAGAGAGGTAGAGGCGTCGGGGTTTCACGAAGAAAACAAGTATGGAGCACACTACACTGGACTGGACTGGGCTGGGCTGGGCTGGGCTGGGCTGGACGGGATGCATCACTAGGGCGTTTGGGGGCTTTGAGCATGGTGCGCGAAGAAGCACAGTTGGCTGGGCTCTTAGAAGGGGGTGCATACTGTACGTTGATACCACATTATATGCATATAAGAGCGCAGGAAAACAAAATACCCGGACGAGACGACTCGTCTTAATATGACCAAAACCCCTTGGAGCACAGAACTGAAGAGTAGGGATAGGAGCGTTGTTGCGCACGTGGAGGCCGGGAGAGACAACTGACACGCCATGGTCCATCCAGGCCTGGCCTGTGGACACAAGCTTTGCCAAGGCATTGTGCAGCCTTGGCATCGTGGCCCGGTGCTTGCATAGGTAGATGCTTGCTGTAATCTGTAGGAGTTGCTTACATATCCTCGTGCCATGATGCCTGTGGTGGTGCATGAATCCCTCGTGTCCCGCAGAGTGCTGGAAGGAGATGGGACGGTGCACGGTTGTTACTGTATGTATATACATGGGTGGTGGAGCGATATGTCTGTAATCTGTAAGCTTAGATGGCAACGGTGTTGCTGAAGTGGCTCTCCTCGCCAATCAGAGTTGATGCAGAACCGCGATTCGGAGTATTGGATCCTGCAACGAGGGGAATCTCGCACGGCGGCCGATGGCTTGCAGCAACCGTGGAACGGCACATTGGGCATGTTTCAGTCCATACAGTCAGTAGGCGCTCACTCACCCACTCACCCACTCACTCAGCTATCGCTAGCCGCATTTCAAGAGTCCGAGTCTCCGAAGCGTTTCCCAAAGGGGGGGCGTCTGGGCGTCTTCCGCTCCGGCGCATTTCCGCACAGTGCGCAGACTCTGCGGTGCAGAATCCTCCCGCCCACGTGCTCTGCGTGTAAGCTTACACGAACACACACACACACACACACACATATTGCCAAGATGGTAATCCATATGTCTCTTGCTTGCCAGGCTCAGCGCACTGCAAATTTGGAGTGCCTGGTGTCGTGTCAACTGTGCAGGTGTATATGGAGGGGGACGGGAGAGGGGGGAAAGGAGGGAATCGTGAATCGTGGGGGCCGGGACAGGGCTTGGCCGCAGTGCTGTAGACGGCTGGAATGCGTCTTCTAGAAGAACAGAAGAAGCCTGTGCAGTGCAGGTTACTTAGCATCGCGACCGTTGGCGCTGCAGAAGGTTTTTGCACGAGCCTGCTAGACCAGGCTAACCAGCACCACCGTTCCAATGATGTAAGTGGTACGATGTTTGCACGTATGGATTCTCGGGACATGTCGATAGGGTGACGAGATGGATCTACAGCAGTAGTCGAGCAAGTGATTGATGAGATTGATGGGACTGATGGCTGATCCTAACGGAGTCATGTAAGTCAAGTACAGCAATGCGATGGGCGCACAGTGCTACTACCAATCCCATTTGCCGGCGTGTTTTCCCTACAAGCACAGTGTCCCTCCCTCCATCTCATTGCTCACTCATCACCAACAACACAGCACACCACCATGTGGACGGGGACAGGGACAGAGACAGATTAAACTTGACACCTGCAATGTCGACTGACGCGCTCCAAGGCCCGCACTCCATCATCTCTTGGGCACCGCGCTGGATTCTGCAATAGCCACCACACTCGAGCTGCTTCCACTGCTTCCACTCCAATCTAGTCGACTTGGCAGACTGTGGCGAACTGGGCCGACAACTTGGGACACTCGACTCACAACCACAACCACAACAAGCCTTCTGCCATTCCATCGTCCAGTCTGGGCGCCCAGCCGCCAATTCTCCAAGTCAACGTGCTTCCCACCCGCCACCACCGACACAACAACCACCAACCACCACTACTGTAGTCTACATAGTACAGTACAGTACTACTTGCAGCACCGCCCCCACCGCCAGAAGCTATTTTATGCTAGGCCTGGTCCGTGGACACGGATTCGTCGTGGTCGGGCCCCGGGACAATAGCTTGATGCTCCCTGTTCCAGTACGGGCATCCCTACCACCAGACCACTACTGTAGACCACTAGCAGCACGCTCCACACCAAGCCAAACATCGACCCTGTCTCACCAGCGCGCACCCTACTCCCTCCGACTCCTCCAGGCAAGAAATTCGAAATCCAACAACACCCGTTGAAGACACTCGACAAGCCGCCATAGAACCCGCGGATCAGACACCGACGTCAATTCCGCCTCGGACCCCGACTTCATCTTGCGCCTGCCGATCCCCAACTCTGCGTCCGCGACCGTCCGAGACACTCGCCCATCTTCCATCGCGCCCGCCCGCCCGCCCGCTCGCTCACCTATATCCCCAAAGCGCTTCGCCGTCCGCCCCCAACGCCGACCAGTAATCGCCCGTTTCGCGGGCTGACGGAATCGAGCCGTTTTCTGTTCCTCTCCTCTCCTCTCCTCCTCAACAGCTGTCAAGTCCGGCGCTGCACGACGCATCTCGACCTCGGCCTCGACCTCGACCTCGACCTCGACCTCGACCCCGTCCCCGTCCCCGTCCCCGTCCCCGTCCCCGTCCCCGTCCACGTCCACGTCCTAGCTGGCCAACTTCTCCATGGCGACCGTATAATCCCAGCAGCCATTTCCAAGTCACCACTCGGCGTGCCGCTCGCGCTCCGCTGTGTCTTCCATTGATCAAAGCCTACCGCAATCATGGAGACCAGCGGGCTCGTCTCCGCGACAGTCACGGCGCTTCCGACGCTATGTACCACGACTATCCTCCCCGACGGTGGCTTCATGACGATAGGTGCCCTCGGCCAACCCATCCCCCTCAGCAAAGCCGCCGTCTACCAGGTCCCGTGCCCGAGCGCACACGTCCAGCCCCGGGCCGAATATGTCAGCGTCGCCATGGCGGGCGGCGGCAGCCTCACCCAGCACGACTCGGACGTTGATCCCAAAGTCTCCAACTTTCGCGACCCGTTCTACGCATCGACGTTCCCCATCTGCTACGCCCTCGCGGCAACCACCGTCACGGCATACATGCTCGTCATCATGCTCTTCATTACGCCGCGGTCCTTTCTCGACGGCGGCATCGTCTATCTCGGCCGCCGGAGCGGCTTCACCAACGGCTCCACCAGCAGTGTCAGTATTGGCGGGCGTCCGTGGCTGCAAAAGGTGGCCGCGCTGACGGTGGCCATCTCGCTCACCGTTGCCACTGCCGACACCTTTCACGTTGCAAAGAACCAGTACACGTGGGGAATCCAAAACGTAAATCAGCTGCAGGATGAAGTCATGGGCAGCAACGAACTCAAGGCCATACGCCTCGTGTCCGACACCTTCCTCTGGCTCGCGCAAGCGCAGACGCTTATCCGCCTCTTTCCCCGGCAGCGCGAGAAGATTATCATCAAATGGGTCGCATTCGCCCTCATCACGCTCGATCTCATCTTTAGTGCCCTCAACAGCTTTGAGTACTCGGCCAACGGCATCAATGCCACTGTCCGGCCAAAGAATTTCGTCCATCCCGTCCCGGCCCTGAGCTACCTCTTTCAGCTGGCTCTAGGACTCCTCTATGCCGCTTGGGTGATATACTACGCCCTCATGAAGCGGCGATATGCCTTTTACCATCCCTTTATGAAGAACATCTGCCTCGTGGCCTTCATCTCAATCATATCGATCCTCATCCCCATCGTCTTCTTCATTCTCGACATCTCACAGCCCGACTTCACCGGATGGGGAGACTACGTGCGGTGGGTTGGTGCTGCTGCTGCCAGCGTTGTCGTCTGGGAGTGGGTGGAGAGGATAGAGGCGCTGGAGCGCGAGGAGAAGAAGGATGGGATCCTGGGTCGCGAGGTGTTTGATGGCGACGATGGCCCAGCAATCAACCCCGCCGAGTTCCCTTGGCTACGCAACCGAAAGCACCGCAAGGCTGGATCGAGCGGGAGCAGCGGTACTGACAGCCAGGAGCCCCCGCCCAGGCAGCGCGCCTGGCCCAATCTTACCCATCGCCACCGCGGGCACGGTCGTGAGGATATGCAGCCGCCTCCCAGTGAGCCTACACAGCGGTTACGGGGCAGCATCCTCCGGCCGCCGATATGGCCGTCCCGCCCGGCCCCGGCAGTCACACCCATAAGTCGAACGGATACGGCCAGCGCCGCGAGCACAGTCTACGCGGTCCGGTACCAGCCGCCGTCCGAAGCCACGACCAGGACCCCCGACCCCATACCACAGCATAGCCAGGTGGATCTTTCACAGCACAACGGGCACCAAGGTGGTGGTGGTGGTGATGATACGGCCACCTCGAATCAAGCCCCTGCCTCGGTACAGAATGGCCACGTTGTCACACCTTCCACGGTCGAATCCCCGGCTGATCTGGAATCAAACTTGCCCGCGCCCCAGGGCCGCAGTACTTGGCGAAGACTTACCTTTGCCTCGCCCTCGTTCCGACGCTCGACCGAAGGGCGGCCAGCCCCCGAAATGACGGAGAGTCCCAGGAACCCGCCGCCGGAAAGGACCCACCAGGTGCGGGACAACACGGCAGCAGGCCGCTGGGATATACGGGCCCGATTTGAGGACTTTGCCGCGAACCAGGCGGAGAAGATTCGAGAAAGGGTGCGGCCGGCCCCAAGTACGGAAAGTCTGCCGGTGACGGTGATCCCGGCCCCTCCCCGCAGGGGCGCGGCGCTGCAACAGGTCATGGAAGAGGAGGAAATGAACAATGCTCACGACTCACGCTCGGCGGTTGTGTTGCCCCACAGCAACAACAATAACAACAACAACAACAACAGCAGCAACAGCAGTTCGTCGAGAGAAGTATCCGAGGGATTGACACACCTGGGCAGAAGCGGAAGTACGTTGTCGGCGAGTCAGCAGGGGGAGCCTCCTCTACCGCCCAATAACCCGCCTCTGTGGCGCGGTGTGCAGTCCAGGCCCATGTACGAAGACGGGCTCTCATATGACGAGTCTCTCTCGGACACGTCTTCGATGGACGCAGGTCGACAAGACCTGGACACGTCGTCTCGACTGCATCAGTCGTCTCGATAGCGATACGTTGAGCAAGGAGGACATCCTCTATGCTATATGCCATGACATTTACGATAAGCGAGCGGGCATTGTTCTTGGGCTAAGCGGGCTGCAGGTCGAATTGGGTGATGGAGGCAAATGGTTGAACCAAATGATACCCCGGGGAGCATACTACAGGCGGGCTACAATGTTATAAACTCAAAAGGCCTCTCGAGTGTTTGGACGGCAATATGCTGTCGTTTTATTCTTGGAGTTTTTGGTGGTGGTTATAGTCGAGTACAAATCAGGTAGGCTTGCGCATTATGGTGCAACGAGTCGGCTGCCTGAATACAAGTACCTTTGCACGCATCCTTTGGCGGTTCGAGGAGGCATGGAACCCTCGAGTTGAAAAATTGATGCTGTATGAGAACGGTGGACTTGAAGGCGACAGCAGGGCTCGACTTGGATCCCGTCACAATGCCTGTAACAAGTGAATAAACGGTATGGAGTCCATTGCGAGCCGTTGTGAGGCTAATCATGTGGATGTCAACGTGTCATGGATGACAGGGACATGGTGGTTTTCGCACAGCACGGTCTCTTTATCCATGACTCGCACGGTGTAAGCGAAACCGAGTGGGAAATTTACAGTTTGTTACCCCACAGATCGGCCCGTCCCCCGAGTGCTCGGTCCAGCTGGCTGGACGAACTGTAGCTGGTTGTACATGCGTCTGTATACGAGAATTGGATGGCGCAAACGCGCATGGATTTCTCTGACAAACAGATTGCCGGAAATCCATGGACGTGTTTCAAATGGGGGATCGTTGATATTATTTTTGGGTCCTGTTGCGATGTAGGAAGAGAGCAGGCCCTGGGAGGGGAGGATGACGTCCTGGCAAAAAGGCCCTCGTGGGCTGGCTGGCTGAGATGCTGGCTGGCGAGTGTAGATTACCTTGGGTAGTGCAGTAAGTACATAGTTCTATATATACCAGGCGGGTAATCTACGGACAGGAATCTGAAGGCTACTGCCACCAAAATTACAGTGCCAATGGCCAAATGCCACCCACTGCCACCGTCAGCGCACCAAGAAGCCGATATTTCCCCCTCTTGGAATCTCTCTCCGTTGCTCACCCCCATGGGTACTTGCTATGCGTGCATGTATATTTACATGCAAAAAGCACAGTGACAGCAGCCAGGCTCCGCCCATTCCGCGGCTCCAGCAACTAGCCCGGACACCCGCGGAGGCCCGGACAAGGAACCACCAGAAAGAGGGAAGAGTTGAAGCCATGGAGCGCACAGGGCGCAATGGGGGCGGGCAACGGCGCACTGTCTCCCTGCTGCACGGTACCCGTTGCCGACATTGCATAAGGTGTAAGGGTGGGTACCTTAATTACATGTATAGTATAGAATACTAGGGGGGGCCTGTCCTTGGGGAGATGACTAGACTAGGTACCCAAGGTCCATGCAGTAGTACAGATTACGGGATGCACACCCAATTCCATTCGCACCTGCCGACTGTCGAACAGTGTCCAGCAAGTGACAGCCAAGACAGCCCAGGCGGCGGCAGCCAACAAGGGGAGGCGGTGACGTCGCCATTCTGCAGGTCGCGGCCAAGACGTCCCGCCAGCCACGCTGACTGGATCGAGAAGGAGCCAAGGAGAGCCAAGGGAGACCACCTGGCCCAAGAAAGACTAGCAAGGCTAGGAAGGCGCGAAGGCTACCTTGGGAGTAGGAGGGCTTGGGAAGGCATGGGAAGGCTTGGGAAGGCTTTGGAAGGGCTCCATCGCGCCTTGCCGTGCATGCAGCGCATCTCATCTAATTACCGTACAGTAGGTGCGTACCTACCTTGCCTTGCTTGCCTACTACCTACCTAGGTAGGTACCTTACCCACTCCGTACGAATACCTCCGTGCCTTCCCTTGTGCGTTTGCCTTTTTGCGTTTACCTTTGCGTTTGCTGCCGACTGGCTACTTCCTTCCTTACGCTGCTGACCTTGCCTTCCTTAACCTTCCTTACCTTGCCTTGCTTTGCTTTGCTTTGCTTTGCTTTGCTTTGCTTCGCCTGGCTTCGCCTCGCCTCGCCTCGGCCTCGGCTGACTGTGTCCTTGTACTGTGCTGTAGATACTGTGCGGATGTTTTGTTTTGTATTGTTCGTCGTCCGCCCACTGCCAATACCAATGCCAATGCCAATCCCATTTCTATTTCCACTTGCACTTCCATCAGCAACCGCTTCGTCCACCTTGCGTTCTTTTCCTCCTCCTTCTTCCCTTCTCCTCCCCTCCTTTCCTTTCCTTTCCTCCCCTCCCCTCCTCTCCTCTTCTCTGCAGGTTTCTTCGCGACACGGCGACACCAGACGTGACGTGAGCGACGTGAAGTGACGTGGACGGACACCACCGAGCAAGCTGTGGCGTGGTAGTGAGACAGAAGCGACAAGACAGGGACTGTTGTTTCCAACGGACCGAAAAACAAGTCCGCTCCGCTCCTCTTTTCCCCACCCATAACCGCAACGTCTCTCTGTTCGTGGAGGGGCCGCCGCCAGAAGGCTTGATTGAGAAAGGGGGTTGCTCGGCGCACCTGCACTGCACCACAGAAAAAAAATAGGGCCATCTACAGCCGGCAGCCACACGCGACGGGTCTCCTTCTCCCACGCCTTGATTCCCAACTCAACTTGGAGCCTCGACACGACACGATACGACACGACAAGACACAATAAGACAAGACACGACACGACTCACCTCCCACCTCCCCCCCCCTTTCCAGCTTCGGGTTGACAGCTCCCACTCCCACTCCTACTCCAGCTAGCCATGACCGGCCTCGAACCCTTCCCTCCACTCCCTCCGGCTGCGAATGCCACTGGCGCCGCCTCAGCCAGCAGGGAAGCCCGTCGCCGGCGCAAGAGCAGCCTCCTCGGCAACATCAACGCTGGCGACACTGGTGCGCCCGCCATGGCCTCGAGCCGTGCCAGTCTCGCTGCCAGCGAGCCCAATGGACATGTACGTTGCTGTTGCTGTTGCTGCTCTCTCCATCCTTGCCTTCGCTTTGCCATTGTGGCTCGCACCTTGCTTGGTCGGCACCTTATCCAGAGGCGCTCCCTGTGCTGACGTGACATTTTTTCTGCACAGAATCCAGACGGCTCCAAGCGTCAGTCGAAGCGCCGCCGCGCTCGTGGCTTCTTTTCCCGCGCTCGCCAGGTCATGATCAAGCATACCTTCGTGCTCCCCGCATGCATCCTCCTCGTCTTCCTCTCCGCCTACGCGGTGAACCCCACCGAGTCCAACATTGTCCACCGCTTCATCTTCCTCTCGTACAAGCTTCCCCAGGATGATCCCACCGTACCCCCCAAGTACGGCAAAGGCTTATGGGACATTGCTTTTGTCAGCTTCTACACCGTCGTCCTCTCCTTTACTCGCGAATTCATCATGCAGGAGATGCTGCGCCCTTTGGCCCGCCGTGCTGGCCTTGGCCGTGGCAAGCAGGCTCGTTTCATGGAACAGATGTACACAGCCATCTACTTCGGTATCCTCGGGCCCTTTGGTCTCTACGTCATGAGCCGCACCCCAGTCTGGTACTTCAACACCCGTGGCATGTACGAGAACTACCCTCACAGGGCCCATGAGGCTCCCGTCAAGTTTTACTACTTGTTCGAGGCCGCCTACTGGGCTCAGCAGGCCATTGTTCTTGTCCTGGGAATGGAGAAGCCTCGCAAGGACTACAAGGAGCTCGTTGGCCACCATGTCGTCAGTCTCGCCCTCATCGGTCTCAGTTACCGCTTCCACTTCGTCTACATTGGCCTTGCCGTGTACGTCACCCACGACATTAGCGATTTCTTCCTTGCCACCTCCAAGACGCTCAACTACCTCGACAATCCTCTCGTCGGCCCTTACTTTGGTCTCTTCATGATTGTCTGGATCTACATGCGCCACGTCATCAACCTCAAGATCATCTGGTCTCTCCTAACCGAGTTCCGCACCGTCGGCCCCTTTGAGCTAAACTGGGAAACACAACAATACAAATGCTGGATCAGCCAGTACATCACGGCCTCTCTGCTCTCTGCGCTGCAAGCTCTCAATCTCTTTTGGCTCTTCTGCATTGCCCGTATCGCATGGCGTTTCGTCAGCCAAGATCAACTTGATGATGACCGTTCCGAGGATGAGGATGACGAGCCCGTCACGCCCGCCACGCCCACCGTCACGCCTGTCACGCCGATCGAGGAGAAGCCCAGCAAAGACATCAAGGGTTAAATGCTCCAATACAGGCCACTCTGCCGAACCTTGGGTAGAAATACCTATTTATGAAGAACGACGAGACCGACCACTTTTTTTTTGTTTTTGAACGAGTTGAGCTACACAACACGTAGCTGCGCTCGAAGACGTGAGCAGGGAGGGAGATAGGACGGATGAACAAAACCAAAGTCATCAACTAATGGGACGGACGATTTCATGGACAACACTTTACGTCACATCACATACGCTGGGGCGCGCGGTCGCCTCTTTTCACTTAATTTTGGTCAACATCGAGCGATTTCCCTTCATCGGCAGTTTGCCTCGGCTCATGAGCTCCCCGTCGGCGTGTGGGAGTTTGGCTTGCTCTTGCATCTGTGGACTGCATTCCGCCGGGCGCACGTCGCTCTTGTGGACTAACTTCTTGAGGTGCATGGGAATAGAACGTGTAATGGGGCCTTGATTGGCACCTACGGCGTAAGCCAGCAAACTCTCCTTTGGTCAGGAATTGAGATATCCACATCTCACGACGAGGCCGTCTGCTCCTCGGCTCAGAAGAAGGCACCATTCCGAAATCTGGAGTCCTCTCGCCTGGACTTGGACCATTCTGAGACATGGTGGACAGAGACAACAAGCACGATGCTGCCTAATCCTTCGTTCACCAACCCTTCATGACCATTCTTTCATGTACATTACCGCCATGTTGTAGGAAATTTAATCACTATTCTTGTATAATCAATCGACTCGCTGGGTCTTGTCAAGGCCGGTTACTTGCTTTTGCTGTTATGTGGTCGGCGGACCAAGTCGAACTTGTGACTGCACCTAATTGCACAGGCTTGTATGCTTCACGGCACGTGAGATGATTATGGTGATCTTTTGAAATGTGAGCCCCCATATGAGGGCGCAGATGCAATTACGACAGAAAGCAAATGTCGCTAATCGAGAACCAGCTATTCCCAAGCCTCTCGTATAATCGTTTTGGTGGCCTGGAAGCTCCTGCAAAACTCTTGTATCCTTCGTTTATCCATCGACCCCTTGTTACCCAGCCTGGACTATGGGACCAGACGCCTTCGCCATGCTGCGAGGCCTTCAAAGGCTAATGGAAAAAATATCATGGTATCCTCAAACGCCGCTGCTTCCCTGCTCTCGATGCCCCCGGCCCCAAAAGGGTACTGGGGGTTTGCCTGGAGAAAAACAGAAATTGACCCCCCGCTTTGTTAAATCTGTAAATGACCCGGCGTGTGGACGGCCTTTGTGAGGCGAAAAAGTTCGACAGGCTCTCCCCCTGTTGATTGGCAAGAAGAAAGAGGAAGAGAAAATGCAGAGAAAAAGACTCGCTGAATGAAAGGGTGCGCGCCGTCGGGAAATTAAAGTCCCATGCTCTCCTGCTCTGTGGGCGCATGTATCCAGCCGTGCATAGCCGGGGTCACGCATGCAGTTGTTCATGTATATAAGAAACTTGCGTCTCTTTGGAGGAGATCGGCTAAGCCGCCACCATTCGCAGGTGATGAACGGCCGCTTGGTGAAAGTTGATGTGAGAAGCGAGTATTAGTAGGGTTATCTATAGCGCAGATGCATTAAACACTATTAGACAGGGGGTCGAAAACAAAAACGCCGAAACACCGATCTGATGCTGTCTTGTTGACAAAAGCCTGCTATGAAGTGTGTAGACGTTGATCGTGTCTTTTCGTTAAACGGAGCAAATGTCGAAAAGGAAGAAGAAAGAAATATCGAAGAGCAATAGTTGAAAGAGTTGGTGGGATCGGAGGGTGGGCCTGTCGTAGGGGTCAGACGCCTCTGTTGAGCACTCATCCGGGACTTGGAATCATTTGAGCGTCTTGAAGCATCACCAGCCGAATGATAATGGGCAGATGGGTGCAGACGACGCCTCACAAAAGTCTGCTCGGGCGTCGTTCTGGAGAGTGCTCTTCTGTGTGCCCAGATTCAGCGTCGGATGAAGCGGAAGAAGACGTGTTGGTCTCCTCGCCTCTATCGCCCTTGCCAACATGGCTTGCGGCATTGCCTGACAGGGTCCCGGAAGACGCAAGACTATTGTAGCCGTCCGTAGGAACGTCTGCCTTCTTCTTGCCCAGCATGTTGGCTTTTCTGAAAGCTCTTGCAGCTTTGAGGTGAGCCTCACGGGCAGCGTCAAGGGCACGCTCTGCTCTAATTTGCTTTTCCCACATGGATGCGTAGCGCCCCTTGGCAGCGAGGAGGTCGTCGTGTGTGCCTTTTTCGACAACTGTGCCAGCATTGAGCACAATGATTTGATCGGCATGGGTGATGGTAGATAGCCGATGCCTGTATTGAAAAATCAAGGTCAGACAGGTCATTCATAACAGTTAGATGCCTAGTGTTTCAAGACTTACGCAATGATGAGCAGAGTACGCCCCTGGCCAATGTTCCACACGTTGTCCTGAATCTCCTGCTCAGTGTGCGAGTCCAGTGCCGAAGTTGCCTCGTCCAACATGATAATTCGAGGGTCCTTGAGGATAGTGCGCGCAATGGCAACGCGCTGCTTCTCGCCACCGCTGAGGCGCAGGCCCCGTTCACCAACATGGGTGGCGTACTGATCCGGGAATGACATGATACGGTCGTGTATGCTTGCAGCACGGCAGGCGGCGTAAACCTCCTCGTCCGTAGCCGATGGGTTTGCGTACTTGAGGTTGTACATGAGGGACTCGTTGAACAGCGTTGTATCCTGCGGAACAACACCAATGTGACGTCTCACAGAATCGATGGTGAGATCTTTGACATTCTTGCCGTCCAGCTCAATGCTTCCTTCGTCACAATCGTAGTAGCGAAACATGTGGCGAAATAGAGTCGACTTGCCACCACCCGACTCGCCCACGAAAGCCGTTGTTGTGCCAGGCGCGCATTCAAAGCTGATGTTGCGTAGTGCCGGCCTTCGTCGGTCGTAAGAGAAGCTCACATTGTTCCACCGGATGTGTCCCTCGAAATTCTCAAGTGGAACAGCATGAGGGGTATCAACCACAGTAGGCTGAATCTTGAATAACTCGAGAAGTCGCTCGCCCGAGATCATGGCCTGCTGAACAGTCCTGTAGAAAGTGCCAAAGAAGTTGAGGGGACCTTGGAGCTGGGTCAGATAGGAGACAACGGCGAACCAGTCTCCCGTTGACCGAACGCCAACGGCCACCTGCCAGCCGCACACCACGGCGGCGAGGATCCGGCCCAGGTTGAAGACGAGGGTTTGACAGATGTTCATCATGACCAACCCCATCTGAACACGAGCCTCGGCATTCTGAAACACACCCACCTTGTCCTGGTAACGTCGCGACTCGAAATCCTCGGCGTTGAAATACTTGACTGTTTCGTAGCTAGAGATCGAGTCATTCTTTACAGCCTCCTCTTCGCGATCCGCGTTGGTCATCTCGCGACGCTGATGAGCTCGGGTAGAGGCCATCTTGATGGTCATGTAGAGATACCAGCACGTATCCACCAGGTTAATTTCTGCATAGAGAGGTCCATACAACCGGTAGAACACATAGATGGAAAGGAAGAGATCAAACAACATCGGGACTACCTGGAAGGTGACCTGCTCCAAAAACTGGTTGATGGCTGAGCCCTTGTTGAGCGCCGAGAGAACCTCGCCAGTGCGCTTCGAGAGGTGGAAATCTAGGCTGAGCGAGTGGACGTGGTTGAAGGCGGCAGTGGTCAGCTCGCGGTACGAGTACTGCGAAACTGGGATCCACAAGAGCGATCTCAAAGAGCCCAACAATCCAGATTGGCCATGCAGAATCCAGAAGCCACCAAGGAGGAGAAAGTCCCTAAGAGGGAATTTATCCAGAGTAAGTGGCTCGCCTTGGTGGACCTCAACAATGACAGCCTCGAGTCGCTTTACGACCTGGCCAATCTGATACGGCACCGCCACGTTGACCAATCGCTGAAGAATGACCAAGCCGAAACATAGAAGGACCTGAAACTGGAGCATTATGGAGTCCTTGGGCCAGAGATAAGGGAAGAAGAGGGAATAGCCGCGAAGGTACTCCCACCAGGTCTTATTGGGAAGCTTCTCGGGTCGGTAGAAAGCAGCTGCTTCGTCCTTACGGGATGCACCCACAGCTTTGTTGGCATTCGACATGGTTCGACCTCGAGGGCGTCGGCCATTAGCTGGCTGTCCGTTCTGCGTGTCGTAGGATCTGCGATGTCCGTTGCCGTTGAGGAGAGGGGTCGATTCGCCCGCACACCCTTCCTCAAGCTTTTGGTCGGATTGACGCACTTTGCGGATCCAGGCAATGCTGAAGACGCCAACGAGAGCAAGCAAGTGAAGTATGCGAACCAGGTATAGGACAAGGTCGATTTTGGTCCAATAGTCCACACAGCTACGTTCCTCGTTCGCGTCTGCCTGCCGGGCCAAGCGGGAAAAGTGGCAATCTGCGGCAGCAGTATAGGTATTTGAGGCCAAGATCAGCTCTCCGACAAGGCCGAGCACCCAAACGAAGAGGTGAACGACATTGGGGCCCTTGCGCCAGTCGAATAGGGAAATCAGGATATAGAGGTAGAAGAATATGGAGCCTGTGACGTGGACCTAGAAGAATAGTAAAGAGAGCGATTGTCAGTTACAAGAGCATCACATGGAGGGGAAGGCAGCAATTTGAGGCATATGGTCAAGCACAGTATCCGGGGGAAGGGTGTCAACTTACGACGCTCTCTTCGCCAGCCCATGGCAGACCTTCCTTGACCCAGCGGGAAGAGTCCTCATGCCAGAAGGCATGAATGAACATGGAGGTGCCACTGGCGAGGTAGCTGAGAAAAATGACGGCGGCCAGGTAGCGAAAGACATTCTTCGCGGTGCGACCAAAGCCAGGGCCGATCTTACGAGCACCGTCGGCGAGGGCAGGCTTTCGCTTGGTGATTGGCAATGGTTTTCCTCCAGGACCCTTGACGGTGGACTGGACAAGATCTTCCTGCTTCTTAGCATTGATGACACTGTACCACGCAGCGCATGAGACGAAAGCTATAAGAAGGACAAGGGAGTAGAGATATTGGGTGTAGTATAGGACTCGGTCGGCGAGGGCGTGGCCGCGCACCTCTGAAGCGGACAGCATGACGACACGACTGAGGGGCAGAAGAGGGGAGAGCGAGCGGTCGTCTCACAGCGAGCGGCAGCCCATCGAAAGATGGGAAAGTGTCGGGGAGGGACGAGGAGAAGAATCGACTTGTTGTTGCTCGGCGGCTGGTTCTTGTTTGTGGCTGTAGTGGTGATGGTGGTAGAGGTGGCGGTGGTGGTGGTGGTGATGTTTGGTTGAGACGCGGAAACGGGGCGGCAGCGCAGCGTAGCGTAGCGTAGCAGCGAGGGGCGGCGCGGGCGCAGTTGCAAGAGAACGAGCGAGCGAGCGAGCGAGCGATGGTTGGTTACCGCGGACGAAGCATTGCCCTGCCCAAGGCAATTGGGAGATGGAGAAGAGGAAGAAAGGGCCCTGGTTGGGATTAAGAATCGGCGGCGGGAAGGGGACAGGTGACCAAGGACGGGCGGGAAGAAGGGGGCAAAGTTGGGGAAGGAGGTCCAAGGGTCCAAGGTCGAAATGGAACCAGGTTCGAGTCGGGTCAGGTCAGGTCGAGTCGAGTCGAGTCAAGTTGGAGTCGAGGTGGTGAAAGTCGAGGCGACGATTTCCGACTAGATCGGTTTTTGCCTCCCGCTTCGGCTTAGCAGCGCCGCCAGAGCCCAGCCCAGTGCAGTGAGAGAGACGAGGGCAGGTACTTGTAGTAGCGGCACGGGTGCAGTGGAAGTCGGGCAGGAACGGACTAGAAGGATGTATAATGCAGCTGGGGAGTGCAGGTGCAAGTGCGAAGAAGCAAGAGCAGGAGCGGGAGCGGGAGCGGAAGCAAGAGCAAGAGCAAGAGCAAGAGAGCGCGCAAGCGCAAGCAAGTACAAGTGATTAAGTGACGACGCAAGCCTGCAGAGGTACAAGACAGGTACCTCTGGCGACTGCACAGGGCAGGGTGCCGCGTGGTGACGCTGGCGCAACAAACGGACGGCAGCAAAGAGGAAGGGAGGAACGGCAGGTACCTGCCACCTGCCACCTGCCACACCTGCCACACCTGCCAGACAGACCAGACAGACCAGACAGATCAGACAGATCAGACAGATCACAGAGCCTGCAGAGGTGCCAGGGAGGTGTCAAAGGTGCTAGAATGCTGGCTGCAGCAAGGGCCTGGCTGGCTGTAACCTGCAGTCGATACTCCGTGCAGAGGTCGGTACCGTACTCCGTAATCTGTACTCTGTTCCGTAGTCTACCTCCTTACTTGGAGGCCCTTGTGGTGGGGTTGCCCAGTGGCTCAGTGGCCCAGTGGAGCTGGCCTAGTGGGGAAGGCCCGGCAACAGGGCGGCGGAGTGGAGCGCCTGACTTGGGTCAGTGGCGAAAGCCACCCGAGGGTAAAGTGAAGGAGTCCCTGGAATTCGATGCCTGCAACGAGCCCTGATTGGCTGGCTGGGTGATTGGGGCCTGAGAGGCGCAGTGCATGTACCGCAGGCACCTACCTAGGTAGGTACCCCAAGGTGAAGATGACCAGCCAAGCTACGGTACGGATTATAGCACAACTGACCACCAATAGGACTTTGTTGCGAATCCTGGGCAAGCTGCATCAACAGCTGATGGCCATCTGTCTGTCTGTCGGTCCTTCCAGGTAGGTACTGCATGTAATGTAGTCCTGAAAGTGAACCAGGTTAGCTACGGGAACTCGCCGATTTACTGGGCCCGCCAGCCTGGCGACGGTGGATGACGACGGCAGCGATGGATTCGAGACCGTCGGGCCATGTAGGCTATGGGGATCTTCCTGGCTCACTCACCGTAGAGAGCGGTGGTTGTCGGCGCAAACCAGTCTGGGCCTCTTGATGGTACGTGCGGGCGTGTCTGTTGTTGGCGTGCTGGCGTGCTGGCG
>QUZD01000013.1:0-131180 GCA_003693505.1 Pseudonectria foliicola
AATATAGGTAAGGCTTATTAAGGTAAAGAAGTTATACTAATAGCTAGTAAGCTAGTATCTAAGAAAGTACTAATAAATATAGTCTATATACTTAGATAGCTTACGGTATCGTAAGTCTAGCTTACGGTAAGTTATAAGTCGAAAGCGTAATTTATAGTAACTAGACTACGGTTACTCTATATTAAAAGCATAAGTCGACGTATAGTTAGTCAAGTAGTCTCGAGATATATATAACGTAAGCGCCTTTATCTTATTAGTTTATAATATAGAAAGGGTCTCTTACTATATTCTAAAATTCTACTATATTAACTTTATCGTAGAATTAATATAGCTATTATTCTTTAAATTCGTAGTATATATATACTATATTATTAATATCAAGGATATAAACTAGAAAATAATTATTCGACTTTTTTACTTTCTTATATATACTATATTAATATTCTTTATATAAAATCTAGGCTAGTTCTTTATATTCTAAATAACTTAGACGAAGTTATAAGTTATCTTACTCTTTATATTTATCGTAAGTAAAGATTATAGGTCTAGGTTAAGATATCTATAAGAATATAATATTATGTAAACCTAGGTTATAGATTAACGATCTATAAAAAGTCGAAAAAGTAAGACTATTCAGTAGTATAGGCTTACATAGTATATAAGAAGTCTAATATTATAGGTATATTATATAGTTAATATACTATTTTATAGACTATTAAAAAAACTATAATATTAGACTTCTTATCTTAATTATTCGACCTTTTAAATAATATAGATAAGACTTATTATAATTAAAAAACGATATAAATAATTAGTAAGATAGTAACTATAAAACTGATAATAAATACAGTTTATATATATGTATACTAGTAATCAGAGATAGTTATAATAGAGTGATCTAAAGTAACGAGTAGAAAAAGCTAGAGAGATATCTCTAGTTCTAGAATAATTTTATTAGCTTTAGTATAACGGTTAGGTTCTAACTATAGATAAACCGTAGGTTTATTATTAGTAGAGTCGTAGGGCGTAGTACTAAGTAAGGCGAAGTTATATCTCTTAATAGTTAATAATATAGGTAAGGCTTATTAAGGTAAAGAAGTTATATTAATAGCTAGTAAGCTAGTATCTAGGAAAGTACTAATAAATATAGTCTATATACTAGTTAACGTCCTATAGGAACGATAGGGACGTTAGAATAATATCGTTCCTCTTTATATCGTTCTACCTATATTAGGTTTATCTAGTTAGTTAAGAGTAATAGGGTATTCTATAGGTACGTAATAACCTATATTAGGTTATAATATAATCTCTCCCCCTCCGTTAGTTCTTATCCTTAAGACCTATTATATAACTAGGGTCTATATTTCCCTTAGTACGTTATAACTTAGCCCTTTATTTTTTTATCGTAATAGCTAACCGTATTATAAAGTAGTATTATCGAAAAAGGCGTAAACTTAATACTCTTACCTTATCCGTTACTTTTACTAACGAAGAAGCTAATATACCTTATACTAAATACTTTCGTTCCGGGAAGTAGTATCTAATATCTACGGATTCTTTACGGTATAATAAGTATATTTATAGTCAGAAGTCTTATAACGGGACGCGCATTATATCTTCTTATAAGTATCTTTTCTAGCCCGTTTATATTTATTTCTAGTATTAATTTATATTCCTTTTAGTAACTAGCTTAATAAAATAAAAAAAGTATCTAAAGGTTAATAAAGATAAGGCTAACGATAATCTTTTAAAGCTTTATAAAGAAATAACTACTTTATAAATAAAGCTTACTAAAGCTACTAACTAGTTATTATAGGTATATAAAATTTAGGCGTAGGTTAAAGAGTATCGTTCTAAAGCTACCTATTAGGGGCTTTAGGAGGTTAAGGGGTAGGACGAGCTCTTATTTATATTAAATACTTATAAGGATTTTATAGTTCGTAATCTATAGGTAGATTATATTCTTAATAATATCGATTAAGTATCGTTAGGCCTTAGTAATAAGTTTTCTAATACTTTACCTTTATTTTTTAGTAAAAATCCTTTAATAAACGCTAAATATATATAAAGTATTTAAGGGGTTCCTATATATTTTCGTATTCTAGGTAGTTTTTCTATTTAACTAAATATATTATTTTACTATCGATTTTCTATATATCTTTAATTATTTTAACTTAATATTCTTTTAATCTATCGATTTCTTTAGGTTTATTTTTATTCTTAACTTAAATAATATCTTTTACGGTTTTAAATAATAAGATATAAAAGATTAAATAGAGCTTAACCTTATAAAATAAGTCTAGTTTATAGTTATTTTCTAAGATTTTTTAGATTATTTTATATAATCTAATATACTTATAATTAAGTTTTTTATTTAATTATTTTATTTCGATATTTTTTATTACTAAATAAACTATATTTCTATTTTTAAAAGATAGTCTTTTTATTCTCTTAAGGTTATAATAATATTTTATTCTATTTCTAACGAATTTAAGTTCTATTTTTATCTCTTAATATAGGTTCTTAAGGTTATTACTTTTTAATATAATAATTAGGTTAACTAATTTAGGCTCTTATACCTTATAATAAGTATTAAGTATAAATCTAAAATTAATATAAGCTAGTATTATATAAATACTTTCGTTATAAGCTATATTATAAGTAAGTTAAATAGCTAGTAGTTTCTCGACCTAATCGTTTTACTTATAGTTAATATAGTAATAAAGGTATTATTTTAATATTTAGTTTATTTATTCGGTTTATCTATTTATTTATAGTTAGAAAGCTATAGATAGCTTATAATTTAATCTAAAGTATACTATAAGTACTTACTAGAACTTAGCGGTAAATATTAGTCCTTTATTAAAGATAATCTCTATAGGTAGGCTATATATACTAACTATATATTAATAGAAAATATAAAAAGGTTCTTTTATATCTATCGATTCTTTATAAGGTAAGTAATAAAGGAATTTTATTAATTAATTAACGATAATTATAATATTATTATAAAAGATTCTAGTTAAGGGTTCTTTTAATATAGGTAATTTAGTTATAAAGTCTATTATAATTAATTCTTATAGTTATTACGTTATTAATAATAACTATAGTATACCGTAAGGCTTATATTATTATAACTTAGTTTTATAATAAAAGTCGTATTCCTTAAGTACCTATTTTACTATTTTTCTAAGTCTTAGAAAGTTATAGTTCTATTAAACTCTTTTAGTAATCTTTAATATACCTTAGTAGCTATATAAAGGATATTAGTATATTTCTTATACGTATTCTTTCTATAGATTTAGTAATATTTATAATTTTCCTCTAAAGTATAACGCTAAGGGGTTTTTATTATTAATTTTCTTAGGGATTTTCGTAAATATCTATATTTCTTATTAAATATATTTTATTTAGTTATTTAATTTATTAATAAAAACTAAAGGTTTAATTTATTTAATAAACTATAGTTATCTTTCCTTATTAATTTCTAATAATTATTTATTAACTTTAGTAATTTTTATATTATAGTTAGGCTATTAATTAATTATATTAGTATAGTTATTATTAAATCCTTTCCTATAGATAATAATAAAGTCGAATTTATATAAGTATTTAATATAATATAGTTATCTTTAGTTAAGTTCTTATATTATTATAAAATATAAGATATTTTAATAATTAATATATACCTTAACTTAATATAGACTTCTTATTAAATAATATCTAAATTCCTTAAAGTAGTTAACTATAATAAGGAATTCTTTATTATAAATAAGGTAGTTAAGTTCTATATTATATAGCTTATATAAATAAAATATAATTAAGTATAGTTTTTTAATATTATCTTATTATCTAATTTATCCTTTTAATATAAAGTTAAAAAAGTCTATTTCTAACTTTATTTCCTTAATAAGGTTAAATATTATTAAAATAAGTTCGCTAAATATAAATTCCTTAATATATTTAAAGGCTTTCTAAGCCTTTTCGTTCTATATAAACTTCTTTTCTTTCTTTATTAATTTAATTAATAATAATATAAGTTTACTAAAATCCTTAATAAAGTATTAATAATAGTTAGTAAAACCTAAAAAGCTTTAAACTTTTTTAATATTAATAAGTAATAGTTAATCTTTTATTATTATAATCTTCTTACGATTTATTTATATTTCTTTAGGTAATATAATATATCTAAAGAAGTTAACTTTAGTTATATAGAAGTTACTTTTTAAAGGTTTAATTAATAATTTAATATCTTAAAGGGCTATAAGTACCTTATAAATATATTCCTTATATTATTCTTCTATATTAAAGAAAATAAAGATATTATCTAAATAGTAAACTATAAATATATTAAGGTATTATTAAAATATATTATTAATTATTTATTAAAATATTATAAAGGTATTAATTAATCTAAACGATATAATTAAGTATTTATATAGCCTAAATTCTATTCTAAAGGTAGTTTTCTATTTATTACTTTCTTTAATATAGATAAGGTTATAGGTTCCCTTAAGGTTAAGAATAATAAAGATCTATTTTCTTTATAAATAGTCCTTAAGTTCTATAATAAGTAATAATAAGGTCTAGTCTTTTATAATAAATATATTAAGTTTCCTATAATCTATAATAAGTCTAAGTTTATTATTTTTCTTAGGTATAAATATTACTAAAAATCCTATTAGTAATATAGATTATTAAATATTTCCTTTTTTTAATTTTAATTCTAAGTATTCCTTAAGTATAAAGAGTTCTACTTTATTAAGGTTATAGATCTTCTAGAATAATAAGTTATTTAATTAAAGGTAGATTTTATAATCTTATTAACTATATTTAGGGACTTTTATATTTAATTCTTCTTAAAATAGTTTTTTATAAATCTAATATTCTAATAGTATATTTTTAAATTAGTCTTTTTATTCTTTCTTTTAGTCTTTTTTTTATTTCCTTAAGTCTTTATCTAAGGTTTTAAATTATTTCTTAAGTATTATAATAATTCTATTAACTTTTTATTTATTACCTTATTTATATTTACTATATATTCCCTTAAGGGTTAGTAAAGTATCTTATATTATTTTATATAGTACTTTATTTTTACTTTAGATTAAAGTTTAAGATCTTATTTTTATTTTTAAATTATTATATATATCTTTAAAAAGGTTTTCTATAAAGTTAATCTAGCTAGTTTTCTAATTAATATATAGGTTATAATATACTAACTATAGGTAACCTAAGATAAGGTTATATATACCTAATAGTATAATATTAAAATAGACTTTTTAGTTTTTTCTATTTATAAAAACCTTAAGATATTAAATTTCTTAATTAATAATTCCTTTATTATAATTAAAGAGTTATCTTTCGATATTATATAATAAGTAAAGGTATTATTTCTTTATTTAGGGTAGGTTAAGCTAATTTACTACCTTTAGGTCGATATAGTTTTCCTCTATATTATTATTAATTAATATATTAAATTAGTTTCCCTTAATTCGTACTTTTAATCTTAGGTAAATAGAGTATCCTTCCTAAATAGCTCTTAGAGCTTTTATAAAGATATTAATAATCCCTTACTCTATATATATCTATAGCTCTTTTATAGATAGCGTTCTTTATTTCCTAAATTATCTTTAATAATAAGTTCTTAAGCTATCTTCTAGGTCTATTCCTAGGTTTATTAGAGTTTTATAATATATTTTCGTTATAATTAGTTCTTTTAGTATATAAACTTTATTATATTTACTATTCTATATCTAGTAATAATTATATAATCTTTAATATCCCTAAAGAACTTGGGGTTTATAATAAGGTTTTAGCTCTTAATTAAGTAATAATTATTCTTTTTCTTATCTTTTAAGTAAGATAAATAATAATAATAATAATATAATACCTATATAATTTTATAGTATTTATTTAATTCTATTTTTAGGTATAAATTATCTTTTTTATAGCTAATAGGTTCTTTTCGTTATATATTCTATATTAAGGATCTATTATAAACGTAAATAATAAAGTAATCTTATAATTAAGTATTCTAGTTCTTAAGTTATTATAGGTAGGCTTAAAAAAGGTCTCTTATTATATTCTAGAATTCTATTATATTAACTTTATCGTAGAATCGCTATAATTAGTATTCCTTAAATTCTTAATATATATATATTATATTATTAGTATTAAGGATATATACCGGGAAGTATTTATTAGATTTTTTCGCTTTTTAGTATAGGATATATAAATATTCTTTATATAAGATCTATATTAGTCCTTTATATTTTAGGTAGTCCTAGCGAAGTTATAGATTATCTTATCCTATATACTAGTTCTAGGTAGTTAAGGATTATAGGCTTATATAGGTTTTAACTATAATACTTTTATATCTTTTAATATTACTTTTCTCTTTTCTTTTTTAAATAAGTCGTTCGGTAGGGTTTCTAAAGTATCTTCTTCCTTCCTTATATTATAGTTCGTATAAGGTACTTTAGTTATTATAGTTATCCTATAGGTTAATCGTATAAATAAGTATATTATTAATTATCTAGTTAATACTAGGTTTTCCTTCTTTATTAAAGGTAAGGCCTAGCTTTCTTTAGATAATTATAAGGGTTTTTTTATTTTTAATTATTCTTATAATATCGTATCTTAACTAAGTATATAAAGTAAGGTCGGTTTATATACTAATTTAAATATCCTATATTTCTTTATTAATAACTTTAAGGTATTTCTTACTATTTTATTACTTTTAAGGTTTAGTATAGTTAGATTAATAGTATTTATATTCTTAATAATTAAAGTACTATATCTTAAAAAGGTCTTATTTTTAAATAGTTCTTAACTCTATAGGTCTTAGTTTAGTCTTAAATAAGGTATTAATATTTAGGTTTTAATATTATTTCTTAATATTAGCTTTTCTTAATAAGTTATTTAGGTTAAATTATTAATTATTTAATATATACTTTCTTTATCTTTTAAACTATTTATTATCGATTTTAATAATTAATATAATATAATTTATTAGACTTTTAAGTCGATTTTCCTTATAGAGTTTATCTTTAATATCTTCCTTAAGTCTTTAGTAAAAGTATTCTATAAAGGGTTTATTACCTTATTTTATTCTAACTACTTTCTACCTAAATAAAATAATATATTCTAAAGTTAATTTTATTTATCTAAGCTTTTAAAGTTTAGCTAAAGCTTATCTTTTTTTATTAATTTTTTTAAATATTATAATAAGTATAATTTTAAAATTTTTCTAATTAATAAAGATATTAATAGTTTTATTATCTTAATAAGCTTTTTTATTTTTAAAGAAATCCTATTTAATTAGTTTAAATTAAGTATCTATAATATCTATAAATAAGGTTATTATATAAAGGACTTTATCTTTATCCTTTATAAATCTATATAAGAAGAATTAATAATTAATTTCGTATAAGGTAATAAAACTTTTAAGTTTTTTATTATCTTTATTAAAGGTTTAAAGTAATAAGAGTTTAATATATTCTCCGAGGTCCTTACCTTAATCCTAAATAATTAAGGTATTAACCTTAAGTATAGTATCGGTAGTTCTATTTAATAAAGCTATTACGTTTAGTATTACTTAAGGTTATATAATACGGTCTAAATAAGAGCTATTAATATATAACGGTTAGGTTCTAACTATAGATAAACCGTAGGTTTATTATTAATAGAGTTATAAGGTATAGTATTAAATAAGGCGAAGTTATATCTTTTAATAATTAATAATATAGGTAAAGCTTATTAAGGTAAAGAAGTTATATTAATAGCTAGTAAGCTAGTATCTAGGAAAGTACTAATAAATATAGTCTATATACTAATTAACGTCCTATAGGAACGATAGGGACGTTAGAACGATATCGTTCCTAGAACGACGTCGTTCCTAGAACGCTATCGTTCCTCTTTATATCATTCTACCTATATTAGGTTTATCTAGTTAGTTAAGAGTAGTAGGGTATTCTATAGGCACGTAATAACCTGTATTAGGTTATAATATTTAGTATTTATATTATAATATAGAGTAAGACTATAATACTATATATACTCTATAAGTAGTTATATAGCTTTAAATAATTCTCTCTAGTATTAAGAATAGATCTTTTAATACTTTACTTAGTATAGTATATAATTCTAGTATTTTCTTAGTTTATATCTATTTTAGTATATAATAAGAAAAGTAAAATTAATATAGGTATTTAGCTTTTTAAGGTAATAGTAGAATTAACCTATACTATAAGTCATATAGTAGTATAGATATAAGGATAGGAAGTACTCCTAAGAAATATAGATCTAGTAACTAATTCTTCAAAAAGTATATATACCTTACTTTATATTAATATATTATAACTAAGATACGTATTCGTATTATCTTAGTTATCTATTGAAGAGGTTGATTTAGTTCTCACTATGTTTCTTAATATAGTATTCTTTATTCCGTTAACTTAGATACCTATTACGCTCGCCTTAACTACTATACTATCTTGCTGCTTATTGAGTCTTGATCAGAGGAAAATACTGAGGATTCGTACTAATTTACCAAGATTGGTAGGTAAGGTAAGATGTAACTTTACTTTACATGATATATCATCTTTTGACGCTATCAATAATACAACTAGAGCGTCTAAGATTCATTAAGTAAGAAGGAGTGAGGTACCCGTTAGGTATATATGAGTTTTAGCTAAGTTGTGTTAGCTCGTCTAGAACTAATGTAAAGTTATTTATCCCTAGAGCTTACTATATAGCTAAAGGCTTGGTACGACTGGTAGAAATAGGCCCGTTCCATCGTCGATATGTAACTTATCGATAGCTACTTCTCTCCTAAACCCACCCCCACCAGGAATATGGAAACGGTGATACACAATGTACCAGTGATCGGTGCCCGGAACGTTAACCACTGAGTTATGTCCAGTCCCGAGAATACCTTTGCTGGTGTTCTTTTCTAAGATGACTCCGTGATACTTCCAAGGACCAATCGGGCTAGATGCCGTAGCGTATCCAACACGGTAGTTTTCGGACCTTGTGTCGTCAATCGAGTAAGTGAGATGATATAGCCCATTCCGGTAGTTGATGAATAATGCTTCTCGGAACCCAACAAGCCCATCCAACCGGCGCCAGGTGCCAGTTTTGAGAGAAATCATATCATCCTTCAGCTCGGCCATGACTGGCATGCCACTGCCCCAATAAAGGTACCATTTACCTGTCTTAGGGTCCTCAAATGCAGCAGGATCAATTGTCTGATTGCTGACTACCTCTTCATCAGCGGTACCGAGGATCATAGCTTTTGACTGTGCCGTGAATGGTCCCTCTGGATGATCGGCAACTGCGACACCAATGCTTTTATGACCTTGAGCAATAGAAGGGTTCTCGCCGCTATGATAGAAATAGTATTGGCCGTTTCTTTCTGCGAATCCAGGAGCCCATGCGTTGCCGGTTGCCCAAGGAACGTTCCCATTCGTACCATTGAGAATAAGAATAGGCTCTTGACCTCGAGTCCAAGATACGAGATCGGTCGATTTCCACCAGTAAAACTCTTTCCCAGACCATTTCTCGAAGCCGTCAGTCGTGACATAAAGGTAATATGTGCCGTTTGTGACGACAATGTTGGGGTCGGCCCATAGGCCTGGCAATATAGGATTGTTCCTTCCGATTTCAAGTTGCCCGATGGTTTCCGAGCTGGACAAAAGCAAGAGTATACTATATGTCCATAGTTGGGTAGAAAACTTCATTTTGAAAGGATTATTGGTGAGAGGTCAAGAAAGACAAGGAAACCAAAGGCAGTGAACTGGTTTCGCAGATAAGTAAAGGCGGTAGATACAGCACGCTACCATCCTGCAGATGGTTTAACAGCCACAAGCATTCTAACACTCCGTCGTCATCGTTTGTTCACCGCAGGTGCTCGGGGTACACTAGCCCGAGGCTGACCATTACCGCCACTGTCGTTTGAGTTGATCCCCATAGTTTTCAAGTAGAGGCAAGGAGCAACTTCGATGGCAACGATTTGACAAAGGACAGGCGAACGTCGACTGAGGTACCTTTGGATCGCCTCTGGCTCTATGAGGCGGGGAAAATGCAGCGCCGTCGAGAGCGGATGCCGTATTCGTGCGGGAAAATACAGTATCTACTTCGTCTCGTAGGGAATAACCCCGAGGGATCGGCAAAGAGGGGAAGAGTGCTGATCGCGACCCTGCTGTACGTGAATTAACGTTCATCCTCACTTCAGCGCATTGATATCAGGACAAGGGCTCTCTATTGATGGAACTCAGTGAACAGTATGAATAGCCGCACTCGGAAAAGCTAGAGCCATTCTGAACAAAATCTGCTCTTAGTTCTGTTGCTTAGGCGATCCGATGTAGGAATCATGTACCAAAACAGTTCCCGAGTTCTCTCAATCTGGAGGTCAGGCTGATTACGAGTTTGTACTAACATTGATATCAAGCTAACAACCCTCTTTGACAATACCTATACCCATTTGTCACGGTTATTTCAGCTCACGTAACTACAGGTCAGCCCTCTCGGAATGTTTGCTTGTGTTGATCCAGTTTCTAGACTGTTTTTATAGGTCGTGAGTCATCGTGTCATGGAGTCGTACCTCGGCCCTCTGCTGGAGCCTTTAACTGTCGGTCAGGTACTTCGCTGCTATTCACAGCCTTGACTGAGTGTAACACTGTTCTTGGATGTTAGTCAGACGAAACTCTTCGGCCCGTAGCGGCCCGGCAGCCAAGTCCTTGAGACCAGGTATTTCTGCTTCCGTCACGCTACCTCTCTTGCCGGCCCAAACAGAATCGTCGGCGTGATGTCTCCTCTCCAAATCAGGGCATGAATTTATCTTAACGCCTGTGGTCAAGCTGAAGGCGAGGGTTACATGAGAGGCAACTAGATCATGCCCAGAAGTAATTCCCAGGGTTCTTTTAGGAAAGGATCACCTCATTTGCGAAGGGACTTCTATGGCTTCCCCGCACCATGTGTCATGGGAAAATTGGCCTTTCAACCCTATGCATTGACCTCCTGATGGAGAAAAGACGAATACTTGCCGCTGGGTAGCAGGTAACAATGCTTCCATGCATGGGCTCATATGCATTACTTAGATACATATAGCGAGATATCCCATTTATTGTCAGCTCAGTCTGGACGATCAAACTAAACGTTCGATTACTATATACAATGTCAATTCTTCTCTCCCAACTTTTCTAATTGATGAGAGCCTCGGACTTCCTTCTACCACAAACCAGGCAATTACTCTTTGACAACCTCAGAGACAATGAATCTCATTCTGGGCATCTTAATTCCTTTGCTCTTGCTATTTGAGGAAGTAATCGCCCTGGACATTGTCCCCGGGGCGACTTGGACTGCTGTATGCAAATACATAACTCAACCGCGACTCTTGTCGAAAGAAAGCTAACATGTTACGCCACAGGCCAACAGCGGCGAACATGTTCAAGCACATGGCCACGGTCTTATGTGAGTTGATACTTGATGCTCTTCCCCCGATTCGCCTAGGGTAATGACTAACGCGAACCCAGTGAGGTTGACGGGATATACTATATGATTGGGGAAGACAAGACCGAAGGGGCTGTGTTTCGTAACGTCAACTGTTACTCATCAACCAACCTGGTCGAGTGGACCTACAAAGGAGCTCTGCTTTCTCGTACGAGCGAGAAAGGGACTGATCTTGGACCAGATCGGATCATCGAACGACCCAAGGTCATTTATAACGACAAGACTAAAAAGTACGTTTTATATCTTCACGTTGATAGCAGAGATTACAAAGACGCTCGTGTCGGCGTGGCGACTGGTGACACTGTTTGCGGGTCCTATTCGTACCATGGAAGCTTTAGGCCTCTGGGTCACCAAAGCCGGGATATGGGTCTCTTCAAAGATACGGACGGATCAGGATACCTCCTGACTGAAGATGTAAGATGCTTCTCTCGATATTGATGGGATTTACTCGAGCTGATTGATGCTAATAATGCTTCATGTGAATAGCGCGAATTCGGCACACGCATAATGAAATTGTCGGATGACTATCTCAACGTCACTGCCATCACCTTTGAATGGAAATACTTTGCCGAATCCCCTGCAATGCTGAAAAAGGACGGCTACTACTTTATCTTTGGCTCGCACTTGACTGGTTGGAATCCCAATGACAACGTAAGGCCTTGCTTGGGTTCCCTTCAATATAGACATTGCTCTATTACTTTCTGACCACATCTCGTACCCTACAGGTTTACAGTTTTGCAACCTCTTTGTCTGGTCCTTGGTCTGAGTGGACTGAATTTGCTCCTGTTGGATCCAAGACCTTCAGAAGCCAAGTCAGCTACATCCAGCCACTTGGCAACGATAATGCCATTTACATAGGTGATCGCTGGGTCGAATCTAATCTGGCGGCGAGCACCTATATTTGGCTTCCCTTAACAGTCTCTGGTACTGAAGTAAAGCTTCAGTGGCGGGACAGCTGGACCCCGGACGTTTCCAAGGGCACCTGGTCCGAACGAGCCAAGTACACAAGCTTCGAAGGTGAGGATGCCAAGCTCGCTAATGGTGCAATCGTTATCTCTTGCAACGAGTGCAACAAGGACAAAGCTGCTGGCTACATTGGGGGTAGTAAGAACGGCACACTTGCGTTTGAAGCTGTTAATAGTTCCGGTGGTCGAGAGACTATCAGTGTCAAGCACCGCAACGGCGACTTTGATTCCCGACACGTCCAGGTCACCGTCAACGGGGTTTCGCAAGAGCTTTCGTTCCTATCAACTCGGCATCACTCTGCCGAAATTGGGACCAGTTCCTTACACTGCAACCTTAAGAAAGGACTGAACTCGATTGTCTTTTCGAAAGGCAAGGGAAGCTGGGGTCCTGATGTCGATAGACTGCTGGTACCATCTGGATAAGCTCTTTAGATTGATTCGAGCTTTACTCAATGTAGCAGAGGAGTGTCTCACAAACATGCTGCATGAGCGATCGAGTTTCAAAGAAAGACATGAAGAATTGGCAATTCGAATTTGTTCCCGCAGAGGTTACTATTCAAGTCTCGAAGCTATTTGTACCTCTGAAGCAATTGGCTCACGCGAGGCGTCATGTAGTTTTTCCGTGCATACACCTTCAATCTATGATTTTTCTCGCCTGGTTGGAAACAAGTTAGTAGACACAAATGGGTCAAGAAGGGTCCTGGACTTTCTGCTCCACCGACTGCCTACTAGGCAAGGCTCTTAAGTATAAGATGGGGTGTTTGAGCTGTCATCACCAGGTATAGTGATCATTGTAATAGATCGAATCGGTAGGCAGTCTTTTATTGGTCAAGCACATTCGAAGAATAGTGAAGTACGGCCGCCCCATCAACAGCACCGACACCTAAGCTTCTCTAAGCTGTTTACGGACTGTATGTTTCGCTGCTGATGGTTCTTTTCCTCTCAAATCTTTCAACTTTGGGTGTTGTCATGTACGGTTATTGAAATCACACACGGTTTCTTGGCTAGTTGACTTGATACTGAAATTCATAAACTTGTATCGCTTTCTGCCTGACTGGCTTGTGCACTCGACCTGTTATATGGCAACAGCCCAATAGAAGGAACTAGGCTACCCATGCGTTAAAGGATTCGAAATGAAGACACCGCAAAGGTCTTCAGGACCGATGGCATTGAATTGCACCACTACGGCAAGCGTAACGCCCGTAATGCGGCCTAGTCCTTATCGTAGACGACAATGTTGCCGAGCGTGAGGTTTATGAATTGACCCAGGTTCCACAGCATTGAAGACCTCAAACAAGAGCGTTGTCGCTACCAGCGATATCCACGCCTTATGGATGCACTCGCCTAGGAGACAATCTGGCCAAGAATGTAGTCTCGGTTCGGCTCCAGACTGCATGTCGAATCCACGATGATGGCGTTACAAGTTGGACGACAAGGAACCTTGGACCATGTCGTGGAGGGTACGTGAGAGTCTTCTCCTTTCCAAGTGGCAGCGGGAGCAGCTGGGGTGCGATTGATACCAGTTCGCTGGCTCCTCATCGGGTCTCGCGTCTGCAATCTCTGATCCAGTAGGTCCATATCTGTGACCTTGCATTCAACGTACCAATAGGCAAACCCATGTCGTTCAGCAATCGAGGATCCCTCATCAAGCACCCATTGAAAATTGCAAGGGCTGTCGACAATGACATTCCATCCCTGTTTGGCCATTTCCTCAACAATAGCCCACTGGACGCGGTATGCGCTTTTTGCCACTTGATCAAAGGTACCATCATTGTCTTCAAGAAGGGAAGATCTGATTATGTCATGATCAATTATTACCGCGCCGAGTGATGGCTGCAGCATCTTTGCCATTGTGCTCTTTCCAGAGCCCGGGGCACCCGACATCTGAATGATCAGTTTAGGTGTTCGCCGTGAACTCGGCATGCAGGCTTCGCTCATCCTAGTTGTCAAACGAATGGAGCCAACTGAGTAGGTTCAATGCATTCAAGTAAGACTGGCTGAAAATAGAAGAAGTTCTGGAGAGGGTGCTAGGGCGAATGCGCTATTTGCAGTTGTTGGAGAGGGGCCGGTCAGCAATTCGAAGACAGCCTTGAGATCAGCGATATACGTGTGTATCTTATCCTTGCACATTATCTGCATTACCTAAGCCTTTGGCCTTTTTGTTGGCGAGCTTAGGAGCTTTCTATTCAAGGTTATCTGAGGCATTCAACTACATGTACTTATGGAGGAAACAAGAACTCATTTCGTTTTCTTAAAATGAGACCATGATGAACAAAGTCTTCCCACCGCCTTTCACTCAATAGCAATTGTCGACATTGCTGAGGAGGCAAGGATTTGATAGTGTATGATAGCAACGCAGGGCTCGCCGTAACATGCATGTGTATGCACCATTTACATGCACCGAGATGTAGCCAGGATGAATGACTCCCCAGGTGCTTGAATCACCGAGTCGTTTACATTGGAAAGTAATAGTCATGGGTGTTCGATTTTGTCGCATGTTTCTTAGTTACTAGATTTGATATTCTATTCAGCAATGGGGCGAGAACCTAAATCATGAAACCCTCTCATGACTCAACTATGCTTACAAGTTGATAGAACACTAATTCAAGACCCGGTATGCCGTGTTTATACAGGTTCATTTGCTCCTGTTTCCTCCATTTCTAGGTTGAACGCTGTTAATGAACTGGTTTTATCGCTCAAGTTGACCGCCACTAGCCAGCCGCATTATAGACCAACTGCTTTGACACTCACATTATAGACAGGGTGACGTCGCCCTTGATCTTTGCTTTCAACTCGACATCGACATCCAAGTCCATATCAAGGCGCACAGCGGGCGCCCCACTCTTGCTCTTCATGGGCTTCTTTTGAGACATCATATGCTGCCGGTCTTGTGGTGGAGCCAAGATAGGCCCAGGTTTGACATATGGATCATCTGTCGGTGTGCTTAGGCCATCTCGTTTCGTCTTCCCTGCACCATATGGCAAAGGATCTTGCCCAATCATGTGTTTTTCAAATTTTGAATCGTCTGTCATGGGCTGTGCCAACCGCCCTGAACCTGTGGGTGGCGGGTGTTTATTGTGGTGTTCGTCTGACGCCATGGTGGCAGGTTTGGTTTGAAGCCGAAAAGTTTACAGTGTATCTTTGGAATGTATAGAGTGAAGCGACGGTTCTCATACCATGGAGATTTTTGATGACGATGTGGCCTGGGTATAGCTCATACTCAAAACTCGCATAGCGGGTTGTGCCTTGCAATGAGTTGACGCAATGACGTTGACGTGCCGCTGATCGCGTCACCAGTTTCCTTGGAACAATGAAGAGGCGGTCGCCTATGGCAGAATTGATGGTGCATATTCATCATCACGCTTGAAGGTAGACGGTCTATTGCATTTGGGAGTCGTCCTTTGGACTGATGGGTTATGGATCATGCAATGACTTTGGGCTGGTGGTGGGGATAGAGAGAACATCGCACTTCGATGATACCATCAGCTTCAGCAGACAAGTTCACAAGAAGGACAAAGTGGCGGGAGATATTACCCAAGAAACATTCCCATTATCGACGGTCAAGTCTGAAGCCAGAACAGGCACCCGGGCTCTCGGCCAACTTTGTGATGCCATTCCTCATACAGAGGATATATAGCCTATCTATCCATCGTGAGCTTGCAGGTTTTCCAACGTACAGCTACGCTAGCTTACTTTGGGGGCGGGCGGTTTATGTGCTTACTGTACTCCGTACGATATGGACAGGGACAAGAGGCTACCGTGATAAGGAATGGGTTGGCTAAAAGGGGATATTCTCGCTTATCCCTTTACGAGCTCACCCAGGCGGCAGCCAGGGCTTGGCGCCCCGAAGAGAAGCGGAAAGGTTGCGCACAGGTCAATCCTGTTCATTTGCCTACTGTACTGCTACTCCGTAGACCCTCAGACCCCTCTCGTAAGATGTGGGTTCTTGAGGGATTGGAGCCTATGTACCCAGTACACATCACAGTACGGGATAGGTATGTACGGAGCACTGGGATACGAGTCATGTATCCATACAGTACGAAGCCTTGGCCGGGAATAAAGACGCTGGCTGATCTGCCCGGGGTCAGTAACATGACGTGCGCGCCGGGGAGCGACCGGGGTAAGCTTTCCAAGCTCCCCAAGCTCTCGTTGACACTGCACTACACTGAGCTCTATGTAAAAGTTGCCATAAATCCCCCTCTTTGGATATCCAAGCCCTTCTCCGCCATACATGTTTGGGCCGTATTGGCGGCATCAGGAGTGAGAGCGGCTACGGCGAGGGATTGTAATCGTGGCAGTGCATGTCCACAACAAGCGATTCGTATTTTTGGGTGATCTGACAGCCATGTATGTACCTAATTTGTACAGATTGCCATCCATCGCAATACGGATCTACCAAGTAGAGCGAGCGTATGTACAGTACGGAGTACTTTCAAGGAGATTAACGCACGGATCATGCATGCCATGTACATGCAATACATACATAGCACGTATCCGCGAGCACAGACTCACGCCAGGCCCCAGTTGCTTGCTCCCTTGGGATCGTGCTTGTCGGGCAAGGGTTGTCAAAGTCACTAGTTGATTGGCCTTTGCGCTACCCGGTAAGCAGGGTTGCGTGAGATCGGCGGGAATTGGTCCGGTCCTGATCCACCCGATTACAATGTCAAAGCAACGAAACGTGGAATATGCCATGGATCTTTCAATTATTGATGGCTCGCTTAGGGCGGTGCCCAGCCCCATATGCCTGCCGTAAAGGCCCATGTGATGATCAGGTTGGCAGTTCGACCTCGCGTTACGAGACGGAGCTTTTACCAATCTCGAGAGCCGGAATGGTTGATGGGAAATGAGCGGCTGTTCACTGAGCTGCGGTAGACTCCTCTTGGTGATACTCGGTCATTAGACTTTCACGACCATTGGTACAGCAGCAAGCCCGAGGCTCCCTTCTCTTGTCATGTCCACACGACGGTCATGGCAAACACTCGAGCGGCCCATCACCTTTGGGCTGCCGTCGTCGTAATAAGATACCGACAGCTCGGTCAAGGTTATGTATGGCTCGCTCTGCACGGTTGGGCTGACAGGTTGAGTATGCGGAGCCCAAGCTGACTTGGACGATATGTACGTACATAGTACATACATGACTTGACTGAGTACCTTGTTCCATTATTGGCCATAGGTTCCGACTGGAGTAGACTACGAAAAGGAATGTAACGAATCCACCCTGCCCACCAGCTCTGGTTGTTCTCTCGGCTCTCGTGGCTCTTGTGTCTCAGCATAGCGCTTGTACTGTATGTATGTACAGTAGGCGCGCGTGTGGAGCAGCAACCTATGTATGGACAAGCAAGACAAGCTTCTGATCCTGATCACTCCCGAACTCCTTGGCTCTGCAGGTGGATGGATGGCTCTTCTCAAGCATCTCTCAGGGCGCCACCAATAGCGAGATCCCTGTTGTAGGCTGCCCTTCTTACCACTCACGCCACCCTTGTCTACGGTGAGATGTTCTGAATCCCCCCCCACCATTCTCCGCTTTGCCAATGGGTGGGTGCCACAGGTGAGAGGATTCTGTCAGCCGATGCAGATACGAGCCGACGCGAGAATCAGGGTGCCGGTGAGCCGCGGAAGACTCACTTCAGCCCCTTCTTGCTCTCATTTCAGCTTTTTCTCTTGCCAGATCAACTCGGAAGGAGAGCGTCTTTCGAAATCGGCGCGGAATGGTCATGCATCGCAGCGTCTGGCTGTTAGCAGCGCCAGTCGCGCTTTTTATTCTGCTGGCGCTAAGTCTGTATGTCGATCATGATCAGCTGAGCCGCATCCCTTTGCCTTCATTCGCCGGTGAGGCGGCATCTGACAACACCGAGTACTCTGGGGACTTGCGCAACTCGGGCCATGGAAAACAGCACGACAGCACCGTCCCAGGAAGCGACATTGTCGTGAACTCTGGGCAGGAAGATCTCAAGAAGGAGACAGGTGGGGCAAAGGATGGTGTGGTCACAGGAGGCAATCCTCCTGAAACACACGAACCACAAGACCATGATCATAAGCACGACGAGAACGTCAACAGTGGTGCCGTGAAGAACAATGACGCTGCTCAAAAAGACGGTCATGCCGAGGGGGGCCAGATCAAAGACGGTATGTTATTCCCACTCAACCCTACCAACGTATGCGCGACTGATAAGTTAAAGGCATCATACTGCCGGCGGCCAGCATCACATCTTACATTGAGGCCATTGTTTCACAACAGTCTCGCGATTTACCACTCCTTCAATGCCCAAGCCTCAATTCAACGCGCTATGAAGGTCTCAAGCGCGCCCAGAAAGGCTCTTCACTTGAGTACTTTTTCGCAATCAACCTCCGTCAAAACTTGGGTTTGCTGCCGACTCTCTTGGGCAATGTATTTGAAGTCATGCGCTTTCTTGGTCCCGAACGATGTGCGTTATCCATCGTCGAAGGAAACTCTCCAGATGGGACCTACGACATCCTCAACAATCTGAAGCATGAAGTCGAAAAACTGGGCGCCACCTACTTCTTCCAGGCGTCAAGCATCAATCCAGCGCACGGCGACCGTATCGAGAAGCTTGCCGAACTTCGCAACCTTGCTATCGAGCCCCTGATTCCCTCTGCCAGCCGAATCACTCCGTCAACTGCCGTCGTTTTCCTGAATGACGTCGCTATCTGCACCGAGGATATCCTCGAACTCGTCCAGCAGCGACGTGACTTGGGCGCTGACATGACCTGCGCCATGGACTGGACTTTTCTCGGCCCGGAACCGACCTTTTACGATGTCTGGGTTTCCCGTGGCATCAACGGAGATTCCTACTTCGAGATACCCTCCAATGGTGATTGGAACTTGTCACAGAAGCTCTTCTGGAATGACGATGCCACGAAATCAAGGCTCGACAACAACCTCCCTTTCCAAACCTTCTCTTGTTGGAATGGCGCAGTCGCTTTCAACGCCAGTCTCATAATCAAAGAAGGCCTACGCTTTCGTAGGTCGAATGGAGATGGCGGTGAGTGTTACCAAGGCGAGCCTCAGCTATTTTGCAAGGACATGTGGTTCCATGGCTACGGAAAGATTGCTGTTGTTCCTACCATCAATCTGGAGTACACTGTCGAAAGGGGTGAGAGAATCAAGAAAATCAAAGGCTTTACTTCGGACAATGTGAGCAAGCAAGACCCTACCAAGTATAGGATCGACTGGACCTCCCAGCCACCCGAGCAGGTAAAGTGTCAAGAAGGATGGGAACATCAATTCTTCCAAGCTTGGAATTACAGTCTTGTATGAAGCATGATTTTGAGTTTTCAGCGTTGTACATATGTATTGGATCATACATTCCCTGGGATTGGTAATGGCTCGAGAGTTTATGAGAATGGAATAGCGAGGTCCTAGATGTATATATACAGATCAGACCTGTATAGTATTGGTCTTTGTTGAGCAATGCTCTTTTTCAAGTTCTACCAATCACTCTTATCAAGTCGTCGGGCATGGTTTAGGTTACGAGCACATGTGACATATAGCTGGCTTGAGTGTCTGGCGGCTGTTGCAGGATCGTGCTTCTCCCCGTGGAATGTGGTCCATAGTGGAGAATGCACGTAGAAGTTTGTTGGTATGAGAAATGCTAGACCAGGGCGGGAACAAATAACAAACACATTTTATTCTGTTGTGGAGAAGAAAAAGAATATTCTCCAGACAAGAAGAACCAACTGCTTTCTCGGTAACCTCGGGGGTTCAGCATCACTTTTGGAAGCAAATCTCATCCCTCTTTACCAGCCATCGACCCGTATTGAGGTTGAACGCGTCAACCCATTCATCCACGCCAAAAACCACTCGGGAAAGAATGTCTCGTATTCGGCTAGATGGAGCAAATTGTCTCAGTTTTTATGTATCGAAACGGCCGTGCCTCTAATCAGTAGTCATACTGGATTGTTGGAAAAAAAAGCCCCAGCATCTCTCTGCATTCCAATTCTTCTAATAAAAGTACTACAGCAATCTCTACTTCCTCGTTGTGACTTACGTACACTCATTTGTTTGACAGAACTGGTGTTCGAGTGAGTTGAGGCTGAAACAGTTGAGACCATTTTGCCAAGATGGCCACAAAACGCCCGGAAATCATATCAAGCATTCTTTCTGGTCTGTTGAGATCCATATCAAGAATGAGAAGAAACGCCTCATGTGTGAGAGTTGCTTGAGTACTAAACACTCTTTTACCCTTGCCCCTGGGTGAGCTTTGGCCCGTGTCGTGTACAAGTATCACATTACATTTGTTTGTCATTGTCGCCATGCTTCTCAACCGGCTTCTCGCTACATTTGCCTGCCTTCTGACGGTTGTGCTGGCATGGCAGGCTCCTAATTACCGTGGATTCAAACGTGTCTGGCAATCGACGTTTGAAGGCAAAAGAGGAACACAGCCAAGTTCAAAGAACTGGAACATCATCACCGGCGATAAGAACTACAACAATGAGCTTCAGAGATACACCGGCAAGGGCGAGAATTTACGTCTTAGTGGTAAAGGCACCCTTCAGTTGATACCTAGGAGCAACAAGAAAGGCACTCCCAATGGATGGACCTCCTCTCGCATTGAGAGCAAATACAAGTTTACACCCGCACCAGGCCGACTCACGAGAGTTGAGGGATCGCTTCGTCTAGGTGGTAATCCCACGTTTCACAAACAGGGCATTTGGCCTGCCTTCTGGCTTCTTGGTGATTCTCATCGACGCGGCGTTAGCTGGCCGGCCTGCGGCGAGATCGACATTATGGAAAACATCAACGGCCAATCGCTCGTCCACGCTACCGTTCACTGTGATGAGTATCCCAACGGAATTTGTCGCGAACCCACTGGACTCGGGGCCTCTACTGGGCTGAGAGATCCCGATTACCACGTCTACCGCGTTGAATTCAATCGAAGAGACCGGAGCTACCTGGGCCAGTCCATCACCTGGTACATGGACGGAAAGCCTGTCTACCGACTCAGGGGCGGCCAGGTCGGTGACCCGAAAGAGTGGGCAACGCTGTGCCATTCTCCCTTCTTCATCATTCTCAACGTCGCTGTTGGTGGCAACTGGGTAAGCCTATTTCAAGTTATCAACGAAATCTAGCCGTGCTCGGGCAGACGCTGACATCTGCTCCAAACAGCCTGGCTATCCCAACAGACACACCTGGGGTGGCCCTGGCAGCCTGATGGAAGTCGGGTACGTTGCACACTATGTATCGTGATGCGCCAGACTCTATGCGCTAGGTATAGGTTTATTCCATGATCGATGTACTTGGCAGGCTTTTAAATGCGGTGGCGAAAGAATACAGTGGGAGATATACCGTGTTATACGAGGCAACTCGTTCCATGTAGCGCCCTTCCCAATGCCGTATCAAATTTGCTGTTGATGTTATTTGCCAGTTACATATTGGCTGTCGAGATCAGGTGAGAGTAAAACACGAAGACAGTCTCGAATGAGCACGCCGCTGCAAGTGATTCTGGAGCCTAACATGCACAAGTCCACCCGGATCGTGCTGGTGTCGTTGATCGGATTCACCAGACTTCCGGTAGGCCATGGTTCTAATAAAGAATTTCTTGGGCAGCTCGGTCTCCAATCTCCAAGTGGTGTTTGTATTGACTGCAGTCCGTTTATATTTCGGAGTTTTCAAACCCCTCATAGCACGAGTATCATAATCAAGTTGACTCTTATCTTCCAGCAAACATACACCACACGCGAATCATTCAAAGACGTCAAGTAAATATCAGCTCAACAACTATGGACTTAGTTAAGGTTCAGCTGAAGATTGATAGCGCAAACAGCATCGAACAGTCTTTCAACAAGCAAGTCAACTGCGTGCTTCAGGCTGATGTTCTCGACGCCTTGATAGCATTTGTGCTAATTTAACTGCCACCCAGTAGCGAAGAGAAACGTAGCAATTTGGGGGGATTGATGTCGGTGGTTGCACACCTTGCTTCAGATTCTGTAGTTACTGTTGTTGTATTAGGCGGCTAACGGTTTCAAGACATAGATCGACGTGCCACTGTATATCCCCACGATAATGGCAGAGTGGCGATGACAGTAGAGACAAACAAACAGAGTTCCGGGTTTCTAACACTACCGGTGCCTTGTACTTTACTCTTGACATCAGATCCTGACTTTCCAGGCGAGATTTGAAAGGCTGGTTGGAGCATGTGGCCTCGGATGAGCCTTGTCAGGCACTTGCTGATGCTATGACTCGCTTACTACCTTTGGCAGTCACCCAACATAGCTATTCCGTACTGGCCCATATAGGTGCGAAACCGTAAGCTCTTCTTCGTTTGATAACTTTCATGCCCTCCAACCTGTTCAACATTTCACTCAGGAAGAAGCGCCAGGCAGAGCTTGTCCACAGGGCTATTGCGCGCCTTTTGGGATATTCTCGGGTTGTACTTCAACCAAAACACTTGTATCGAGCTTTCCTTTGATCCTGGGTTCGGAACCGTCAGGCTGGTTCGTCACGTCATTGAGCGGATCGGCTTGTTCCAGGTCGTCTCCATCGCCAGGCTGGGGGGAGTCACCGTCCTTGTCCATCATGGCCGCTAATCGGGCAGCGCGACCTTCTTTCTTGCGTGGCACAGGAGCTACTCGAGTTTAGCACGCAGGCAAGGATAAAGCAAAGCTGCTTATCAAAAAGTAAGTGGCGACTTACCTCGTCCATTCTCCTGTACATAGAAACGCCTTAGCAGTGCGACCGCCTCATCGCGTCCCCACCCGCCCTCGATCTCGTAGCCTGTCTCGATATTACCACCATCGCCACCGCCTGGGGGAAACGACTCGCCCAGAGTGCCGGAGCCGTCAGGAAGCTGCGCTGGCTTTGGCATAGGATGAGCGGCTGCTGTTTGGCCATCCTCGCTGATGGGCAAGGAATTGGCGTGGAGACTGAAGACGCCACCGGTGCCTCCAAACTTGTCGTTGACAGCACCGAAATAGACCTTTTTGATGCCAAGTTGTCGGAGGAGTGAGGCACACATGACGCAGGGTTCGACAGTTACGTAGAGAATGCTTTCCCGAATGATGGATCGGTCAACCTTTGGTGCTGGGTGCAGCTTCTGGCCGTAAGGATAGAGATGACCCTTGCTACCGTCCTCATTGCCTTCGTCGGGCTGTCTAGAATCGATGGATGCGGCCTCTGACGGCGCATCAGACCCGTATGTATCAAACTTGGGCTTGAGGCTAGTAGTTCTGGGGCCTTTGGTTGGGGGGTGCGATAGCAAGGCGCTTAGAGCCATGAATTCAGCATGACGGGTACCGTTGCGGGTAACGTTGGTTGCGTTCATGCCCCTGGCAATCACCTTGCCGTTATGGACGAGGACGCAGCCGACGGGAGTCTCATTTGTTCTCAACGCTAGACGTGCCTGCGGTTCATTGGGGTCCTGAGTCAGTTACACGATCATAGACACCCTGGGATGGAATGTATTGGAAGGAGAGGGAAGGGGAATTCGCTCACCATATCAAGAGCCTCACCGGTGAACTGCAGGTGCATGGCTCTCGCAGCGACAGCAGTCGGAGAGTAAAAGTCGGGAGGAAGCTTAAGAGTTTCATTGTCTACTTGGGGCTCGTTATCGCCGTTGCCGATGCTCACGCGTGAGAACGAGCGGGAAAGTTCCTTCAAGGGCGGTTGGTTCTCCTTGTTGGATGATGCTGGGGGCTGCTGTGGCTGCTGCTTCTGTGGATGAGACGGTGCCATGGTGTCGGTGCCGGCGGTTGTCTTGGTATTGTTGTTGTTGTTGATGTTGGTCTCGTCTTCCTCGGTAGCCTGAGTCTGAGCCTGAATCTGATCCTGAGTCTCTGTCTGAGGCTTGGTCTGCGTCTGCTCTTCTGTTTGCGTCTCCTCGTGCGTCCCTGGGGTTGTTTCGGGTGCTTCCAGCGAAATGATGGTAGAGTCTGCAGTGTTGTTCTGCGCGTAAAGTGGTTGTTGTACCTGTACTTGATCTTGCTCTTGCTCTTGCTTTTGTGCTTGTTCTTGTTCTTGTGCTAGAGCCTGTGCTGGTGCGGCTTTGGGGGATGGCGGCAATGCGGTGTTTGCAGTGTTTGCAGCGTTGTTGTTGTTGTTATTGTCGCTGCTGTTGCTGCTGCTGCCGTTATTGTTGGCGTTATCGCTGCTGCCGTTGTCGTTGTCCTCGTGTTGGCTGCCGGCTGGCAACACCCGGCCAAAGAGGCGGCGGAAGGCACTGGGCGTGGTCGTGCCTGTGCCTGCCTTTTTGCTCGGCGACAGGCCAAGTGATTTGAACACGCCCATTTCTTTCTGATTTTTGCAGGTGCTTTTCCTTGGGTGTTTCTCCTTATCGTCTCCTCTATTTCTTCTTCTCCTTCTTCTCCCGCCTTTTTCTTACTCTGAGTAGGTATCCAAAAAAAGAAAAAATATGCGTCTCCTCTCTGGTGTTAGGAGCAGCGCAATGGCGACAATGCTGATCAGTTCTATCTCGAATATATCGACAATGGTCGTTGGCAGCCAACACGAGACACCAGACTAATGTGATGTCGCTCCGATCCAGTACAATGCCGGCCAAGAAGGTAATTGAAGGCTTTCAAGCCTTGCTCCGTCTTGATTCGGGCGAGCAAGCGCAGACGTAAACCCAGTCAGTAACCAAGCAGATGGAAGTCGGAAGTCAGCCCAGCGCGATTCCTGGCTGGCCTGGACCAACAGATGCAACGACTGAGGCTGAGCTCAAGGATGTGATGAGCTCAATGGAAGGTAAAACGTCGCTTTCGCAATGCCAAAGTGCTATTCGAAGAGTCAGGCCGATTCTCCTCTCCGGTGTCACTTGGGCAACAAGGCTGGGCTTGGACAGACTGCGTCTCAGTCTTCTACGCTTCGATAAAAGTCTGGTTGTGCTACTGCCGCTTTGAGCTTCCACACCAACGACCAAGGCCCCACTCGCATACCGCCAGGGGTACGTACCATCACGATGCAACCTCCCACAATCACATGATTTTCGGATGCCATTGATCGTGTCCTGGTAGATTCAACTACTGATGTGCAATAGATATTCACACAAACATACATGCCGGTACGTGAGTTATCACATGGAATCACGATCGATTGCCTTATAAGTCAGTCGTAGTTCAATGGCTCCAAATGGGCCCTTTTGTTGGGTCCACACCTATCTTGTCTTGGTTCATGAAGACATAATCGCTTCATCCATCACATCGCTAATAATACTATAACACTGCAGCAAAATCCAGAGCAAGATTGCCCATCCATAGAATAACAACGCAATTATAAGAGGTCTAGCATATCCATGCTCATGTAGAAAAAGAATAGGGAGAAGCACAATGCTTCAGAGAGTCTTCCTCCTTGTTGTTCCATCTCATGACGTATAGTTAATGCGCAACTATGTCAATAGCGGGTTCAACGACATTGAATGAGGCGCAGGCGTCCAACGGCATCCAGCGCTTTTCGCCGCCTTTCAAACATTTGCTTCGCGACATAGACCCAACGGTCTTTTGGGACAAAAAACTTGCCCAAATGCCGACAGCAACCGAACACAGAACCGTCTGGACAATTGATGCCGCATATGACGCAGTAATGGATCTGGCCAAGACGGACAACTCGTCGGCACTGGCAGACTGGCTCTGGGTCTGGGTCTGGCTCTGAACTGATTCCAGTGCAGGCTGTATCTCCAATCTTGACTTGCGGCCGTTCTGAGGCTCGGTCGCAATTGCAAGATCACGTACCACCGGTTGGATCGCATCGTCACTGACGAGGAGTCGTTCGCGGGGATTGTTCAGTCGTCCCATCATGCTGGAACGCTCATGGCATATTTGCTGTATGCCACTCGTTCCACTTGACTGTTGAACAGCGTTTGCCTCTGCAGATGCCCTAATGTTTTCGCTGAAGCCGCCAGACTGCGCCTCGCCACCAAGTGGCGACGAGACATTGAGAATACGGCGCGAGCGTGCCGAGGCATTGGAAGCCCAATCGATCGACGATTGCGACGAGGCAATGATGCTTTCCACGGAAGGCATGACAGGCGAGGTAGTGCTGCTTACGCTTGCAGTACTCAACATCTCTATTGCAGTCTCGGCAGGCATTTGAGACCTTCGGACAGCGACAATATCGGCAGGTGTCTCGGTCCGCTGTGCGTGAATGGCTCGTCGAGTGTGATTCACGGAATCCTTCAGAGAGGTCAGTTGCGGCCCAGCAGCTAATACGGAACATTTTTGCCATACTTTGTGAATGTTTTCAATAGAACCATCAAGTGAAGGGTCGGTCGCAATCCTGTCTAGGATCCGAATCGTAGATCCAGAAGCAATCACCTTAGAAAGCGTTAGCCGACGTGAAAGGAGAGAGAGGCCTATGGAGAAGCTTACCCTCTCTTCTGGTGAGCTATTTCCATTACGGCAAATAGTGCATCCCGCAGTCACCTTTTCCGCTGTTAGCCATTGCGTTGATAAGGAACGAACCGGGACAATACATACGTGATTCGAGTCTGTTTCATCAACGTTTTCGCGTTTCTTAGATCTCCCGCGATCAATCGGAGACATGGATGGCGAGGAGTTCACATGAGCCACGTCGGAGTAGTCCAAAAGGGTGCCCAAGCCCTCGCTGAGCGTTCCATGGTCTCCGTAGTAGCCGTACAGCTCGCCTTCGCTCTCAACAAGAGGGCCAAGTACATGTGAGGCATCGCCGGATGTGACGGCTGGAATTTGGAGGGCGAGGCTAGCGCCATCACTGCCACTCAATAAGCCAATATATGAATCATTCGTAATTGCATACGATGGGCCCTGAGGTGCATTGTGAGGTGCATTCTGAGGTGCATTCTCAAGCGCCTCCCATGGTGCGCCCCGATGTACATCCAGCGCTGCTCTTGGGGACTGGGACTGGCTTGACGGCTGACTTGACGATGACAGCTCGATAGAAACCATCCGTTCGTCCTCGGAAAAGGCAGACGATGGGGAAAACAGATTGAAGTCTGCGTAGTCGTGCATCGAGCCGGTGCCTGTCTGGTTGAACGGCAGCTGTGGCGAGGACACTCCCGGTACAGTAGTGACACCTTCTCCTCCAACCAGGAGCTGGTCGGACTGCGATTGGGGAGTATTGGGCTTGGAAACCGAGAGCGAGGAGAGGGTCTCCGGGGAGAAGTGACCCTCGGGATCGTTGAAGAAGTCGTAGTCCTCGGGGAGAGTGGCAGCGCCGTAGTCGAAAAGCTCAACCCAGGGTTCGCCTGTTGATAATGAAGGGTTCCAGCCTTCGATATCCATGGCAGCTGTCGCAGCAGAGCTAGGGGTGGCGGAAAACTCGTCCTCGAGCACCACAGGGGTAGGAATCTGAGGCACCTGGGCGACGGCACGGGTCTTCTTGACGACCTTAGAAGCAGGCTGCGACTGGGGCTGAGCGACGCCACGCTTCTTATGGCTGGGGTCGCAGCGGATCTTCTTGCGGCGGCAGCTATCGCAGGCCTTGATGATGCGCATGAGGTGAGCGTGGTCACGCTGCTCCTTGGACTTTGATCCGCGGGAGGCTGAGTTGGTCACGTCACGGCCGTCTCGGGTCATGATCTTCATGCCGGGAAGGTGCGAGAAGTCGGCGGCGGTCTGATGGCGGGATGGAGCCCCGGCCTGGCGGCGTTTTTGTGAAGTGGGAGGAGAGCGGGAGACGCGCGAGGTTGAGGCCGAGGCGGACGAGACCTGGCTCCAGTCCCAGCTCGACATGACAGGGCTCACGTTGAAGGAAGAGGAGTAGCCCGAGTCCTGGAAGGGGCTGACATTGGAAGGGGACTCAACCCGGGCAGGGAGAGCGTAGACGGGGTAGAACTTGAAGGACTGGCCGGTCAGTTGGACGTGCTCAAAGAAGTCGAGTGAGACGGAAGCGCGCTTGTCCTGGATCGGGGCGGATCCGGTAACGTAGGCATTGATGAGCTCGTCAAGTTGCGGGGTTCCGACGGCAGGGAAGAACTGCAGCTGGGCTCCAAGAGCGGGCTGGTAGACGGAGAAGCCCTGAGGGACGGTATTCGAGTTGGACGCCATGAGGAAGCTGGGGTGAGAAGCCGGGCTACAACGTAAAGGGAATATGGCGGAGTTGACGGGGGAGGGGCAGGATTAACTCGTAGAGTAGCCGGCAAAACGATTGTCGGAATCTTACGCAATGGGCGAGAGTTGGCCAGAATGCGCTCTGCTCCGAGGAAGAGGCGGCTCCCGAGTCGGTTTATCGCGAGATGTTGGCGGAGGCAACCAGCAGCGGGCTGCTATAAGAAGCGTGAGATCTAAAGCCCCAGGAGGCTGAGCGGGCGCTGCGCCACTTACAAGCGAATGCCAACAATCGTGGTGCTGGCAGCTTTCTTACAGCGGGGCAGCAGACGCTCTCCTTTCTCGCTCTTGTTTAGGAAGCTGGCGTGATACGTCGGATTGGGAAAACGACAGTTTGCGATGGTCTACCTAGGTAGGCCTGGCCTGATAATGACGAAAAGGGCCCTGGTTCGCTGAGTTCTTTGCCTGGCAGCGAGGGCGCAAGCAAGCAAGCAAGCAGGGAGAGGAGGTGCAAGGCCAAAGGAGCTAAAGAGCCAAAAAGCCAGAGAGCTAGAGAGCCAAGTAAGGCAAGCGAAGAGTGGGAGGAAGAGGGAGAGAAGGAGGAAAAGGCCTGAGGCCGCGAATAGGGCGCGAATGCCTGGATATTTCTCTTTGAAGCTCGTTTACCATTCTACCTCTCCCACCTCTTGCGGATTAGGCGGCGCAGCAGGATGAGATTGACTCTTTCGGCGTGCTCAATCAGGAATAGCGCCGTCAGCCCGCCGCCCAATGACGGCGCCGTCTCACTGGATGATCTGCCCGTTTCTGGTCCCTCATTGGCTGCCCAGCCCCGCATCCTGCACCGGCTGGCCCATGGCTTCGGCGAGCTGCTCAGCTGCTCATTGGCCAATGCAACGTGTGCTCCATCCCTGGATGACTCAATCCCCAGGTTTCATCCTTACAAGCTCGTTCCACCGGAGAATCCGACAATCATCAGCCTCCCTCATCATTTTCTTATTCACCTCCCGCAATGGGGTCAAGGCGGACCAAGAGGCTGATTTGGCCAAATCTGCCCATGTTCAAGTTCGTGGGTGGGTGACGACCTTTATATACGTTCAAGGGCTCATACCAGTCCCTGCATCTACATCTACAACACACCGTCCAACTCCAACTTCAATAATGTCAGATCAGACATAATGCATCAAGGAGACAATCCAAAGGGCCACCCTACATTGTTGTCTTACAAAATGCCTCCAGCCTCAACATCACAGGCTGGCTCCATCCCTCTTGCCTCGAAGCCACTGTGACTCACAAACCTACTTCATCAACTTCACCACTGCTCAAACCACGTGTAAATAAATTCTGTCTCGACTTGAGTTTCCATAGAACCTTGGCTAGTCCTTGGAGCCATAGTGTCTACCCTCTCCCTTTCTCTCCTGGCCTCGGTGTGTTCCAGGACACCCAGATCCCCACTTCATCCATCCATCCATAAACCCATCCACCCACCTCAATACTAGTCCTTGGCTACATCGGAACAGCGTGCACAACATAGCCGCAAATCCATCGATCTTGGTCCCCGTCCCCGCATCGGGAGCAATGTGACGATCCTGCGTTCCAGTGGCCACACCTAGAACACTTGGCTTGCATTGGTGGATCGCCAAGCTGGATTGGTCGATGAGACCCGTGGAAATGGGACATGGCCGCTTCCGCTGTTGAAAAGATTTCCAGGCACGCCTCCTGCGGACCCAACCGGCCGATTGCACAAGGGCACTGCCATTTGTCTGGGGCGAGTTGCTTCCCAATGCCAATTAGCGGGCCATGAGGCACCGGCTGCAGTCTTCTACCACCCAGGTTGTCCCGCGCTACCTCAGGTAGAGCTGCCAAATAAGGTGCAGTGGTTCCTCTGGCGACATCCACTACACGGGGATGCCATGGGCCCAGTACTCCAAGCATGCCAGCCTCGTTTGGTTCGGAACCCTGCGTCGCGAGCCCGTCCTCCCCATCGACCGTCAATGACATTTCAGATCCATCATGGACTCTGTGCCGGCACTAAGGGGAGCCTTTGATTAGCTAGAATCCATTATCATTTAGCCTGGTCAAGCTCACCTTTGTCTTACTACGCCGGCAAGAAGAACACGCTCCAATCTTGGATCTCTTGGCGTTTGAGAGGGGACTTTGTTTTCCGGCTCCATTGGTCGTCCGTGGACCTGTTGCAACGCTCTCGGGTGATCGAGTTGGGACCAATCTAGGCGAGGTACCATCTCCATCGCTTTGATCAGAGCCAGGGCGCAAGGCGGGAAGTGGCCGAGGCGGGGACGTGTGATTGTGAGCCACTTCCGTCGGGCTTCCAGACTCTTGACCGCCTCCGGGGGTTGCCATTGGCAAGACAGATCAGCTGCTGTGTTCAGAAAGGTCGCACTTTCGTTACAACCCTTATTCGCGATTGCTGTAAAGACTGGGCCCGACAATGCCTTCAGGTATAAAGGCCGCTTGCCAGTGCGACGCCGTGAAATGGTATCCTAGCCACCACAGCTCAACATGTAGAAATTGGGTCTTGTTTCCGCGAGAGCGAATAGAGTAAGGCTTTTTCACAAGGTATTCGTCAATGACAAACCAGCTTGATACAGTTGACGAAAGGGTTGCAGCTGACCCAAGAGAAACAATCGAAGGGCATGATGAAGTATATAGCCCAAAACGTCGGCGTGCAGTTCCAGGAGGGTCAGAGCGAGCAGTACCGTTCGCTGTTTGCTTATTCTTCATCAAAGGTCTCGACAGCCACGTTGTGTTTGCAAAAAAAAAAATTCCAGGACCGAATCAGTTGTCTCTTGCAGTGCATAATCCGTTTTCTGTTTATCATGGCGCGAAAGTCTTAGTTTGTAGTACCAGAGGCTTCTCTCCGACAGCAGACCGCCAATTATCGACAAATCCTAAGCACCTGAGTGCATATAAGCTTGGCGAAGAGTGATTGGATCAAGGAACGAGCGGAGAGGCAATGTATATAAACAAGACTGTCAATTATAGCCCGGCTCTACCGCCGCCGTGATGCATTGCCTGCTGGTCTGCTCATTCCTAGCAAATCTTCAGCGTGCCTGCTCCAAGGTCCCCCGTTCGCCTTGACAAAGCCTGGCAGTGCAGTGTCTCGCACAGGAGCCGGCGGTTTTGGTGCACTGTTGCGCGGAGTGATTGAAGGGGCCACGGGGTTTAGAGGTACCACAATCTGAGGAAGCTGCCCAGCCGCATCCTCCTTTCTAGCGGCCTTCTTCCCACGGCTGGCAGGGTTGATAAGCCGGGATGTATGCTTCATTTGCGGCAATTCGGTGTTTGCCACTTCACTTGGTTCTTGCTCCCTGGCGTTTGTAACAATACTAGACTGAATAGATACTGGTTGCGCTTCGCTGGCGCCAAGCGACGAAGCGGAGCAATCAGAGATGGGATCTTCATATGGCGTTTGGCCAGATCCGTTGGGGTGATTGGAGGGTGTTACGCCATAAGGAGACGTGAGGTGTTGTTTCGAGGATGGTAGCACAAACCCAATAATTTCTTTGCTTTTCACGCTTTTCCGCGCCAACTTGGCGATCCGAGGGCCGATACTGGCCGTGCTCGTTGAAGCATCAGTCGGGCGTGCATCGTCACCTTTAACCTTTGCGCTGCGCATTTGTCTGGTGGGCCTGTCATCCAGGGCCTGTCGCTTCTCGGCTTCTGGCTCGTCCCTGCTGAGAGCACTATGGCGTGTCTCTGAAGAGCGAGTAGACTCATTTGGCCCCGAACCGAGTCGGCGCAAGGAGCGTCTTTTGACTGGTTGAACACGATCTTCTTCTTGGTCTAATTCGCTATTGATCTCGGTTTCAACGCTCTTCGGTTGATCGTATGCACTAACAGCAACCATTTTCGCAGCGTTTGGCGCCTCGCTAGTATTGTCGATTGTGATATTGGCAGTCGATTCCTCTCGTAAACGCTTAGAATTTCTTACCAGAAACCCGGGGGTTGTCGAAACGGGTGCATCTTCCTCTGAGTCTTCGGGCGGCAGTTGCTTTTTGCCATAAGGTACCGCTTGGTCTGCACTGCGTTTCAAACCTTGGACTGTTTGAAGCTGGGCTTGGGGCTGGGGTTGTTGAGACTTCAGCTGAGGCTGCTGCACAACAGGCTGCTTTCTGCTGACCTTTTCTGACAACATGAGTAAACCTCGCTTCTGTCGCGGCCTAATTCTAAGCTCGGTTCTCTTTTCAGGTGAAACTGGTATAGCCGGACTTCTTAGGGGATATGGCTTTTCTGCATGCACCCGATTGCTTGCGTCCAAAGTACAATCAGGTTGGGGTGAGGTATCCTTGTGGTCCAAAGGCTGGTATAAACGTGGAGATTGAGGTTTGCGGGAATTCACCCTGATCGGACTAGACACAGCTTCAACACTCGCAACGGTAGGGGGTACAGTCTTCTCGATCTCCTCCGAGTTGGAGTGGCACAAGGCAGCATCAGTAACTTGGACGCTATTCTTGGGAACTGAGGGAGCTGTGCGTTTGATTGGGGCCTTTGAGTTTGGCTGGGGTCGACGCGGGCTAACAGAAGGCAGGGCAGCTGTTTCTTCGACAATGTCAGGTGATGGCGCTGGTTCTCCGGAATCAGGGGTGGGTTGGCATCTAGCATTTGAGCTACCTTGGTCCGTGATAACATGCGGGGTCGAGATACTAATATTGGGAGGAACGGCATGCTTATGGGGTATTTTGGGGATTTGGTGTAAACGGCCCGGAGCGGCTATGGTTGGGAGAGCTGGTTCTCCAGAAGTTCGAGATGATGACACCGGTTGTCGAGTGTTATCTTCTGTAACGACGCCTTTATTTGCTCCATGCAGCGTGGAGGGAGCCGTGGTCATGGCCTCGATGTTTGATCTATCCCGCAGCACCTGGGACCGACTCGGGGGAGTGGCCCGTGGTTGGGCCGTGAGTGTCAAGGTTGTTCCAAAGAGGCTTCTGGCATGGGACATCTTGCTAGGAGGGGATACATCATGCCGCCTCTTCTTTGAAGGCCTTGAATCCTCAGGTTGCTCGTTAGTATGAGCCATCTGCCGGACCTCATATGGAGAGTGAGGTGAGATGGCCGCTCTACCAATTCGAGAGGGAGTTCCCACTATGGCGCTCAGTGGGCGATGGCGAAGCTGGAAATGGGGCGACTGACTCTGCCCGCCAGATGGATGGCCGACGGCACTTGGGGCGGGTGAGCGTATGGCAGCTGGCGAGCGTGTGGCAGCGTTGACACGCCGATTCTGAACCTCCTTTGCTCGTTTATCGAGAAGCTCGGAGAGGTCCTGCTCCCTTTGGCCGGTGCAATCGGACACTTGAACAATGGCACCGCCACGGTCAAGTTCGAACTCATCCCCCGGCTCAATATGGCCATCTGCTTGCCAGTGCGCATCTCCGATAAAGTGGCCTCGATCATCATGGACCATGACCCGCTTGTTGAACGTGTGATACTTGAGGGTTCCATCCTGCCATCGCTTCTGCTTGCGCTTCAGATCGTGGGTGAAGAGACAGACAAAGTCGAGGACGGTGGCAGATGCTGGCGGACTCCCTGGCGCCGTGGCTTTGCGAGTCGGATACGACATGGTGTATCTAGCAGCATGACGACATCGGGTGCAAGACGCATGTGTGTAGCAAGAGAGATGAGCGAACAGGCGAAGTGAGCGATGAAGGCCACGACCAAGCGGATGACCTTGAGACTGTACTATGGCAGTGTTGGCTGGGACGCGCCACTCCCCGCCAGAGCGTAAGTGCGCCACGGTGATAGTGCAAGATCGCGACGCCAAGTCACGTGGCGAGAGGGGGACCGGTGCCTAATGGTGCTGCAAGCGAGCATGGAGTTGGTTACCGTACCTATTTTTACATCTGAAGCCAGCATTTAGTGCAACAACGCAGAGGAGATGCTGCTGCATCAAAGGTACCTTGGCAGTCCAAGCTCTGATTGTGCAGCAGGTCGAGGGCCCTCTTCTATGTACGTCCAGATTACTCAGGTTGTCGGGGTACAGATTACCCAGGTATGCCTCACTGTGTTCCCCTGTAGGTACGGAGTAATTACCAGCTTTGTCTCTGACGCAATGCCTTAAAGGCCTGTATCCACGTCGACTGAGAACACTGCAGCCCACTGGGCGCTACTTGGCCAACGTCGAGTCAGACGATGTTCCTGAAATCCATTTTTTCCGAGCCTTGTTCAGGGGTTTGATTGAGTTTTACTGGTCCATCCTGATGACTGTCGACTCTGTACAGATTACGGAGTACAGCTTGCTTACTGTTATGTAGCCTGCAGGTTCCTTCAGAACGGATTCTCTTCCGCGGGGAACCAGCTTGTCATTGCCAAATGTGGATTGTATGCGCGTCTGGCTGTTGGGAAGGTGGCACTCACCTCTTCTCGGCTACATGAGACTTTGAACAGATTCCAGCCAATTCATCTTCACCTCCATTTTTCATTCTCTGTTCGTCGCCAGTGATTCTTCCCCTTGGTCATCCCTCTCAGTCATCCCCCTCAGGCATCTCTCTCTCAATCGGCGCTCGTCGCCTCCTCTCTTGCCCCTGTCACCATGCAGGCCGCTGTTCAGCGAAGAGTCGGCAGGCTCATGAGCAAGGCCCCCGCTGACGATGCTAAAGTGGCTGCACTCATCAGAGACTACGAGAATATCGAACAGTCCATCACCAATGTACGGCACTCTTGAAACGCAGTCGCTTGTCCTTCAGTTCCCAGCTAACCTGTCCTCAGATTGTCACTGATGCTCAAGAACTCAAGGGCGCCTGGTCCAGCCTCGCTGCTACTCAACAGGGCATCGCGGTCAGCTTCCAGGATCTCTACCAAGATGGGAGTGAGGCACGACCAGAGGCATTGATGCAGCGAACAGCCAACCTGGAGCAGACATACTCGTCCCTAAAGGACGAGTTGGGGGTCGAGAGTGCTGCGCTCGAGACCTTCTTGCTCCGTCCTGCCATGGAGACAAAGGAACTACTGCAGCCGCTTCGAAAAACCATCAAGCATCGCGAAAAGAAGAGGCAAGAGTACGAAAAGTCCCAGGATAAAGTTTCTAGGCTGCAGCAGAAAGGGACCAGTACTGTCAAGGATGAAGCCCATTTAGTCAAGGCTCAAGACGAGCTCGGCATGCTTGCAGAGGTTAGTAGGGGAAGCGGGCGCCCTTTCCATCACCTTCACGCTGGCTCGTGCTAACTGTTGGTACATTTCTAGGAGTATGACTTTGTCGACGCTCACTTGCGCGAAACTCTGCCTCCGCTTGTACAGGCTGCGCGTAGCATTCTGCCACACCTGCTCTCTGCCGCGGTCCTGGTGCAAACTCGCTTGATTGGCCTCTGGTACACCGTCCTCTCCGGCTACTGCCAGAGCAACGGCTTCCCATCCTCTGCGCCGCGGCGTATGAACGATGTGGTGGCCCAGTGGGAACATGATGCCCAGCCCGTCATGGACGAGATGGAACAGCTGGGCTGCCTGCATAAATCTGAAGCAGGCGGGGCAAAATCGTATTGGAGAAGTCGCTTGCCCGGTGGTGGAGGGCAGACGCCGCCATCGTCCACACCGCCGTCGTCGTCGTCTTGGCAAATGCCGTCGATAAAGAGACCTGGGGGATCTCGAATTCCTTCAAGCTCAGCCGCTTCTGCGACCGGGCCGTCACCACACTCGGAATCAAGCGACTACGGTCGGCCATCGCCCGCACCATACTCGGGATCACCTTCGCCTCATAGCGGCTTCGCACCGACCGATTCCAAGACCGCAAGGCCTTTGATAGGCGGGCAACGTCCCGGAAGCTCAATCACATCACAGCGAAGTGACTACTTTGGGGGTGCGGCGGCTGTTGCTGCTGCCAAAAAGAAGCCTCCTCCCCCTCCTCCTCCAAAGCCGCCCAGACAACCACCGAGGCCGGAGTTTGTGGTTGCCCAGTACGACTTCGTAGGTCAGGGCGATGGCGATCTCTCCTTCTCGACCGGGGACCGGATAAGAGTAGTAAAGAAGACCGGCACAGACCAGGACTGGTGGCAGGGAGAGCTCAACAATGCTCAAGGGAGCTTTCCAGCCAACTATTGCCAGCCAGCTGTCTAACTCAGCAGGGAAGTGGGCGCGCGTTGATGGGGCGGGTAAATCTCTCGTGGACATATCAGATGGGAATTATGTGGGACTAGAACAATACAATTGCATCCATGCAACTCCTTTATAAGTGCTTCTTTCTATGAGGGTATAGTACTGATGATCCGTCTTATTCTCGCAAAGGAGAGGGAGTCAAATGTCGATTTAATACCGGCCATACTCAAACTCCATGTGAAAAAAATCCCCCCGAGGCAGGACCCTTGAAAAACATGTAGGGTCCAAGAGCTAGAAGGGGTTGACAAATGCCACTCGCAAGAAAAATGCAACCGTGAAACCCCGAAGTTAACCGTCCATGCATGTAAATCAATAGCTGAGAGAAAATGGAAGAGTGGCCCGATTACAGTGATCGGGCTGCCAACACAGACTCGGAGAGGAGTTCTCTCCGCAACGTGTCGACCTTGCCACGGTCCAGGTAACTGTCGGCGGCGGTGGCCTCGAGGTCCATGGGCGTGACGGGGCCAGGACTGCCGAGAGGGCACAGGCGTGGTGATCTTGGCTTGTAGGGCACAGTGGCGGCGAAGCGTGAGTCGGGTATGGGGAGGCCGCCAAGCTGCTTGGCCGAGCTGGTGAGAAGCTCACTGGTGGCGATGCTGGCCTGGGCCATCATGTCGCGCTGGTACTGTAAAAGTCTGCGACGGGCCTCGGATTCGGGATGCAAAGGGACTTGGGTCTCGGGCTTGGCGTTGGGGCCGGCAGGCGATGGGCGCGGACTCGTCTTCTGTCGCTTGCGGTTCTCGTAATTTGACGGATAGTACTTGCCCATGGGTAGCGGGTTGTCGTGAAATCCGGGAGGGAGATAGGAGGCGACGGGAGTATCAACAGTTGCTGAGAGGGGGCTGCGAGTCCCGTGCCCGTGGCTGGAGGGCGGGTTGGAGTCGTTGGGAGGCATTGAGAGGTCTTCGAGGCCTTCGACGTAACTGCTGGATTCGTTGAGGTGGTTGACTACGTTGACCTCGACGTTGAAGGGGTGAGGACGGAAGATACGATCGTCGGGATCTTCGTGGAAGGGGAAATAGCCGCTGTAGCGTAGGGCCCTGTCAGTTACGCCATTGCGCGAAATCGGCATGATGAGGCGTGGTTTGCGACTTACCCTGGGAGATCACCGCGGCCAGACAACGGGGCTGGAGGAGTGCGGGCAGGTTTGTTACTGTTGAAGCGGTGAGATTTGGGGAGTTCAATGGCTATCGGGCGGCTGGAGCTGCGGTGTGGGCGAGTGGGAGGAGTTGAAGGTCGAGATTGAGGTCGAGATTGAGGACGGGATTGAGGTCGAGAGTTTGGGTTAGAACCTGTGTCATCGTCACCTGGCACGGGGGAAATGATGTCAAGTTAGTCAGAGACCAGCAATTGTGCCGAGAGGGAGGATCAATGACGAGCAAGGGGAAGAAAAAAAGAAGACTGGGGACTTGACAAAGAGAAAAGGGTAGAAGAAATGGGTCACGAGGCCCCATCGGAGTTGACGGCTTCATCAAAGGGCTTGCTTTGGACTTGGCGTCACTAGAATGGCTAGAATGGCTAGAATGGGCGGGCCGGAGAGAAGACGGCACTACCCCGCGATGGCTTACATTAGGCCAAAGTGGGTATAGGGATGGAAGGGGAGGGGGGGATATTGTGGAGCCGGGAGGTATGACAGATGACGAAATGAAGAGGAGACAAGACGGAGATGAGATGAGATGAGTTGAGATGAGATGAGAGGAGGGATGGGATTAGCACTGGGATGGATTGGCATAGAATAGAGCAAGACGGGGAGAGGGAGAAGCAGAGGAGGAGAGACAAAGGAGACTAATACAGTCGTAGTCTCGATGGGTCATCTTGCAGGCGGTGGGGATTCATTCCCATGAGCCAACATGGTGACAGTTGCTGCAACAGCTGCAGGAGCTGTAGCACGCACAACTATGGCAGGGGCATGAAAGCGAGAAGGAAGCGAGACAAGGCAATGCAAAATAACACAAAGACAAGGACAAGACAAGACAAGACGAGACGAGACGAGACGATGCAAGATGAGCCAGAGGGAGGGGACAAGCAAGAATGGCGCCATTGACGGTTAGAACTAGTACAGCTGAGGAAGAGTTCCAGTCGGAGAATTGGGCCTCGTGGAACTCTGGCAGGGTGGCTCAACCAACCCCCACCAACTGTAATCTCTAGCTTGCGTTTGCGTTGTAACGGCGCGGCAATGCGTGACGGGTGAGAGTGAGCATCGGCGATGAAATCACATCATGGCCATGAACTTTGAGCATGGCAGGAGGCGCAGGCACAGACGCATCCAAGCAGACGAGAGAATACTGTTGCGAAGAGACATGGGGGAGAGAGGGAAGGAAAGAAAGAAAAGGGAATGCCACATACCAGTAAGCCTCAGCCACAGCGGCGTACGAGGACCGCCGTTGCTGCTCTCCTGGGAATGGTGAAACTCTCCATCAATGTTCGCATTGGCGTTAGCTCGGCGGGGTTCCTCGGACGGCGCAGGTGAATTGCGGCCAGAAAAGAGCAGGTCTGCAAACGAGTCGTCGGATGAGCGAGACAAGGTCCGCGCCGGTAAAGAAAGACGGAGTCGAGGCGACTGGAGCGAGGCTCTGAAGCTGGCCATGATGATGATGGCAAATGGGCAAATGGGCAAATTGGGTGGGGAGAGGACGGTGACAAGTGAGGCTGGCAGGATGAACGGGTGGATTGGCTGCCTCAATCACCAGCACTTGGCCTTGCTACACTAACTCAAGAGCAGCTGGGAGGTTTGCCGTGTGGGGTGATTGATGTAGGTTGATGGAGAAGAGGTTGAGAGGGGGAGAAGAGTAGGCATCGAAGGAAGTGAGTGATGAGGATGAGAATAAAGATGAAGACAAGGATGCATACGAGGATAAAGGACAGGGGGGGCGAGGAGAAGAGTAAAAAGGTATCAAGAAACCCCGACAGACGGATGGAATGCTATATTTTATGTATGCGGATAAGATAAGCCAAGTGGGAGAGTAGCAGCAGCAGGAGCAGCAGCATCGGGCAGAGAGGTTGGTACCATACGTAAAAGAGGACTCCGTCACTCCATCAACGCCAACGGATGAAGAAGAGGGGGAGGCGGAGGCGGAGGGGAAGTTGGAGGGGGGGAGAGAGAAAGTAGGGTCCTCAATCAAGCGGCTTTGCTCCCAGGGTGTGCATACCTTGCATACCTTAGGTAAGGTACCTACAGATTACAAGAGACGGTATCTTGAGTACAGTAACCTGTACATACTGTACATGCAGCAATCCATTCATGCAGACGACATGTGAATAAGGGTCCGTCTCGCTCGGGCTGAGCACGGCCGGCGATCAAAGGCAAAGAAAGAATGGGCAAAAGGTGAATGGATTGGCTGGCTGGTTGGCTGGCTGGTTGGCTGGCTGGCTAGGTGTATGCTTTGAGTGTCGATCTTCCAATCGCCAACACAACGCCAGACGACTCATCACTTCCAGCGGCCAAACATGTGCGTACTGTACCTACCTATGTATGTACATTCCACTACATTACATGTACCTACAAACAGGAAGCGGGAAGGGCCAACAAGCAACCCAAAGGCTTCACAGCGGCTGCAGCTATCCACTCACCGGCGATCTAGTGCCCCGGCACTGTTAACCATGTCTGAGGTGCTTTGGACAATTACAGAGATGGATGGATGCGCCACCCATCAAACGTCTAAAGTGGCTGGGGTGCCTGGGCCCTGGAACTCATTCTTCATTGTGTGTGTTACAGTCCCAACCTTGAATCCAGAGATAATCAAGCCGACAAGGGCAAATGTCAGAGTTCAGTTCCGCATCCAATGCCCCAGCTAATCCATAGTGTCTCCCCGTCGTGGAGCTCTCCCCTCTCTTGCCTTTACCACACCACCTGCAGCGCAGTCTTAGATTGTGAGTACGTATTGAATGTACTATTATTTTGTGGGTGTTTCCCGATATCCTTGACCCGTCAGCCCTTGTAATGCGGTGCGGACGCGGGCTCTGACTCCGCCGTGTCCGCTACGGCCGCTTTCTCAGCAGTGGCAACTCCTCTTCTCACTCATCTTGCAGCTGTGCCAGACCTGGCAGAATACCACTGCGCTCATCTCTGCATTGGGTTGGGCTGCTGGGACGCCGAGTCAGTAGACAACATCTAAGCTACCTCGTCTCTCATTTGCCAATCACCGGCCTTACCCAGACAGACGAGAGGACAGTTGATTAGATTGATGACGATCATCACCACCACCACCATCACCACGACGAGTGGACATCAGATTACGGAGGAAACAGCGCCTGCAACGGCGTGTACAGGGTAGTCGGCCGTCAGACTCCGATCCTCCCCCATTCGCGTCATAGCGCCTCCAGACGGGGCCCGCCCACCAAGGGGATCGTCTTGTTAGTTGCAACACCATGGGGCTTGAGGCCGCCTGATCGTCCCTTTCCCCTCGCCCATCAGTGCAACCTGCCGACTTGTGCCCTAAAAGCGTTCGACTTGGGAGCCACTCTCTTATCGTCTTTGTCTCATCTCTTTTCTCGCGGCATCTTCGGCTGAGCATGCGTGCGTGTGTGTCGGATGCGTGTATGTGTGGGTGCCAAAAGGAGAGAGAATCCGCCACGCTCGAGACACTGACAGATGCCAAGCACCAAGCCGAGACATTGTCGGCAAGCGAGTGGGTATTGTGGTGGCTTCAAGTGCTTTTTGTCGGACATTCGTATCAAATCCCCCCCGTCTATATCGAGACCCCCCAAGCCCCCTTTGTACTCCATGTATCCTCTGTCACAGTAGATGCACGCACTCTATATTGCGTGCCCTTGATACTGCCGGTATTCGAGATATTCGGAAACGCTGATTGATATCTCGGTTAATCCCTTCTTTGTTAGGTGGCCAGGGTGAAGGGTTCGAAATGGTATTCAATACGTATATCATTGGCTAATCCATAACATTCATCATCCTTCCATCGAGTGGCAGCACTCCCGCTTCCACCAACACCAAGCAAGAGAGGCCAATAGAACCGACGTAAGACAAGGGCAAGGGGAAGAGAAAGATGCAAAGCAAGCGAGACTGACTGCGCTCTCCGATTGGGGCCAACGTATCCAGACTCCGTCCCCAACATGACCTGCCAAACCAACAGGCCCAGCCCGGCTGATTTGCACGCCGCACAACCAACACGCCAGACCTAGACCTATGTAGACCTAGACCTAGACCTAGATCCAGTTCCCCATCATTAGATTGGTCTCCGACACCGCCGTCCGCCATCTCTCGACATTATGCGCCCGGCGCCGCCCCTAGACTCGTGCTCGCCCCGTGAAGCGCGTCCTCGTGTCGCGGTGCTTCCACCAGTAGCCGACGGTCGCCAGCGCCGCGATGAACCACAGCAGCGCGCTCGTCAGGTCCACCCACATGGCGCTCCTCATGCGCTTGATGCCGCCGTCGCCCTCGGGGTTCTCGTCCAAGTAGAGCTGCGGTTGCGGTTAGAACATGGCCACCAAGCTTCCCCATTCTCCGTCTTCTTCTTACCTTGGCAAAGACACCAAACAGGGTGATCCACAGGATAAAGAGGATCGTGTTCCAGATGGCGACGATGAAGCTCCCAACCCGCATAACAAACGGCACAAAGTAGACCACGCACGTCACAGAGGACAATGCGCCCACTACCACCGCGTAGACCTGTATAGTCGCGTAGCACGAGTCAGCCATCTTGCTCCCCGCCAACATTCAATGGCGTCCTGCAACCTACCCATTTCGAATCGGCGTATTTGTTCACCTTGCGTGCATTGTTGAGGTCGGTGCCATAGAGTCCGCAGGTGGTGATGGCGAGGGCGAAGCACACAAAGTACAGAGCCGTGAAGCCAATGTAGCTGGCCGTCATTCCACCGAGGGCCATGTTGAGTGCTGGAGGTGTTGTTGGTAATTGGCTGGCTGTTTGTTGACTCGGAGAAGAGATGTTGTCGAGAAGGATAGGTGTCTGGGGATAGTGAGACAGTTGGTTAGTTAAAGCCAGAAATGCATGGAATAATAGTGGTAGCAGTAGTAGTCGCAATCATGCTGGCGTGCATGGTAGTGAGTCAGGGACAAGTTGGGACAGGCAAACAGGAAACGCCCAGCATCATCAACATCGTCATCCCCACGCAGCAATTCAGGCCGTCGCCCAAGAGTGTAGGCTAGGGCCTGAGGTCCGCCTCACCGCTAACCAAGGATAGGATCGTCGGGAGCCGCCAGCAAGACAGCAAGAGTGCCGAGAATCAATTCAGTGCAGCAGCAGCATCATCATCATCAGATGGACGTACCGTCTTTCGGGGCAGGTGAGCAGGATTCCCACTGATAATCACTATGTAGACCCTGTTCCTGAGCCCTGGTCTTTGGCTTCTGGAGCTTGATCCATCCCGCCGCGGGCCCGCCTGGCCCTTTTATGTATCCTTCCCTCAAACGTTGTTTGAGAAGGACGATCCTGATTCTAGCCGCCCAAGTAACTCAATGACGTAGTCATGTTCCAGCAGGCGCTTTTAGCTTGCAAGCTTCTAATCCAGTGGACCAGGCCTGGCGTTGGCGAAACCCACGCTAACCTTGTTCAGCGTTACTCTACTTCTACGCGGTGAGCCAAGTCGTCTCCCACCACGTGCTGCTTTTTGTTTCTGTGCCTTGTCCCTCTTGAGCATCTTCTTGTCGAGACTACGCCCGTTTGAGGCTCAACTCAGCCTTATTCCGACGCCCAAGGGTTGCGTTTTGGACCTGGATGACTTGCATGAGAGACTTTGGCACATGCTGGCCTGATAAAATACTCGCGCTCGAGTCTGCCAGCTTGATTCACCGACAGACAAATCAACGCTTGGCATCCAAGCGCTTGCTTGTGAAGCGTGCCATCGTCACTTGGGATGGCATCGACGTGATAGATAGACATCATGGTCTAAATTAGTAGTCATACAGCCTCTACTCAAAACGTACATGGGCTTGTGCTATGGTATTGTACAGTTGCGCCGTCCGTCGCGGCGTCAAGCTGGTCGCCTCGTGATATCAACAAACGTCTCCCTTCCTTTACCTTCCTAAACATATACTCATACACCTCACGGCACCGACGTGGGAATCTTGACCAGGCCGCGCTTGCGGTCATCAAACGGCGCACCGTACCGCCAGCCCGTGCCCTTCCTCGACCGTCCGTCTCGGCCGACATCATCCACATTGATCTCCCTGAACCGAAACTCGTACCGGTCAGTGTTGACCCTCGTCGTCTTCTTCTCCTCTCGGTCCTGCTGCTTCAGAATGTTCTGCGCGACAGCGTCCTCCTGCTTCTGAGCCACGTCCTTGAACTTGGCAAAGCTCTGATCTCGGTCAGCGCCCTGTAACACCTCGCGCTCCATAGCAATGAGCTCGGGCTGTGGTGATCGCGCATCTGCTGAGAGCATCCTCTCGTGGAATGCCTGGGCAGCATCCTCTCGCGTAAAGTGTCGAGACTCAGACACGGGTACAAATAGTTGTTGCATCGTCAGGTTGTGCACGTGCACCTCGTTGATGGGCTCGTGTGGCACGTTCTGCGCGCCCTCAACGTACGAGGTCTTGGGCAGCATCTTCATAACAGCCCTGGCGTAAGGCGTGGCCAGCTTCTTGCCCTATCATGCGTGTCAGTGATGCCTGGTCCAGGTGGTTGCAGGGCAGCATAGCAAATGGCAAAACACGAGATAAAACAAGAGTGTTATGCTTGATCAGATTCAAAAGTTATAACCACAGATAAGTCTTCAAGACTAATCGAAAATTTATAAAGGAGTATCATCATGTAAAGCGTTGCGGAAAGGGAAGCAGAGAAAGTCAAAGCTGGCATCTCGACTTACCTCCGTTACCCATTGCTTCTCGACCTCCTTTAGTCGCACCACTGCAGCCACTCTTCGCACATCCACGCCCATCTCGGCAGAGACCGACTTGAGCGCCTCTCCCTTGCGCGTCACCTTGTTCCAGATGAGCTCCTTTGTGTCTTCGTCCAGGACAGGCTGGCTCCGGAACAGAGGGTTTAAGGGGAAGGGCTGGTCCTTGAACGGGCCCAGGTAGTTGGGCCTGTTGCCAGCCTCGGCCAGGTCTCTGCCGGTGTTCGACTTGAGCCAGTCGTACATCTTGGTGCGCGCTCGGCTCATCTTCTCGCGGCTCGGCGTCGAACTGAAGCTTCGGGCGAAGGGCGCGGCATTCTTGCACAACGTCGCCGAAGCGTCGAGGCCTGCCAGCGGCACTGACGGGGCGCGTACTCGGGGAGGCATGACGAATATTGGTTCAAGAACACCCAGCCTCACGCTGCATCATGTGTCTTTGGGAGACAGCGGATGGAACCGGGCAATTGGGAAGAGCTCGTGTGCTTGATGGGTTCTTGAGGAGTATGTGGTTTGCGTGCACATAGCCGCAATTTTTCAGCGTCCATGTGGGGAAAATCAATATTCCGCCCCGGGTTATCCGCCAATGTCGGTGGAGGATCCACAACCGCCCACCGCGGAGTTTGAGATGCGCAGACATTTGGAAGGAATGATATAAATAGAAGACGTCGTAGACATTGAGGCTGGAACAATTTGCTGTCACAACACATTGGGGTTACCTAGGATTTCTCTGCCCAATCTTCACTTATTCTGGAGATCGAGATGAGGTGATGTTGGCTCATGTGAGCAAAGACGCTTTAATCGTCTTGAGACGAGGCTCTATCCGATATCCATACGAAAGAGTGGCAAGGGAAGGAAATCTTGTATTGCATGTTTCCCAAGTGCTTCGCCTCGTGAACAAACTTGTGGTCAACTATTGTGTTTCCAACCCAAACACGTAAATATAATCTTCCTTCATCATTAGTGGCTCGGGTAACAGACGCCCTGCCTGCATCCAGCGAGGCCCCCCGAATCCCTGGTGGCCAGAGTCCATTAAGATAGACCAAAAACAAACATTTCGAGGCAAGATCAGCCTCAGCGCCTTTAGAGGCTCCTGCCAGGATATAGCAATCCACGGCCTCCTCTCATGATAATGATAAGTCCCATGAATAGATGATCGCGCTTCAGATGGTAGAAGTTGCCCTTTGGCCACCATCCTATTTAATCTTCGACTTCTCCTTGGCAATCTTCGCCGCTGCTCTTTTGCTAGCTTCGCTTTGGCTGTCGTCTTGATTGTAGTCCTTCCATTTCCGCCAGCCGTCGAAGTCAATTAGGGCTTGCATACACCCCCATTCCATGACTTTTCTTTCAAGCCAGACGAAATTGACGGGCTGTATACATTGTTAGCGTCTGTCCACCTCTACTATCCAAAGGGAGATAACCAGCACTTACCTTGGTGAGGAAATCGTTACACCCAGCCGCCAGAGCGTCATGTCTGTCACTCTGAAGAGAGCTAGCAGTTAAGGCCACAATGATCACTGGGCTTTTGAAAAGGTCTGGAGATTCGATCCGGTCTTCTTCTCGAAGTTCATCTTCTTTGACCTCCTCGGGAAGATTACTCCCGGGCGAGGATGAGAAGACGCCAATCGAGTTGACTCTTTCTAAACGACGAATCTCTCGAGTTGCGTCTAACCCATTCATCACAGGAAGCTGAATGTCCATTAGGACAAGATGGAAGCCACCACCTCTCCACTTTTGTACAGCTTCGCGTCCGTTGATGGCCGTCTGCCATCTGACCTTCAACCTCTTGACGAAGGCTTCAAGTAGCTTGAGATTGATTGGGTTGTCTTCGACGATGAGGACACTGATGGGAGGTACCCCACCATTCAGCATCCCAGGCGGAAGATTGGGATTCTCGGTCTCCCTCCTATTTCTGCGGGTTCGATTGCCAGCCGGTCGTGGAGAGGACAGTCGTGGCGGCGGCGGCGGCGTTCCTGCTCGCGCTCGTGAGGTGTCGGTTGTGGGTGGAGTCGTAATCGGATGTGTCATGGGAGGCATCCCGGGAGAGTCTGAGGATCCTGGGTAAGCTGGGGAGCAGCGCAATTAGGGATTCGGATAGTGCGTACCATGATGGGTGGCGTGAGCCATAGTCCCGTTGGCACCGTTGGCGACGACTGTGGGCGAAGAGGTATGTGTTCTTCCCACTCGGGGGCGGTCTGGGCGTTCGCGATAAGAGCGTGCTCTCGCGCCGGGGGATGGAATGGGGGGAATTTGTCCGGTACCTAGGACAGCGATAGAATGGTGCTGACTAGGCCCGGCCGTTTGAACGGGTAGTGCAACAGGGAGACGGGGCGAAGGGCCAGCGGCTCCTTGGGGAGGAAAATAGCCCTCGCCAGCCTCGGATGGGCGATTGCTGTCGTTGGCGTAGTAGTAGTTGGCCTGAGGGGCAGGGTGAGGAGAGGCTTTCGGAGCGCGACGGGGCACGTCGATGATAAGGGCTTCATCTACTGTCTGGCCACCGGGAAAGTAGGCGTCAAGGGTGCGTCCCATGGGCTCTTCGGGGCCCAAAAGGCGATCCTTGTGCTGGTCGCGGGGAAGGATGCGGAGGGTAAGGTCGGGAGAATCGAAAGTGCGGCCGAGTGAATTGGCGTACTTGCGGAGGATCATGTCGCGGACATCATCGACGAGATCATCCTCGTTGATGGTGATGATGGTGGCCGAAGCGAGCGGGCGCTTGACCCAAACCTTGCGGGTCACCATTTGGGCTTCGATTGGCAGCACAGTGTGCTCACCGACAGGCTCGGCCGTCTGCGAATTGTGCAGAAGAGTGTTGATGAGGCTCGTTTGGCGGTTGGAGAGCAAGCTTTGGCGGCGGGGAGGCGGCAGCGGACGAGGAGTGTGGATAGGTAACGATGGGGAGACGGCTGGAGGCGGAGCAACGTGGCCTGGGGTAGTCGGGATAATAAAGGTAAGAGGGGTGGGAGGAGCTTGGTCGAGTTTCAGCGGGTCGTGATCGTGGTTGTGATCGTGACCATGGTCGGCAGCATCGACATGTGCAGCCGAAGACGACGTTAGGACGCCGACGGGCTTGTGCTCTTGGATGCGAACGAGGCTGGATTGCGTCGGCCGGGTAGGAGATGGCGAGGGAGAAGAAGGGGTCGCAGAGTGGGTATTGGGTTGGGAGTGTGGAAGCGCAGAATGGCGCAGTCGCAGATGAGGTTGTGGCTGCGGCTGCGGCTGGGAGTTGGAGGTTGGAGATGGGGGAGGAGGAGGAGAAGAAGCTGGAGGAGGTGTCGATGCTGGTGGTGGTGGTGGTGATGATGGTAGTTCCGGGTGCCAATGTTGGACCTCGTTGGCGCACGGGTCGCTAGCCACGGGAGCCTCTGCAGAGCTAAGCGTTGTTGGTTCCAGGCTTGGGTTGGCTGTGGCGTCTGTTATTCCTAGAGCATCGATGGACAAATCCGAGTGTTGTTCAGGAGGGCCAGCTTCGGCCTTGGCGTGGAGAGAGGGAGAAGGAGAGCTGCTGCTTTTGCTTTTGCTTCTGCTTCTGCTTCTGCTCCTGCTCCTGCTCCTGCTCCTGCTTCTGCCATTCTTGGGATCCACGTGACTGTGGCCGTCTTTCTGGCTGCCGGCACAGCTGATAGAACCGCCCATGGCAGCATCCAGGTCAGAACCTTGGCTGTTGTTCTCCTGGACGGACAGGAAAGAGATGCCCCGGTGGTTCGGAGGGCGGCTTCGGAGATGACTTCGCAGCGACCAGGTCTCCGTGGCCGTCGTGGCCGCTGCGGCTGCCGACGATGAAGCTGCCGCCAGCGCTGCCGCCGCTGAGTTCCGTCGCTTGGACAGCTTGGCACGCAGCCTCGAGGCAATCCTGCTCTCGCCCATTGGGATGGGGAGGAGAGCCGCTGGATCAGCTCCTTTGGCAGGCTCACGGGGCTGATCAAGGATTGGGTAGCGGAAGCTGGAGGGGAGGCAGCAACAGCAACACCCAGCAGACAACAGACAGCGGGAGAGCGGGAGACGACGCGAGCGAGCCAGAGTGGACTGGAGATTGGGGGCATGGATGGATAGGACGGATAGGATGGAGAGGATGGGCGCCGCCAGGGAAGAAAGGCGGGCCTCGCGACGAATGGCCGGAGCAGCTGTTACGGAGCGACAGGGCACTCACTCTGCGATCGACTCTGTTCAACTCTGCTTTGCTCGGATCTGCTCTGCTCTGTTCTGCTCGCTCGCCTCAGATCTGCTCAGCTCTGCTCTTAACAGCAGATCATCTGGTATCAACAAGATGCGGCCTGGCGCCTGGTCAAATAGGATCGAGCCAGCTCACGGCCCCTCGATAATCGTCCCTTGTTGCATCTCATTGCGCATCCGAGCGCCAACATCTCGACAGGGGTCCCCCGGGCCCTCTGTCGTTTCCCATCTCTTCATCTCAATGCATGCGCCTGTTATTCGTTCTCGAGCCTGTGTTGTACACGTTGACTCCGCGACGCGTCTCATTTGAGTCTGTCCTTGAGATGCACCAAATCTGTCCACCTCGAATCAATGATGGTGCTGGCCGCTTGAAAAGACCTGCCTCGACTCATCTAGGTTCTGCGTGCCCTGTAATTTGTACTGGTTTATCACTCACTCATCATTACTTTACTTACCTGCCTCCATGTAGACAGAAAAGTAGGTAGGCCTCAAGCCATGCCCTGTTCCTTTTGCTGGCTTCTTGAAGCCATTAACCTTATCTAAAAACCAATCAAGGCCCTGGTCGATCAAAGGCCAAACAGACTCTGACAGCCAGCTTCATGTTGGCGCAATGACCTGTCGAATCTCTCAAATCTGCCCCATCTTTGTCTGCGGCTGTGTCTTCGTTACCGCCGCCTACCAGCCTTCTGCCTTCTCCCAATCCTGACTCGAGCACCAGAGGAGCGCATCAGCAAGAGCTCAGCTTACTTGGTTTCTGTGGACGGCTGCCAAGTCTGGGCGCGCTTACAAGGCCAACTTTGAAGACGTGTCTATCTGTTACGTTTAGTACGCGACTGGCTCGATCTGAGCCTTACCGTAATCGAGCTGGCACGGCTGCACAGGCCAAAAAAGCCAGCATCAAAGGCCCACCAGCCTTCAACGAGAAAGGATAGTCCGACCGCAAGGTGTTCGTGAGGCTGCAATGCCAAGCCTGTCTTTAAAAGACATTTGCTACCTGACGGTTCCATTTGGAATTATGTAGTTTAATCGAAGCTCTCGGCGTGGTGAGGCACTGTGCAGATCACCAACGGACACTGTAGAGACAATATCATAGTTCCACCAGCTCGTCAGTCTCCATCAACCGTCGAGAAAGCATCAACATTGCCGGCATCAACACCACTCAGTGTTCCTCCAACCATGGACCCGAATTTTGAGAAGCCCATACCAAGAGCGCCCAGGTCACCTGGTTACGTAGCCCGGGTCCAAGTCAAGAATCGTCGTCGCGAGCATTTGGCGCGACACCCCTCGTACTTTGACAGTCTGGAGCATGAGTTGACGGGTGAGTCAGCTTAAGGTAGTCTCTCTACCCTCAATAATCTCACATACAGCTGTCAGATCCGATTCTCTACGAGCGTCTGATTAAGAGATTCCAGACGCCTGCAGAGCGCCAGGCCGAAGGCAAAACGAAGGGCTACGGCCGGACCCTCGAAGCAAGCCTGTTGCGAGGGGAGCAGAAACTTGAACACGTCGAGTCTCAAGCAAATGGCTCTCAAAATGGAACGGCAAGTCATGCAGAGGACTCGGTCCAAGGCAGCGGCCTCCAGCTCGCCTGGGAGCGTTCGGCCGCGGGCAAGGAAGAGGGCACGCGCCTCTGGCATGATTTCCTTGAAGATCGCTTCGTCCGCGGACTCGATGACGAGTTTGACTATGGCCCCGTTGACCAGAATGAAGACTTGGACTACATGGCTAAGCAAGATGCTCAAGACGCCTGGTTTGACGAGGAGGAGCCCAGCTGGGTTGCGGATGAGGCACAGCCAGCCAAGAAGCAGGGCGAAACTGGTGTTCAAGACTTTTGAGCACAAGCTCCACCACTGACTGGTTCTGATAACTCGAAGCAGCTCACTTTTTCACCTTGTTAACGTCCGTGGCCAAGGCGGATGCAGACCTGCATGATCTTGGGATCGGCTGTTTGACCCTAGCCCGCAGTCATGATCCCCCTGCTCACTTGACGGATGTCCTGGCCGTCATGCCGAAAAGGGCAGTCCAGACATGTACGCCGAGCCATCCTCCGGAGTATCAGCTGGCGACGAAGCGGGTAAAAAGGCCGCGGTCATACTGGATAAACTGCTTTGTAGTCTCGACGACGTGCGGGGCTAACGCTTGGCTGCCCATGATGTCGTGATGCATATCATGCCGACTTGCGCTCGCAGCAGGATCTAGTCTTTGCGCCCTCCCTCCTTCCACCCCTCGCTGTCGTCTAAGGCTTCACCATCATCCCAAAACCGCAGTAGCTATGGCGCCCCTCATCACAAACATCTACACGGCCGACCCGTCCGCCCACGTCTTCAATGGCAAGGTTTATATCTACCCATCGCACGACCGCGAGTCCAACATTGCCTTCAACGACAATGGCGACCAATACGACATGGCCGACTACCACGTCTTCAGCACGGAGTCTCTGAATCCAGCCGCCCCCGTCACCGACCACGGAGTAGCCCTCAGCGCCGATGACGTTCCCTGGGTATCCAAGCAAATGTGGGCGCCCGATGCTGCGGAGCGCAATGGCCGCTACTACCTCTATTTCCCAGCCCGTGACGCGCAAAACATCTTTCGCATCGGCGTCGCTGTCTCTGATAGGCCCGAGGGTCCCTTCACGCCCGACCCGGAGCCCATCCCTGGCAGCTACAGTATCGACCCGGCCTGCTTCGTCGACGACGACGGCCAGGCCTACTTGTACTTTGGCGGCCTTTGGGGCGGCCAGCTGCAGTGCTACCAGAAGGGTGATGACGCCTTTGACAAGGACTGGCAGGGCCCCAAGGAGGTCAGCGGTGCTGGTGTTGCCGCCCAGGGCCCACGTGTTGCTCGACTTACAGAGGATATGCACCGCTTTGACGGCCCTGTCCACGAAATTACAATTCTGGCACCGGAGACAGGCGAGCCCATACTCGGTGACGATCACGACCGTCGCTTCTTTGAGGCTGCATGGCTACACAAGCGCGGCAACACGTACTACTTTTCCTACTCGACGGGGGACACGCATTTTCTGTGCTTCGCCACCGGCAAGAACCCCCTCGGCCCCTTTACGTACGGCGGCCGCATCCTCGAGCCCGTCCTCGGGTGGACGACGCATCATTCCATTGTCGAGTTCCAGGGCAAGACGTACCTCTTCTTTCACGACTGTGAGCTGAGCAAGGGCGTGGACCATCTGCGGTCCGTCAAGGTCAAGGAGATTTTCTACGATGAGCAGGGTAAAATAATTACAACCACGGCAGACTGAACTTGTTCATAACTAGGCACGTTTGCATATCTGGATATTATGGAAGCAAATCTAAACACGACCCGTCTTTTTGCCATTCAATTCATATCACTGCTCATATAAGACGAACCAGACGCCCCGTCTGTTTCCCCATCCATCAAACAACCCCGAGACGCAACTTGTTGAGTGCCTCTTCATATTTGGCCGGACTGTGATCAATCAACATGCTCGTCCCGAACCGTATTTCCTTGAACCTCGCCTCGACATCTTTGATGTACTTGAGAACAATGCGCTGTGCTGGTCTTCCAATGTGATCCTCATCTGGGCGCAGGAACGCATCCCGACGCAGAACCCGCTGGCTCTCCACGGCGAATACCTCACCGGGAGGCACGAGCGTCTCGTTTGTCATACTGGCTCTCAGAACTTCAAGAACCGGTAGCCCCCACTCCAAGTCGTCATCTCTGGGCGACGCCGATGTTTTGCTGTACCACTTGTCCGCGATGCCGCCTTGGAGTGTCTGCCACAGTCGTTGACGAATCTCCATCTTGGCTTCGTGCTGGTCGTCCTTGAAGGCCAAGGCGACGGCTTGGAAGTCGTGCAACACGCCGAGGGAGAGGCATGGGACGATGTCGTTTCCATGTACAACGCTGGTAATGAGGCCCTTGGTACGCTTGCGCAACGAAGAGGACATTGTCCCTGGCGGACCGTAAGCGTAGACGTGAATGGGACGGTTCGGTGGAAGACCGCAAGACGATTCACGATTGGCATCGCCAAACTGCTCACCGAGAAGCCGTACCTGGGGAATAGCTGCCGTGACGAAGCCAGTACCTGTTGGGTTGGGCTCTGCGAGCATCACGCCCAAGAGGGCCGTCACGGCACCCCCAAGCGAGTGACCGCACAGAATAACGCCGTAGTCTGGGAACTCGAGCAAGGCCTCCCTGAGTGTGACGAGGATACGGCCGTCATCGCCGCACAAGAGTCTCCGTGCCGAGGCGTGGACGCCCTTGTGCACCCTGTACCCACGTCCTTGCCATGTGAGCATGTCGTATTCGCAAGTCAAGTCTGCGAGGACGTCTTCGAACCCGAGAGTGCCACGGCAGGCAAGCACAACGGCTTTGGCTTCATGGTCCAACGAAATGTAATGGACCATGGGCACCCCCGTCCCTGTAGAGCCGCTCGAGTCGGAACCGCCCTGAGGGTCGACAAAAGATGCCAGAAGAAGACTGTTGGCGTCGGATTCGGTGTGATGGACAAAATGGCGAACGTCGCTGTGGAGGCCATCCCAGGCTTGCACCGAGGGCATCTTCTTTGAGATGCCGAGGACTTTGAGAAAGTTTGAGCCATAGGATGCGGATGAGAAGCGCATGTATCTAGTTATGTTGCGTAGGATGTGAGCTCGGGGAAATATCCCGTCCAGAATACCGTCTCTCCGTAAAGTTGTCAACGCGTCGGCTGCACTGTAAGCGCTCTTCTGGTAGTAAGAAGCCAGCACCAGAGATGATTGCGAGTCATTGGACGCTAGGCTGTATAGACTCGGGACATGGGAATGGTTTCGTCGATGCCTCGCAGCCGATGGCGAGCGAGGTCTCAACATTGATCCGTCTGGATAAGATGGCTTGGGCGACATTTCTCCAGGGGCATCTAATCTCGAGCAGCTGGGAGACTGGGGCCTCGATCCACCAGTACGCAATACAGAGTAGGTATCACGTTCCTGAATCGACACGTAACTCGCTCGAGAGGAACTCCGAGGCCTAAGCTCCGCGTCGTTTTCTGCGGCCGACCGTTTCTCAAAGGCTTTCAGTGCCTGAGATGTCAAAGCAGTTCCGGTTGCCGAAGCAGCTTTGCCTCGTGAAGTATCGGAGCTTGACCTGTTCCCAGTCTCCCTCCACCTTGGCTGTGACTTGGCATCATCAGTCGCCTGATCTCGGTGCCATATATTGAAGAATGACTGGCTACCCTCTTTCAGGGCCTGCCTCAGCGTTCCTTTCTTGTCGCCGCTTTTGCCTTGGAGGGGAGACTCCGTCTTTCGCTTCATTGAACTTCTCTTTCCTGGCGGTGTAGTGTCTTGGGGAGGTTCGCTCTTTGTCCGAAGTGGCAGGGGATTCAGGGGCACGCGGCGCTTCTTTTGGTTTGCCTCACTTTCAGGATTTGGCCTTTTTGCAGGTGTTGGCGATTGTGCATTTTTGTTTGTATAAATGCTCTTGACTTCTCCGTGCGTTAGGCTCTGTCCTCGCCTGGCCGCCCTTTGAGAAGATGCCAGCGATTCTTTGCTCATACCTTTTGTTTCTGGAGTAGGACTGGCACGTGACGGTGGACTCATGACGGCGGCGCCGAACCGACTTGATCCATGACTTGTTTGATGAGTGTTTGTATCTGAAAACGGTTCCCCATTGTCAGGGGGATCAAGGTCTGGAAGTTCAATGGTCGGAATCGGAGGCGAGTCTTCGCGATTTCGAAACGACGTGTTCCCAACTCTTGTATTTTCCAATCGATAAATGATTCGGTATGACGGATCGGGATCGCAGTCATAGTCTTCCGCTGCTCGAAGGCTCCTCAGGGATGGGGGAACCCTGGCCTCGACAATCTCAGCGCCTGGAAGAGAGGGTATGGATATGGGCCCGGGTCCATCAACGTCGACGGTGATGGTCTGTGTTGTAGACACAGAGTTGGAAATGGATACTGTTGTGTCTGGTGGCAAAGATTGAATAATCTCTTGTTTGATCTTGTGTAGTATAGCGTCTTCGTCGTCCTCCATGGCGTCTTGGTTTCCTTGAGGAGGCCTCAAAGAGACAACGTCGAGGTTGTCTGCTCGAGAAGCCAGTGTGTCTGGGGAAGAACGGTGCCCTTCAACATCTATCCTTTCGCCATCGCTGAGAACGACGACGTCCCAAATGATTTCTTCCCGGCCATGGCGGCGTTGCTCTTCCACGTGAAATCGCCAGCATCTCTGCTGCAGGAACGCCAGAGCGCAAAGACCAAGGACGAGATCGACCACGCCAACCTTTTCGCCCTGGCGGCCAGTAGCAGGATCTCGGAGCTCGCGCCTGATCAGTGTCACAATACTGGCAATGGCTCTAGAAGAGTCGGTAGAGCCGAGAACTTGGTCGAGCGAGGATAGGAACAGCTGGGAGAAGTCGGAAGCCATGGCGACGGTGGCACTGGTAAAGTGGAAGCCGGCGGTTGTCCAGAAGACGACTTGCGTCATGGCCTGGTGCAGGTTCTCGAGGCTTCGTTCGATGACAGACTCGGCGTCGATTTTGGCCAAGTCGCTGGAGGATCGAGCGAGTGTGTCCCTGCCGGCGCGGCTCAGGACGCCTTCAATGACGCCCCGCGCCAGCTCGAGGCTGGACAAGGTGGTGAACTTGGCGGCATCGAGGCCGTAGGATCCAGCAGTGGAGCCGACGCGGATGGCAAGGCTGGTGGAGCGTGTAGCAAAGCTGACGGCCTGGGCAAGGGGTCCCGGAAGAAGAGTACGGCCCGGTTGAGGAGAAGCCGGGGCGGGCCGGCGCCGACGCGGAGGCAGTTGTGGGGACGGAGACGGAGGCGGGGACGGAGCACGGCGCTTCATGATGAGGCTGTCTTGGTCTTGGCGATCCATGGCATTGGCCAGATGTTGGAGGTGATGGACGAACGCATTTGGAGGAGGAGGAGGAGGAGGAGGAGGAGGAAGGAGACGATTCGTTGAGAGAGGATGTGAGAGGAGCGGCAATGGAAGAGGCTCGAAGAGTGGGAGTGGGGATGGATGCAGTCCAGTCTCAGCAGGTTGAGGGAGGCAGATTGGGCGAGACAAGGGCAGAAGGTAGGGACGAAGAGTACAACTGCATCGAGACGCGCTTCGGCTTCAGCTTCAATGCAGTACAAATGCAATGGATGGATAACTTAAGTTGGGTAAGTGCTTGAATGGGAAGATGGTGAGACAAGATGGGATGGCATCGGCCACTTGGTTGGGCGAAAATGAGCCACGAGCTGGCCTGTGTTGTGGCATTCCCGGGCCATTTGCCGTTTCGTTTCACGCTGGGCTTTTTTTTTTTAGCATGTGATTGCCAACCAGGAGCTGTGCGTTCCTGACGTAGTTGTCTTGCTTGAACTGTCTTGTCTTTTTGGTGGGGGTTGAGAAATGCACCTTGACATTCGTGCCATGGAAAGGCAGTACGGGGTATGCATTCTTTGTTGAAGAAGGTGAGGGACTGGACCTTGTTGTTTGATTGCGTCCGTGATGCATGGTGATGGAGCAAATGACACTGACGGGAGTTTGTGTTCTTTTAGACTTGTCCGGGTATTGGGGTGAACCGGCTAGCTTTGAGACGACACAAAAGCCCATGTGGTATATGTGATTCGTTCACGGAAGCTGGAGTCCAATGCAAATGCGGCAATCATGATTATGAGCACTCGTTGCTCTATGCTGGCATCTCACATCTCACACCTCATCATCACCAGCCTCAACCGGTACAGTAGGAGGAGTACGAGTAGTAGTACGAGGATGGCTTTTGCAGCTGGATGCACCGCCACAACTCGTTTCCAATAATAGCCAAAGCCCAACGTGCGGGCGGGAAGGCTAATTCTTGCTGGACCATGGACCAAGCCTCAGGGACGCCAGGGCTTGAGGTGGAGGTGGAGGTGGAGGTACCTGAGGCGCCGCCCAATCTAGGTGCGACAGCCAGGTACCTCCCCTGAAATTTCCCCCCCTTCCCATCACCCCGCCATCCCTTATCAAGAGGCCCGGCTGGCTGGTAAGCTGGCTGGCTGCTGCTTCAACTGGCGACATTCTGCATCTTGTTCTCCTCCTCCAACTTGAACCACGACCGATTCTTCTCCTCTCCCTCTTCTACGTCCTCTTCTACTTCTTCTCTCCACCGCCTCTCCCAGCTCATCCTCTGCTCCATCCTCCGCAACCATGGCCGAACAGCAGCAGCAGACTTCCCTCTCTGCCCCCATCTCCTCCGACATTTCGGATGCCCTCCCCCAAGGCTACATTGTCCGCGCCCTGCAAAAGTCCGACTACGACAACGGCTTCCTCGACTGCCTCCGCGTCCTGACCACCGTTGGCGACATTGCCGAAGCCGACTTCCACAAGCAGTACGAGCGCCTCGTCGCCACGGGCTCCTACCACATCATCGTCGTCGAGGACACGACCCGGTCTGAAAAGGCCATTGTCGGCACGGGTGCCCTCATTGTCGAGCACAAGTTGTAAGCACTTGTCCCCCTCTCCCTACCCCCCTGTAATCCCAGAAAGCTCCGCCGCAGGGTGTGGGCAAGCAAACCAGTCATCAACCCGCTGACCACAAACCCTCCAGCATCCACAATCTTGGCGCCGTGGGCCACATCGAGGACATTGCCGTTGCCAAGGACCAACAGGGCAAGAAGCTGGGTCTCCACATCATCAAGGCTCTCGACCACATTGCCGAAAAGGTCGGCTGCTACAAGACCATCCTCGACTGCAGCGAGGCCAACGAGGGCTTCTACGTCAAGTGCGGCTTCCGCAGGGCCGGTCTCCAGATGGCCCACTACTACTAGAGCACCGACGTCGATGGATGCCACTTTGAATCATGATGCATTTGAGCGGAACAGAAAGAGCAGGATACAGTAACACGACAGACAGGGCTGGGTAGGGATACAGACTGGGATAGACAAAAGGCAAAGTCAACTCTTCCAACCTCCTCATCCTCCACTCGCAGGTGTCCACGGTGATATCATCAATCCCCACCTGGAACAATCCTCGGCACGATTGATGGCTTTCTCGTACCACCCTTTACTCTATACCACGATGGTAGTACCCCACTGAAGTGAACCACTGATTTCTTGTGTCATCATAAACAGAGAGAGGGATAGAGCAAGAGACTCTGAGACTGGATTCGCTTGTCATCAATCAGGAACAAAACTAATAGATCTAGAGAGCCAAATATATATGCATAAAGGACCCGAATCAACCTGGTGACGAAGCTGCAGGAGAAACCAACCCCGGCCAGAAGTGACTTAACCTGTGACATGACGTGGGTTGCATTCGGCGAATCGGCATCAAGTGGCATCCACATCCGCTACAATAGGTGGCCTTCACCCACATTGTGCGACAAAGGAAGGATCACGGCCGCCTACCTATATGCATCGCATGTTCCGAACTCCGGTGCCGAATGGGGCAGCTGGTTGCCGTCCAAATGGGGGTCCATTGTATATATACTCCCTCCTGAGGACTATTCGCCTAGTTGCTGTTGTTGACCATCGCCAAGACCGATATACCTGTGCGATATACATTGCTATCGTTATTAAACATCACTGCCCATACTTGGTAGCTCAAGATTTCTCATTTCCGAGTCATTGCCAACTTGCTGGAGACTGTCTTACAATACGCGCACTGTTCGCCATGTACGAGGAACTTGAGCCATCGTTCGCCCGAATTCGCATTGCGGCTCTCAAGTCGGCGTGAGTCGGAGACTTCTTCCTGCCCAGTCTTCCGTTCGGTCTAACATTGAGGCAACAGCATCTTGAGCCAAGCTCCTCGCAGTCCTCGCTACGTCGTCCGACACCAGAGCGCCAAGGTCAGGACGATTATGAGCCCTGAGGGTGACCTTCAGCTTACAAGGCGACGGGTTGTCCGCGTTCGCTGAATGTCTATTGCCGTGTTACTACGGATGACGGAGTTTTGATTTATACTTCTCGCGCTACGGACGGGCTAGTTGGTTTCAACAGAGTTGGGTCTTTACGCAACCGCATCGTCTACAGGCTGGCGCTATCTGGCACACATTGAGCATCATCTTTTCTTGTCGAGCGACTGTTCATCGTCTCTTAGGTATCAATAATTCACTCGCTTCATCGCCCCATCCAGCCGCCATCGACAACCAATACATGTCCACTCACGTAGCTGCTCGCCTTGCTTGCCAGGTACACCGCCGTGCCCTTGAAGTCCTCTGGCGAGCCCCAGTTGCCCGCGGGGATCCGCTGCGTGATGCTGGCGAGCCGTTCCGGGTTGTTGAGCAAAGCCTCATTCATGTCAGTCGCAATGTACCCGGGGGCAATGGCGTTGACAGTGATGCCCTTTGCAGTCCACTCGTTGGCGAAGCTCTTGGTCAGCTGGCCGACGGCGCCCTTGGACGCAGCGTAGGCTGGGACGGTGAGCCCGCCCTGGAAGGTCAACAGGGAGGCAAAGTTGATGATGCTGCCCTTGCGGCCCGTGATGGGCGAGGGGTCGAGACCAAGCATGTGGGCGCCGACGTCGCGGCAGAGGGTGAAGACGGCGTTGAGGTTGACCTGGATGACCTGAAGGGGCGTAAGCGGCGTTCAACAGAAGGGTATGAATCATGACGTTACCTCGTTGAAGTCATTGTCGGGAAACTCCTCACACGGGTGCCGTCGTTGGATGCCGGCGCAGTTGATGAGGATGCGGATCTGGTGATTGTCGGCCAGGACCTTGGGTACGAGAGCGGCCACTGAGGCCTGCGACGACAGATCGGCCGTGTACACCCAGACTTTGCGGCCGAGCTTCTCAATGGCCTCCTTGGTGGCTGTGGCCGTGGTATCTCGCTGGACGAGGATGATGTTGGCGCCGGCTTCGGCAAGGCCAACGGCAACGGCCTGGCCAATGCCCCGGGTGCCGCCGGTGACGAGAGCGGTTTGGCCCTCGAGGGAAAAGAAGGAGGCGGACATGTTGCGTGAGTTGCTTCGGTGACGAGAAGTGGATATGCGTTTCTATCAGTGCGTGAGTGAGGGGAAGAGTCGAAGTAAGTGGGATGGCCGAGGTGGAGGAAGTGAGGCGGGGTGAAGCCGTGGAGAGGAGAGCCGGGGTATGGTTGTGAGGAGGGGATGGAGAGGAACACAGCTCTCTGAAGCTATTTTTCCAGCTTGCGAATAACACAATAGTTGCAATGAAATCTAGGCTTGCAGAGTATCCCGATGCTCTATGCTGTGACGCTATCGCATCGTGTCATGACTTGGCTGCCATGATGGCGGTTTGCGACCTCTTCGGAGATATATCCGGACGGAACCCCGCGGTGGAGGCGCCATGATGCGCGCGGGGGCACCGTTGGGGTCAAGTAACGGTACATCTTATGGGCCGTTCAGTCATCACAATATCTAGGTACATGTACATTATGGCTATCCATTCCCGTCATGGGTCCCGCCAGGTTGACTCGGCCGTGGGACCGGCCGTGGCATCGGAGCAATGTCCAGCGAGAGAGGAAGAGGAAGAGGACGAGAACGAGAGCAAGGACGAGGACGACTCCAGCTCCGTAGACTCTGGAATCCCTGCTCCGAGCTGCTCCATATTGCTCATATCCCTCACCAACCACTCCATCCAGTGACGCCTCATCAAGGTCCTCACTCCTCCCAAGACAAGTCGACGCCATGGCCCAGCAAGTGAAGGCCTCCATCCTCTACGGGCCCAAGGACCTCCGCCTTGTGAGTAGCCGCCGTCACCCATTGCCGTCCCTTTCACAAACAGCAACTTGGTCGTCACCTGCTGATACGGTGCTCTCTCTCTCTCTCCTCAGCAAGACCGGCAACTCTCCGCCCCGGCCGCCCACGAGGTCCAGGTCGCCATCCAGTCCACCGGCCTCTGCGGCTCCGACCTCCACTACTACGGCCACTACCGCCTCGGCGACATCATTGTCCGCGAGCCCCTGACGCTCGGCCACGAGTCGGCCGGCTCCGTCGTCGCCGTCGGCTCCGATGTCACGGGCCTGGCGGCCGGAGATCGGGTTGCCCTCGAGGTCGGCCTACCCTGCGAAGACTGCGAGTACTGCAGCGACGGCCGCTACAACATCTGCCGTGGCATGAAGTTTCGCAGCTCCGCAAAGGCCAATCCTCATGCCCAGGGCACGCTTCAGGAAAAGGTCAATCATCCGGCCAAGTGGGTGTACAAGTACGTCCCGAAGCCTCTCTCCACCTCTCGGAGAGCAACACCAAAAGCTGAGATCCCACATCCAGACTCCCTCCCAATGTTTCCCTCGATCTCGGCGCCCTTGCGGAGCCGCTCTCCGTCGCCATGCACGCCCGAGACCGTGCTTCTCTCCCCCGGGGCTCGACGATTCTAGTCCTCGGCGCCGGCACTGTCGGTCTGCTTGCCGCTGCCGTTGCCAAAGCCGACGGGGCCAAGTCGGTCGTCATCGCCGACATCAACAAGGACCGCCTGGACTTTGCCGTGGCCAATGGCTTCGCCGACGCTTCCGTCACCGTCCCCATGGAGCGCCCGCAGACAGTCGAAGATAAGCTTGCCCTCGCCCAGCGCGTGGCCAACATGGTCAAGGAGACCCAGGTTGACGGCGAAGCCATTGGCGAGGTCAAGGCCGTCTACGAATGCACGGGTGTCGAGACGTGTCTACAGACTGCCATCTACGTGAGTCCCCTTCTCTTCGCAGGTCGAGCAGAGCAGCGCAGATCATCTAACAATGACCAATCCCCAAACAGGCCGCCAAGCCTGGAGGCAAGGTTCTCATCATTGGCATGGGCACTCCCGTCCTCACCCTGCCCATCTCCGCCGCCGCCCTGCGTGAAGTTGATCTCGTCGGCGTCTTCCGCTACGCAAACACCTACCGCGCCGTGCTCAATCTTCTCGCCAATCCACCTCCAGCCATGCCAGATCTGTCCAAGCTGGTAACGCAGCGGTTCAAGGGTATGGACCGGATCGAGGATGCCTTTGCCATGGCCGGCAAGGTCAAGGACGAGGATGGAAACCTGGTCATCAAGGTCGTTGTCGATATGAGTGACTCGTGAAATGCCCTGAGTGGGTTGAAATACAATAACAGTCACGCCAAGTCATGACGAAGTCATTGATACATTTCTGCTGTTTTGAGCGACTCTTAACTGCAAATGATGCTTTCTATTCAGATTCACCTACGTAGTCCCCCTTGACATACAGTAAGCCAGCCAGCTTGACACGATTGTATATGCTTGTCTATTCAGTATTCGCTATTCGTCGCAGTCCCCTTCCCCTTCACGCCGTCTACTGCTTGTCGGGAAAGCCAAAGTTGACGCCAAACGGCGGGTAGACGTATCGCTTGACCTCGCCCTTCTTCAGCAGCTCGGCCGAGTAGTCGTCGAGCAGCTTGCTCTCGTCGGCGTCGAGGTCGACAATCTCCTTGTTGGCCGAGATGCGCTCGTTGGTGACCGACTTGGCCAGGACAGTGCTGCCTCGGTTGACTACCACAAGACATGGAATTAGTATACAGCACAATTTTTCATCGTCACTCCCATCCCAAAGAAGAAAAACGTACCATGGTAGCTGAGCAGAATGGTCGAAGGCTTGACACCCTTCTTCTCGGCCAGCTTCACCACCGGCTCGGCGCTCAACACGGGACCGCCGGTGCTGCCGAGCGGGCTGTAGGCGACAACGTGGATACCCTTTTCTCTGCACAGGTTGACAATCTCCTGCTGGGGCAGGTTGGGGTGGTTCTCAATCTGGTTGATGGCCGGCACGATGGTGGCGTGCGGGAGCAGCTCCTCGAGATACTTCTTGCTGTAGTTGCAGACGCCCACGCCCTTGGCCTTTCCCGTGTCCACGAGCTTCTCCATCTGCTTCCACGTGTCGACGTGGTTGTAGCTGGTAATGACGTCGCGCGAGCCGTCGGGCTTGGTTGGGAACTTGTCGTGGTTTCCTGATATCGTCAGTCTGCCTGGGGATATGAATAGTTTGGCAGGGCTAGTTCTCACCTGCGGGGTTCAGAAGAACGGGCCAGTGCTGTCGATCGAGTCAGGTTATCGTTGCAAACTTCAACCCGGCAAATGACAAGACTTACCACGAGGAACAGGTCAACATAGTCGAGCCCCAGGCTCTTCAAGCTCTTGTCCAGCGACTCCTCAACCCGGGTGTTGTAGGTCGCCCAGACCTTGGTCATGACAAAGACGTCTTCCCGCTTGACACCAGAGTCAAAAGCCTCCTTGAGGCCCTGCCCGACCTCGTCCTCGTTTCCGTAGCAGTAGGCGGCATCGATGAGCTTGTAGCCGTCCTTGAGAGCGAACGAAACAGCGGCCTTGACCTTGCCGGGCTCGGACTGCCAGGTGCCTGGCGGGTACGTTAGGATGGACTCAATGCAGGCTTCTAGACAGGGGACGCACCGAGGCCGACAGCAGGAATTTGCTGGCCGTTGTTGAGCTTGAACGATGTGGGGGCCATTGTGTAAGTGAGGAAGCGTATAGGTAAGTATGGAAAGGTAGATAGATGGCTGGACGGGAGGGAGGGAATGAGAAGAGACGGCAATTAAACAGCAAAGGAGGAGGACGCAGTTACAAATACCCCAACTGATATACAAACCGCCATCCCTACTCCTCCCAATCCACCTCTTCCTTTTTCCCTTTTCCTCTTTCCCTTCTTCTCCTCCTCCCCCAAGCCCACCCCCAATCTGTTGCATCGCGACGGAATCACATCCCGCACCCGCGGGGTAAGAGAGCCGGGGGGTGGCGGCGGGGTTTGCCAAAGTAGCGGTACAAAGCTGCGCCAATGAGCAGCGGTCTCAACGCTCTTCATTGCTTGCTAAATGCGTCGATCATGGGTACCGGTACTGTGACGCCCGAAACGGACAAATGGACTCCCGCTGGCTCGGGGTGGAACTGAGCCGAGTTGTCATGATGGCCCCTTGGCATTGGCGACAGAAACTCAACCCCGGCCAAGGTACAATGTCACGACTCTCAAGTGATCGCACAGTGAGCTGTTAAGTGACCAGGGGGTCATCGTCTTTTGCGGCTATTGGGTTGCAGTGATGCTGGCCAGGACTTGGTATTCCTCACACGCATGGTAGATGTCATATGTCACACTCACACCCACCGAAAGCCACTCATGAAGCAAGGCGACTGCGCCCTCGTTCATACAATATACGTCTGGGTTATGTCCCGAGACGGTTCTCTAAAAATGCCGTGCCAGCCATGAATAACAAGGACACAACGCTGCAGGCTTCAGCAACAGTGTGCTTATACGCACATACATACATACAAAAGAAGAACACCCGCCGTCGGTGATATCCATTACAACAGAGAGATTCAAATGCCCAGAATAAAGATAAAAACTCCCCTTCCTCCCCACATCTAGCGTTGACTGTCATCTGTGCGTGTTCAGCAGTCTAGCCCGAGACCAATACCCAAAGTCTATAAAGAGAATGTCAGTCATCGCTCCAAGGCAGAACCGGCATCGGATCGACAAAACTTACAGGAAGAAAATCATCAGGACGCCAAACATCTTGGCTATCAGCCACCGGTTGCTCGATACTCGGGACCAATATTTGAGGAGCTCCCGCTGCGCTCCGTCGACATTGTCCACCACATCCTCCGTGTTGGCATCGATTCGCTGGATCATCTCACTCTGCTCCGAGACCATCGTCGCCAACTGGCCAAAAATGCTGCCCAGCTCGCCAATCGTCTTCTCGATGGCCTCGATGGCCTCGCCTCGTTGCTGAATGTATGTGTTGGTCGGCTGCGCTTCCTCCATCATCAACAGCTGCTGATCTCCCACCGGGTTGAGCGACAGCGTATCGGCTCCCGGCGCAGGCGAGTTTCGGTTGGGCGTGCCGTACAGCGGCGATGCTGACTGTTGTAGAGAGGGCTGCGCATGCTGAGAGACGGAGGAGATGAAGTTCTCTGTTCTTGACCGCGAGGCCTGGATATTCTTGGTCCTCTCCTCAAGTACGTCCTTGAAGTTGACTGACACATCGGTCAGTTTGCCTTGCAGCAGGTAGACGACGTTCTTGTTGTGTTCGCCCTCCTGGTCCGCCTTGGGGTGTTGCTGTCTCGTAAGTGCTTGCAAGCCTCCGATCTGCTGGTTCAGAGAAGACAGATCCTGCTTGATGACAAAGGTAAGTTCGTTGATCTCGACAGGTCGGTCATCGAATAGGGTGCGTCGCTTGGCCACTAGAGACGGTTGTGTTAGCCACCACGGGGAAAGGTGTTCGGGGACTGAGCCAGAGCGTCTCACATTGTGCCAGCTTCTCCAGCTTTCCCATCGTCGCCGAGATGCCTCTCCCAATCTCGGCAGCCTTTCTAGCAAAGTCGGACCGCCTAGGCCGGTCATCGCCGTTCGCGGCCACCTTCTGCGAGTCGGACAGAAGCGACTTGCGCTGTGAGCTGACCTTGGAAGTGGCCTGGCGGCGCTGGGCCTGGACGAGGACCGATTTGAACTCGGAGGTTCGGTCCTGAATTGAAGCGACGGCCATGTTGGATTAGAAGGGTAATTAGAGAGCTCTATTGAGATGGTGAGGGGATATGGCGACCAGCGCTGCTTCTCGATTCGATTCTCGACAAGAGTCGTAGGGCAGAGGTGATAGACGAGGCGATGGGCGCCCGCCAAGATTTTCCGGCGTCTGATGCAAGTAATGCAGTGTAATGAAATGATGTGATGCGATGCGATGCAATGCAATGCAACGATGCCCGTGCTGGTTCTGTTCTGTTCTGTTCTGTAGTCTGTACAGGCTACTGTACTGTGCTGTACTGNNCGATGCGATGCAATGCAATGCTATGGCGATGTGGAACAGGAACAGGCCAGGCCTCGGTGGGAAATGTGCATACGCGTTGCGCGGCAGGGGCTGTTGGGTTTGGCGGGTTCGAGATTACGGCTGGTAGGCGATTAACGGGAGGGGTTGAGCGCTGATGGTAGGCTCCGTAGTACTGGTGAGGAGGTCGAGAAGAGGCGGCTGAGGCTGACGATCTGGGGAATCGAGGAATGGCGGCAATAGTGGAATGTAGAATGAAGAATGCAGACGGATTGATGAATGCGCTTGAAAGGAGACGACCCGGATGTTGGCTCTTTGCATTCCAGGCGTGGCAGTGGCACACTTGCCTGGCTGCCACCTGCCAAGCGCCGGTACGTACCTCGACTGGCGGGTCGCCACGCTGTCTCCAAAGAGGTCGAGACCCGAGGTAATTCCGCAAAGGGCAAAGGACCAAACTGGGCAAAAGCGGCTTCCCAACCAAGCAATGACTCGGCGCGGGGGGGGGGGGGGGGACTGATTCATCCGACGTCACCGTGAGCACTTCATGATACAGTACTGCATCAGGTACAGATAGACTACCTTAACTAGTCTACAGAGTACCGTACGTACGCAGTCTTGACGCCGGGAAGCCAGTTGGCCAAGGATTATTATAACCAATAATCCTATTGTTATGGGCGCTATTCTCTTTCTGATGATGCGCTACTCATCTCCCAAGCGGTGTTCCAGACTGCTACTTCGGCCTCGAGTTGCTGTAGGGTGATGGGATCAATAAAGAGCTCCTGTAGAGCCAAATGCTGGTAGACACAGCGAACCCAGGCTCCCACGATGTTCTCCATAGACTCTCCAAGAGGAGCTACTTGGACCTCAAGAGGTCTGCAACCATCACCCGCGCGCACCTCTCTCCACGACCTAACGGCTTCAGGTTCCAACTCGAATATTTTTCTTCTAACCTGCATCCAAGTAAGAGTTGCCGCTTGATGCTCAAAGACGTAGCGCAATATGTAAGCGTATCCTGATCGCCTGCCACTCGTATTCCACATTTCCAGTACACGGAGATTTGGTAGAGAACTCGCACATCTCGCTGCTAGGAGAATATTGTTCGTAATGGAAGTTTGACTCGAGTCCGGATGCAATGGAACCTATCTGATGCAGAGGCGCTCCAATTTCTCCCAGTTGGCAGCATGCCCGCTCGGACTTGGCGTCACACTCGGGTCAAGCAGACGAAGGAAATGTCGAGCATCCATTTGATGCGGTGGACAAAAGTCGGTCAAACCGGAGAAGGTGCTTGCCACGGCTTGTGCGAGAAATGCACATGCCGCCTGACAGAATTCGTCGTGTTTTTGCGCTTGTGAGAATTGAAAAAAGGAGAAGCGCTTTAGAGACCTTGGCAAAGCAGGTAGTAGTAAAAGCCTGAAACCTAAAGGCAAGAGTCAAGTTAGTTGTCGCTCTCGTGCATCAACCTGTAGCCCTGCTATCTTTACCTTGGTGAAACGCCAACTCGTCCTCTACTTCCAAAGCAACCCACCTTTCGTAGCGAAACCAGTCCACGGCAACGAGACTTTGACGGAAGAGCTGCGAAAGTGCTGCAGCATGGATGCTTCTGCGATACTGCTGACGTATCAGGACACCTCTCACGATTGGCGCCTTTGGAAGTGGTTGGATATGGTCTGAACGGCCATGCCCATCATTCAACGCCCTAGGCCACAACTCCAGAGGCGTTCCGCTTAATCGTTTCATTGATGGAAAGTAGTCTGATATTTGCCTGTGGCGGCAGCGTGCAGGTGCTGAGTAAAGCTCGTGTTCGATGAGATACTCGACGAGGCTCATTGACCCTTTTCTGTTCAAGTCATCCTTGAATCGAAATGGGTAGTCATGCTTCATCGTACACTTTCCAAACCTATGCTTGCTATCACTATCGGAACAAGCGGATAGTTCCAACGTCAGCCCTCCTTTCCCATGGCGTTGGAGGCTCCAAGCTGAGAGGGCGGCGAGTAGACGTCTGATACAGAAGGTAAATATGCAACTGTTCCTACTGCATGATCAATGATTCATTCTCAAATTGGGTGAGAATCCTTATAACGTACTTGTGTGCCGTACTACGAGATTCTGGCTTTGCACAGTCGGGGCACTTGTAACCTGGCAGCCTGAGATGGAGTCGTACATGCCGAACATAGACCAGCCTGGCAGCATTCGGCCCTGCAACAGCTCTCTCAAATGCAGGCAGGGCTCGCTGATTGATCGTAAGTTGTCTAAATGTGTGCTTCTCAAAGAAACTCTGCCACTCTTCGCAGACACTTGCCAGCGGTGCCAAGCTGCAATGCTCAGGGGTGTCGTTCGATTCGACGACGCATTCCAGTATCAACAACCGCAATTCAGCAGGCAAAATGCTCCAAGAACAAGGGGCTGGCTGCTCTCGCTTTCCCTCACAACTCCCTTTGACCGTTTCCACCTTGCTGGGCAAGTTCCGCATATCTGCGGACGGTATATTGGAGCGCGAGTAGTGTGTAGCTTGCTAGTGGGAATAGTAGGCGGCGCATCCAAGTCGGCGGCCGCAGCAAGGTTTTAAGACTGAAGCAGACTCGAAGCTTGAAATACACTTTCTCAACTGTAGAGTTGCCGCATGGCTCAACTCTGGATTTTTGGGTGAGTGTGAATTTCCCGATGACGGGTATTTGAACCGATCCCAGATGAGGGCATTAGGCCAACAGCACCAAGAATCAAAGAATGTTTAGAGAATATGGATTGATGATGTCTCTCTAGGCCCTTCTAGCCCTCGGGTACCAGAATGATTACGACCACCAAGCTGCCAGTGGCACTTTCCGCACTCCATTAAGGCCACCCGCTTCCTGTCCTATCGGTCGAGACTTGCATCCGAGGAGTTTGACTGCCTTCCTACCGACCCCCAAGTAAGGTACATATCTACATTTTGATCTCTTAAATGGATCCAACTGCGGGCTGCGGCGGCCATCTCTTGTCCTATGATAGGACAGAGAACGCAGCCGCGTTTCACTCGAGGCTCCTGCTGTACCTACAGTAGGTAGGTTTCAATTACGCCAGCAGCGACGTAACGTCTGTCTGACTCAATTTGGGTCACGGCTCTGGCCGTACTATGAGTCTGTGACGACTGCACCGCTCAAGACACACGGCTCAAGGAGCTGTGAAGCTGTGAAGCTGTGCTCGCCTTGGCAAGTATCAACAATGCGTCGATACCGGCATCTACAGGCGAAACGACGATGGCTCGCGGCGACAGATCTATACTATAGCAGATTCATGACTACAGTACTGTAGCATTGCCGTTTTAGTCGAGCGCCTCTGTCGGATAGGGCCGCGTGGCTGCGGAAGAAGTGACGGCATGGTTGGACTCGATGGCATCCATCACATCGGCCGATGTCACCACGTGACGCCGAGGTGAACGGGATCTAGAATTGCCGTTTACGGATGCGGTATGGCTGGGAGGAGAATGGAGTGAGGAATACGAAGCAGAATTGCCCTATTACCTAGGTAGTTGGTACTCCGTACTCTGTGCTGCTACAGAGGGTGGACCTACTGTACTCAGTACTGTATGCGCCTAGCGCATCGCAGTTTTCCCAGTCAAGCTAGGGGACGAGGCTTTCGTGTGTCTTCTTTGTTGCTTTGCTGCCTTGTTGTCTCGATTTCTTGTTGCCCGTGAGATGGATGGTGGTGCAATGGCTGTGATGCCCGTCGCACTCGATTCCAGGCACGACCAGTCTTGGGACTGTGATGCGCTGGTGGATAAGACGGAGCATGAAGTAAATTTGGACATATGGATACGATTGGAGGCATATTTGATATATAGTTGCTCGTAATAAAGCCAGTGCCACAGGTATCCGTCCATCCATGATGGATCCATCGGTACCCAGCCAACAGAGCTGATTGTCAGCCGTCGCATGCTTCTCCTGCATTTAATCCATACCAGGCATCTGTAATCTGTAATATGTGTGCGTGTAACTTATTGCCTATCTACCTACAAGTCACATACGTACAGATTACTTGTGGACGCCTCGATACTACAGCACAGTGATTGCGCAACGGCTGCTCGGCCATGACTGCATATCCCATCTCCGCAATTCGTGTCATCCCGTCATCCGGGCTTTGACTGCGTGTCGCGTTGTGGCGCCAACGCGCGGACCAGGTCTAGTGGGTAGCTCGGCATCTGAGCAACCGCCTAACTACCTAAGGAGTACATACTACAGGTCCATTACAGAGCACAGATTATTACAGAGGGCGTTACAGGGAGCTCTCCGCCTGCAGAGGTTCATACCATGGGAACCTACTCGGCCGCCATGGGCATGAATGGCTGCTACTAATTACTGACTGCCAATGCCATGGCCAAGGTACCTACCTACCTACCTACCTACCTACCTTACCCATGACAAATGGCCTGTGTTGTTGTTGCACAGTACACTTACAGGCATTGTTGCAGGCATTATTACAGGCCTTATAGGCACTACAGGCCATCACCGCCCCCCCTCCCACAGGCCCCGAGGAATTAACCCAATCGCTGGCCGGGATCCAACGTGCCTGATCGCACCCTAATCTCGACCTCAACTCACTCGCTCGCTCACTCTCCCAGTTCTTTGTCGTCGCCTCCATTCTCATTCTGCTCGTCAAACTTCGCTTCCCTTGGGACCCCCCCCCCTCTCCTCCTCCTTCTCCTCCTCCATCTCCACCTGCTCGTCCGTATCCTCTTCTTGCCGTGTATCCTTATTGCCGTTGGACCATTTTCTAGTTTCTTTCTTTGTTTCCTCCGCCGCCTCTCGACGCCGCAACGCAACGCAACGCAACGCAACGCGCCGCCCGCCCGCCATTGTTGATTTGATTTGACTTGGTTTCTGCCCAGCCAATCTGTATCCCCTACCTCGTCGCTGATCGCCGCCCCCTTGCCACGCGCCCGCCCTGAAGAAAACTACTGTACTGTGCCCTACAGAGTGCTTTTGCAACTCCTTGTCCGACCGTTACTCGACCGTTGCTCGCCTGTTGCTCGGCCGTTGCATACTCCAGCGGCGTCCTCTCACGCCCTTTTCCCCCTCCCGCCGCCTTGCGCCGACCCTCCGAACTCGCCCTGCGAGAGAACCATGTCCACGTAATTGAGTCGATATCCGCCTACACACATCATGGACGGGACCTACAACAACCCTTACGCGCAGGGGCAGTCTTCGCTGTACGCTCTCGTCCTTGTCCTTTCCTCCTCCCGCCCTCTGCCCCATCGCAGCATCAGCTAACACTTCCGACGTTGTTCGTAGCAGGACTCCGCAGACGCCGACGGGTTCATATCAAGTCAACGTCAGCCGCCAAAAGACGAGGAAATGGGTCGAGGCCAAGGTCCAAAACTACGACGGCGACGACTGGGGAGCCGACGAGTTCAGCGACGATGACGAGCCCGAGGCGCCTCCTCCTCCGCCGGTCCCCCGAGTCACCACCGGCCTCCGTCCCATCGGCCAGCGTCTCCCTTCCGAAACGTTGGGTCCTTCGGCCCGCGTCGCCGCCGCCGCCGCTGCTTCGAGAAGCGCAAGCGGTCCTCCTTCGCTTCACCTTCAGACTCAGCATCCCTCCATCGCCCCGGCCGCCGCTCCGCTCCCAGCTCAAGACGTCATAACTTCGCCCCTCGCTGCCCAACGAGCAGCCTCGCCCGCGCCCCCCGTCGTCCCCCCCAAAGAGGTCAATGCTGGCCCTAGCATCCACCATCCCGATCCCGCTCCTGCTCCTACTCCTGCTCCCGCTCAGTCTCCCGCTCCGGCCCCGGCCGAGGCGCACGCTCAGACTCCTCCGAGCGCACAGTTCAACCCGCCCCTGCCGACTGAAACGGTGGCTGACAAGCTTGAGCCTTCTGTTGCCTCGCCTCTCGATATTGATCGCAAGCGCCTCTCGGTTAGCCCCAAGCTGCCCGATGTAGCCCGCTTCTCCCTGTTCGGAGCTGACATGTTCTCCTCCAACAAGGATTTGACAGATCAACCCAGTGCCAAGCCCGACTCCAATGATCGAAACCCCTCACAAGATGCTGCTCGATCCACATCCCCGCCTCAGCTACGGACAGAGAATGAGTTTGAGGCAAAGCCTACTACTGCTGCTAACGACCCGCAGTCGCTCTACGGTTCACCATCTCCAGTAGCCGGCCTCAAGAACCATTCGCAATCGTCCTTGACCCCAGACCTGGGATCGATTGCCCCCCTACGTACCCCAAGCCCTCAAGCCAAGAGCACGCTTACGCCTGGGCCCTTCCAGAATGCTGCTTCCAACGCCTCGATTCAAGGTTTTACAGGCCCTGAGCCTTTGCAGCCTCGGCAGCCGGGGCATAGCCCGGTCGATTACGAGCCTCGGCCACTACATAGAGAGCCGACCATGGACACGGTCACGTCCTCGCCGGTCAAGGAGAGCGACATGCTGAGCGACGAGATCATGAGATCGCTCAGTCCACTGCCGATCAACACAAACCCCGATGTGCAGGAAGATGGTAAACAGTCACTGGTACCAGGCAAGGGCGCGGATTCCCGCAGTAGCACATACTCCCTAGGTGACTACGACAGCTACTGGGCAGATACCTCTGGCAAGCCGGAGCCGGAGAAGAAGGATTTGCAAAGAATCAGCGAGGTCCCGACGGTTTCCCCTGAACCTACTCCGCCTGTCGCCGCGCCAGAGGCTTCTCGAGTCGTGGATAGTCAATCGCCCGAGCCAGAACCGGGAAGCCTTCGCCGGAGATTCTCTTGGGAGGCCGACTTTGGGAACAACAGCAACAGCAAAAGCAACACCCCACCAGCCGCGAATGACCCTCCTGTTCCGGCCAGCGGCCCGTCTATGGCCACGCAGTCCACTGGTCCGGCGCCGCAAGAAGCTGCTGGAGACGTGACTGAGGCAGAGCGGGCGACGGATGCTTCCACCACTGCACTTCCTTCAAGCGGGCTCTCCCACCAGGCCTCCAATGACAGCTCCCTTCCCGACACGCACAGGTTGCTCTCCATGTTGGACCCATCTTCTCCTGTCTCGCTACCGAGTGACCACGCTGCACCGCCGCCCGGCGAGCAGTCTCAGACGTCTCCCGTCGAACCCAAGTCGCTTGGGCCAACCCCGAGCCAAACAATGTCAGCTGCGACACCGCCGCCCATGGAAGGGCCCACGGAGCCAGCGCGGGAGCCTTCAGTATCTCTGTCTGATGCAGCCGCCATCCCCCCCTCATTTACCCCCGAGAGCTTTGCAGTCCGTGACATTATGGGGCTGTCCACTCCTGAGCAGAGAATCACCAAGTACGAGGAATCGCGCCAGGAGCTTTCCCAGATGGACTCGGGCTTGGAGACGTGGCTCCTGGCGCTCAAGAGCCAGCACGGCGAGCACGCCAATGCCACGGGGTCGTTTGGCGCCAGCCAACGTAGTGGTAGTCTGAGACTGAACACGTCTGGGTCCGCGTCTGGGTCGCAGCCGGCGGCACAGCAGCCATACTACCAGCAGTATCTCAACGCGTCGTCGCCTGGCGGCAACGTGCCTCCTGCGGGACGGTCCCGACTGGGCAGCATACCGATGTCGACGCAAGCCGCGACGAGCGCCTTTGGCAACTCGAGCAACCAGATTGGCACCAAGAGCAAGGAGTTTATGCATACGGCGGGCAAGATGGGCAAGGGATTATTCAGCAAGGGGAAGAGCAAGCTGCGCGGAACTGGGGACAAGGTATTTCACTAATGCTTCTTTTTCCTTGGGCTCTGCTTTTGGTGGGCTGTTTTTTCTTCTTCTTCTTCTTCTCTCCCTTCACGCGAGCAGCAGGTTTTTGTAAAGTCCCTTCTCCATCATTCGCTTTGGGGGGCTGGCGTGGTGTCTCACTCTTAGCCTTATGACGGGGACGGGTGTATGAGATAGGAAATCTACGACTCATTTTCCCTCCCTTCCGTCCATTCATCCGTCCAAGCATCCACACTCGTTCATCCGAGTCATCCGAGTCGTCCAGTCATCGTCCACTTTACTGCTGCCGCAGCCCTTGCAGAGAAAAAAAAAACCAAAGTTCATGTTGCAAAAGTGATTAAGAATGATTGTTAATGTTTGGATGGTGAACAGGACGAACTTGAAGATCTTGCCAGCATGCAGCCCAATGACCAGCATGAGAATGAGAGACAGCCATCCTGGAGCGTGGGACCTCGCGCGCGATCCCTTTCAGATGTCTCGGCTGCGCATGCCGACGAGCACGAGATGCCAACGATGACTGCACGGTCCAAGACGCCCCCGTTGCATCAGCCGTCGCCCATCCGGCCCTATGATGCTAGATCCCGCCAAGGACCCTCGATTCTCCACAATATCTCACAACGTGTCTCACAGGACGCCGCGTCGTGGGGAGGCGGCATGGGCGGTATAGACGGCATGGGCATAGGGCAGCAGCCCGCCGATGCCGAGGTGCCCACGCCAGTGAGCCGATCCAGCACGCCCTGGGACCACTTGGGCGGCGGCAAGCGACCCAACGACGACATCGAGGTCAGCCCGGTCGAGCCTGAGAGCCAGATGGACGTGGGCGTCCCGCTGCAGCGAGGGGGCCCCGGGGCGGATGAGGCGGCTGGGGCGCCTCGTGGGCGATCGTTGGATGACGAGTGGGTTGTGGTTCCTGGGCAGACGACAGGGGCTCCGATCCGCATGGAGCCATCGCCGCCCACAGCTGAGCATCGGACGGACAGGGGTCACTCTGTAGGCTTGGGTGCAGCCAGCGCCGATCTCGTCCAGCGTCACTCGTCCTTTATCGGGCTTCCCCCGATCAGAAGAGGCTCAATCTTTGGGCTCAGCGCCAGAGGGGGCCTCGCCGTCTCTGCTGAGCGCGCCTCCCTCTCCGAAGACGATGAGGCAGTGCCGCCGCCAGTCTCCATGCCCAGAGTCAGCTCTGGGGACGACGAGGCTGACGCGCCGGGGCAAGGGTCCGTCCAGCCAGGAACTGAGCCAGCCAGTCAAGGGCATGCTCTGCCTGACGAGCAATTTCCGAGTCCCACGCCAAAGGCACAAGAGGCTTCTGAGCCGGATCAGCAGCGCCTATCCCACCACCACCACCACCAGCCTGAGCAGCAGCCTGAGCAGCAGCCTGAGCAGCAGCCTCGGCCGCCGCCTCAGCCTCTGCAGCATCAGCATCAGCACCAGCAAGAGCTGTCGCAACAGCCGTCGCAGCCTCAGCAGCCGCAACCTGCGTTTCCCATGTTTCCCCATGGGCACATGGTAACCTCTCCTCCGCAGCAACATCTGCCATTCGGCCCTCACGCGATGCTGCCGCCTACCATGATTGGCGGTAACCCGATCAAGCACTTCCCTCAGGGACCCTGGAAGCTCGAGGAAAGTCAATTGACTGAGCCGCTCCATCCCGTGACGAAGCGTCGAGCAGCGCCGCCGCCTCCCAGCGCGCATCGCCCGCAGAAGCGTCCACCGCAGCCGGCTCCCAAGCCCATGGACGAGTTTGACAAGGAAACGGGCGCTTCATCTGCCTCGCAGCGGCCAAAGCCAACAATCGTGCCTCCGTCGTCCACCAAGCGCTTTCCCGAGCTTTTCCCTCACCAGCGTGACGACTCGGCAGCAAGTCAGCAGCAACAGCAGCAGCAGCAGCAGCAGCAGCAACAGCAGCGACGCCCGTCTCTGGATGGCTCGGTCCATTCGGCACATGAAGGAGCTGACGGCAAGGGTCATGGGCAAATACCCTCATCTAACATTCCCAGGGATGCGAGTAGCCGCTCGGGCAGGCCATCGTCCGAGGGAAGGCGATCCTTCTCCGATCCACGGCTACAGCACATGGATATCAAGGACGACGGCGTCTCAGAGTCGAGCATCACGACAGAGGAACTGCAAGAGCGCAGAAAGGGCAGGGCGAGCTTCCTTGCTGGTCTTCGCAGTAGGCGCCCGTCCATGGACCTTGTGGCGCAGCACAGCAGGGGTGCCGATCCAATCCTGGATCAGGCGAGCCGCCCAGAGACGTCTCGATCCGAGAACAGGCTGTCGCGTCTTGGGACTGGATTGGGTGTCTTCACCAACCCGCAGCCCAGGGCAAAGCAGCCCAGCGGACGCCCGCACTCATCAGCGTCCAGCCTGCTGACCTCGCCAACCAGCAGCATGGCGCCCTCCAAGAAGAGATTCTCCGGCCTCGGCGCCGGCCTCTTCCACCGCGCCAGTCACGAGCGCTTCCTCAAGCCGAACCACTCCCACTCCCATTCTCATTCTCATTCCCCCACGTCGCCCAATGAGGAGTCGATGCTGCCGCTGCAGGGCGTAGACAGAAGCAACGCGGGCGATCCACACGGCGCTTCGGAGGGCCCTCCGCCTCGCAAGAGACGTGGGTCGGCGGCCGGGCTGATAGCTGGCCTGCTTGGGCACAAGTCCAAGGAGAAGCCAAAACAGCCGGAGCCGGAGCGGGCCGCCGCGTTTGATCGACACGATAGCGCCTTGGGCATGTTCAACAACTCGAGCGAGGCCCTTCACCACCGACACGTGCCGGACGGCCAGCCAGCTTCCATGAGGTCTACCGGCACTCGAGTCGTCACGGATCCCACCTGGGGGCCGCCGAGGCCCTCACCTCACTCCTCTCGACCGTCGCCGCTGGGATTGGAGCAGGCCAAGGCACAGCAAGGTGTGCATCCGAGCATGTTCACTCCCCTCGGATCGCCCCAGTCCTTTGCCTCTTCTGGCCGGGACCGATCCAACGGCCACGGCGCCCCGAGAGAGCCAGAGTCGCCCGTGCTTGGCTCCAGAGGTTCGCTGGCGCTCCATCATGGCTCGACACTGTCGCTGGACGCGGCAGTTCAGGATAGGCCTGACACGAGGGGCTCGCGAAGATCGGGCGTCGGCCTGCCCACCACGTCTTGGTTCTCTGACTCGAGGAGGGCGAGCAATGTGCCCACTGACAGCCTCGACCACGACGACCAGGCGCACTCGCCCATCTCACACCTGTCCAACGACTCGGTCGCCTCCTTTGCCAAAGGGCATGGCGGCTCCCGTATGGGGTCCATCAGCGCCCTCTCCAACACTCAAGCTGGACAGATGCCGAAGCCCGAGACGCCTCTGCTCTCGGCAGTGTCAGCAGGATCATACGGACCAAGTCAGGCCTTTACCGCGCGTATGGTGGCACTCCAGCAGCCGCCGCCGCCGCAGCAGGTGTCACTTCCTCATCCACAGCCCCATCACAGGAGTCCGCCCTTGGGTAATCAGACAGGTCCGGGCCAGCACAACATGGGCCGCTCGGGCTCGGTTCCGCTAACATCCAACCCATACGGGCCTCCCGTACAACCATACCTGCAGCCGTCGCATACGGCCGGCTCTATAATGCCCCCTGGAGAATACACGCCATCGTTTGAGGGGGCCTCTGTTCAGTCTGGTGGCCCCGTGCAGAAAGAGGGCGGTCGTTCCAAGTGGAAGGGCTTCAAGAACAAGGTGTCGGGACAGCTGGCGCAGGGTCAAGCCAAGCTGGAGAGCGGAGGGGGCAAAACACCCGGGAAACTCCTGGCAGCATTCAAGCGAGGCCCCAAGCAACAGGGGGGACGCCGGACCGTCTCTCCTCGGCCAACTGTGCAGTCGGCCCAAGGCCACTACGATTTCCAAGCATACCAGGAAACTCAACCTCCTCCAGTTGCCCCGGCAAGCCAAGCAGACCCTCCCAGCGACGTACCAATCGAGCCATACGCGGGCCAGGCGACGTACTTGCCGCATCACTACCATCAACAATCGACACGACTCATCAGTTCTCCCTCTGGCCAGGTGCGGACTCAGACGTCACCTCAGTCTCTGCCAAACTCATTTCACCAACACCACCACCACCACCACCACCACGCCTCTTCAAGGTCGAGAGAGGTGGCTTACCAGCAGAACGTCAGCCCGTATCAAGAAACGGTGTCTCCTCCTCTTCCCGGTGAACAGTTTTACGTACCTGGAGCTAGCCCCTCGGTCCCATCTGTTGGAACTACTCAATCGCCAAGGGCTGGTCTATCGCAAGCGTCAACCCAAGCGCAGTACTACGGCGGCCATATGAATGTGAGTCCGGAAGCTGGGTCCTATGCGTCGCCGGGACAGCCAAGCCACTCGCATCCGCGCAACGAGCCTGATCCGGACAGTTCTCCCGAATTCACCAGGAGGGATAGCGGGCCACCGGTGATTCAATGGTCTCTGTCGCAGGACAACAGCCCGCTGGATCCCGAAGACATGCTGGCGAGCACCTCCAGGTCCATGGCGATGAGTCTTGGCCTGGCAACCACTGAAAAGACGAGTCCAGCGCCCTCCAGCAGCCTTGCCACCATGTCACCTCCCAGCGTGAGCCCCAACGGCGGTAGCGGCCCGAGCAAAGCCGGCTCCCAGCAAGCATCGCTGATGACGCCCGGCGACGCGCCGAGCAAGACGGAGCCGCCCTCGAAAGAGGCGTGGCCGACAGTGCCAGCGGAGCGAGGATACGTGCCGGCGGTTCGGAGCGTGACGCAAAGGGAACACGATGTGGCAGAGCTGGCCGACACGGAAGACGCACACATGAGGCGGATGCGGCTGGCGATGCAAGAGGAGAAGATCCATTACGACCCCGACGCGGACTCGGATGGTGAGCCTCCGCCGCAGATGACGGCGACGAGCTACCCCGGCCAGGAGTGGAATCCGTACGGAGTTACGGAGTATACGAATCTCGACTAGGAGACGAGAGGAGCTGAGGAGCTGAGGAAGCTGAGACATGACCCGGCATAGGAAGGACTGGGCATGCTTTTGCCATTTTTTATCATGCATCCCCCCCCCCCCCCCCTGCCTTTTCTTTGAGCGTTTTCATGCGATACCAGACATTAGGAGCATATATTGAGCGCGGAGCGACCCGAGACGGAAAACAAGGGACTTGAGTTGGAAAAGCAAACGATCATGTGTTACGGTACGGTGCATCTGTTTTCTGTACATTATAGGCGAATACACGAGCAAGGAGGGGGAAAAGCCAAAGGCGAGGCGTCGGGTGTAGCGCCTTGGCTACCTAATTGATAATCAATCGAGTTCGGTTAGCACTTCTCGCCCCTGTTGGTCCATCTTGTATTGTATGTAGAGTTGTCGGCTGATGATGGGACATTGCCGGCTGATGTCAATGTCTCAGGCAAAGAAGAGTCAGGCAGAAGTCATGATGCTGATCGTCCCGGGATTCTAGACTATCGTTGGGCCATGTTTCAGCCACCGCCGATGTTTGGGTGTATTTTTGTCTTTTTCTTATTTCTTTTCTTTTTCTCTACCGCGGGCTCACATACGGTTTTGAATGCGTCATTAAGCAGTAGACTGTTTGTATGTACGAATGTCCATCGGATGAGTATCTATCGCAGGATTTTGGTAGGCGACCGAACCTTGTGCATAACTGGGAAACGACGTGGCCGGGAGGATCAGAAAGCTGCACCTGATGGTGACACACTATTGGCAATCGTGCAAAGCTGCAAACATGCAAAGCTACAAACATCTGGGCTGCAAACATCCACGGGTTCAACATTTGACCAACAAAGAATGTCCGTCGCTCGATTGAAGATGCCCAGACGACAAGTCGAATCGTCAATGATCATGGCGGGATACCTACCCAGCTTACCCTGGAGCTTACCCTGGAGCTGGAAGATCGGTGCTTACCCGCCCGACCAGGGGCCAAGACGATCGCTCGACTCAACCGCCAAAAGAGGCACAGCATAGTGGGTGCGAGCCATCCATCTCACCTCACCCGCAATGGCTTGCATGCTGACTATCTGGCTATCGGCTATCAGGCACTGACATACATTTTGGGAGCTTGGGAGGCGATGTAACAGCAGCCCCAGCAGCCAAGGCGCAGCAGCTGACAGTCAACAGAGCCGAGACTTATAAGTCGGAAGTCGAGAGTCGAGAGTCGAGAGTCGAGAGCTGAGAGTCCAAAGACGAGTCTCGAAGTTCCATCCTCTCGGGCGACCCGAGGCCAGAACCAGCACGCACGCAGCTTAGGTAGGCTAGCGCAGGACGCTCTCTCTGTGTCCAAGAATCCAGACCAGGTACCGATAGGGACAGCGATGACGAATGGTGATGCTCTAGTGCCCCGAGAATGGATGGATTGGGAGGAGAGGGGGGGATTCCATGCAGTGTAACGGTGATGCTCCCAGTGACTTGCCGCACCCGCCGTGGCTTGCTGCGGCCGGTGGGTACCTGAAGCGGCCGAGGTACTTCCCTACCTAAGGTACAGTACAGATTACAGATGACAGCATGCGTGCCCAACCTTGGCTTTGTGGCATTCTGCACTGCGCAAGGTAGGTACACTCACCACACAAGGTACCTAGAGGCATTGATCATAGGGATACAAGTTACCATTCTGATCTATACGAGTTTCCAGTTCTAGGCCATCCATCACCTTCATCATCGCTCCCAGAGATACCGTATGTTCGATAGCGGTTTCTTGCCCGAGTCTCGACTGCTCGGCGTCCAAGCGCTCCGGCAACAGAGGCAGCAGGGCAGCCAGCCAATCAGGGCACAAGTTTCCCTTCCCGTCTAGGTGGCGCCGGCGGATGTGCCGTGGCTGGAGAGCCCGAGAGAGTCTCGCCCGGGTTCTCGACCAGCCAAGCGACAGCGCAGCGGTACTTGCGAGGTACAAGCCCGGCGGCCTGGAACTAGCCTCTTGTGCACCCCCCGGACGCCCCGTCGCCCACCGGAGGCTTGCCAAGCGCCAGGTACATGCGCAGTATTGGGGGTTATCGGGGGCTACCTGGGATACGTGCATCTGTAATTGGGTGGACACCTTGGGTAACTTACGTAGGTACCTACGTACCTACCTATCTAGAGGTAATGGAGGGAGGTACCTCGTTGTCAGCTGCTCAGGCTATTGGCGCTGATGGCGCTGCATACCTCAAGGTACCGACCGACCTTGGGCTGCTAGGTAAGGTAGGTAGCTAAGTTAAGGTAGGCAAGGTAGGAAAGCGTGCTGCAGGCTCGCTCTTGCCTTGACTGAAGTGGATGGACGAAATGGGCCGGACGGATACGAGTGCGGTGCGGCAGGTACGGAGTGGTACCAAACCAAGACCCCGACTCGTACCTGCCTTGTTTGGCTCCCGTCCATCGCAGCGCAGTGCACAGCACAGCAGCAGCGTCACTCCTCCTCCAATGACCACTCTAATCTGTACTCTCCATCCATCATCCACCTTGCTCTCTCTGCCCTGCTCTCTCTGCCCTGCTCTCTCTGCCCTCTCTAAGCTACTCCGTACTGTTCTATTCTAGTCTCTGCTCTGCTCCATCTCAGGCCTCACTTCTCTCCTCTTCTCTCCCCCTTCTCCCGCTCTCTCCACCCGATCGTCGCTATTTCGCACATTACATACCCAGCATCAGCCCCAGCAGCCAATCTAATCCAACACAATCACCTCCCCCTTCGAAAGCTATTCGGCCGTGCTCATCCCGTTAGCAACAAGGACAACCCCCGAATCCGCAACACCACGCAAGCAGCTCCAGGCGCGCAAATGCAACGACAGCAACTCTAACTGCGACTCCCTCCAGTACAACTCTGCGACTGCGACAGTGACCAAGTACTTGTGCAGCCGCAGCCGCAGCCGCAGCCGCAGCCGCAGCTGCAACTGCAACTGCAAATCCAACCGGCCCGTCTCGTCTCGTCTCGATTGGACTCGATTGGCCTGGATTGGACTGTCCCTCCGCCACAGACCCAAGGACCCAAGGACCCAGGATCCGCAAATCCCCAACCCCATCCATCCTCCATTCATACACGTCACGTCACGCCCAAGCATCATCCTCTTTACTCTTTTCCGCTGCCGTCCCGCTTTCCCATCCCCTCCCCCTTCCCACTAGCCCCAGCTCTCCATCTCCATCTCCGTCCCCGTCTCCGTTTCCGTTTCCGTCTCCATATCCATCCATCTCCATCCTCATCCCCATTCGCATCTCCATCCCTACTCCAACACACTTACTCTAATCCTGCTCTCATCCCTCGCCGCGCCAGAGAGAGAAGGAGAGAGAGAGAGAGAGAGAGAGAGCGCACCCGCCCGCCTCGCCCGTCCTCGTCGTTTGCTGCTGCGCATCGTGCGTAGGTGAGGTAGTCGCTTGGCCGCAACCGCAATCATGGAGTCGTATGTCTCACTCTCCCAAACTCCCAATTCCACTCACATTCTTCACTCGCGCCGTCGAAACCTTCAACTCAATTCCACGTGAGTCGCTAACCACGTTTAGATTCATTGCCATGTCACACGCAGCCAGCTGGGCGCAACCACCTTCCCAGTCCACTTCTTCCCGTCGCTCCCTCGGTCACTTCCGCTCCCTCTCTCAGCTCCCTCCAGCGCCTAGCCACAGCCCCAGGACGCCGACCTTTTCGCCATCGAAGCCCGCCTCCCCCTCACGACTCTCTTCTTCCGCTTCTGCCACGTTCAACCTCGACGATGAGATGAGCACCCTCCCCGACCCTCGAAGCCGCGCCGCCATGCTCGCCGCCGAAGATGCCGCTGCTGCTTCTGGCAGGGCCAGCCCCAGCCGTCATCCTGACCTCAACGAAGAAGTCGCCACTCTCAGTACCAAACTCATCAACGCAATCAACCACCAGACCGTTCTCGACGACACCTTGTCCGCTACACGCCACGAGCTCGAGGCTGCCAATGAGCGCATCCGTCAACTCGAGGCCCAAAATGCTTCCCAGCGCGAACTCCTCGACGGCCACGTCTGGATTCGGAAATCGTCAGTCGAAGCCGAGAAGAAAATCTGGCAAGCGAAAATTGCCGATGAGAAGCAGCGACGACTCGATACCGAGAAGGAGAAGAAGAAGATTGAGCAAGAGTTGGAAAACCTGACTACTGCGCTATTCGAGGAGGCCAACAAGATGGTGATTGCTGCAAAAGAGGATGCCCAGGCCGAGCACGAAGTTCTTCAGCGCAAAAACGACCAGCTCAAGTCGCAGCTCGCTGATGTAGAAAGTCTGCTCAAATCCCAACAGGAGCAGCTTTCCGAGCTCAAGCATGTCATGGAGCACATGGTAACGGAGCGCGACGATCAGACAAACGCCACAGCCCCCTCCTCCCCTGGCCTCGTCAAATCCGACACCAGGGACGACGAGCGACCATCTACCGAGCTTACCGCCATGTCTTCGTGGGGACCTTCCGTCGAACCCTCCTACCCGACTAGCTTCCTTCACCTTGTGCAGCCCGTGTTGCGAACCGACTTGTCCGCCTTTGACGATTTTGTCAACCTCGCCCGCCTGTCACGCAATCGCGCGGGGAGTCGGGTCTCGTCCGGCTCCATGGGTGCTCTCAACGCGTTGGCCTTTGGCCTCGGTGGCTCGACCTCCAGTGCTCACAACTCCAACAACTCCACAAACTCATTGACCTTGAACCCGTCGACTCCTGGCAACGGTAGCACGCCACAATCCCCCAATACCCCAGCTTCTGCCTTCAGCACAAACTCCAACGCCATGTCTGCCCCTATACCCAACTTGAAGGACACCAAATTCTATAAGCGCGTGTTGGCTGAGGACATCGAGCCCACTCTGCGACTGGACTTGGCGCCCGGACTGTCGTGGCTGGCCAGACGGACCGTTATCAGTGCGGTGACGGAAGGATCTCTTGTCGTCGAACCTGTCCCTACCAACACGACCATTGCGCAACTTACCAAGCCGCAGCTGTATCCTTGTTCTCTTTGCGGCGATTCTCGAACCGACAAGGCCTACCTGCGCACCCATCGATTCAGAACCAACGAGACCGATTCAGCCCAACGCCACCCGTTGTGCAAGTACTGCCTCACTCGAGTCCGCTCCACTTGTGACTTCCTTGGCTTCCTACGCATGATCAAGGATGGCCATTGGCGGGCCGACAATGAAGATCACGAAAAAGCCGCCTGGGAGGAGAGCGTGCGACTGAGGGAACAGATGTTTTGGGCACGCCTTGGGGGTGGTGTCATCCCCGCCGTCCAGAGCGGGCTCTGCACTGATCTCGACAAAAGCCCACGCCACAGTCACGAGCAGAGTGGTACATCCGAGGCCACGATTGCCAAAAGTGTCGAGGCCGCAACCAGAGCCGCAGAAGAGGCGGCTGCTGTAGACTTCGAAAAGTTGCAGCATGCAAGGGCCGAGGACCCTCCAAAGGAACCATACACGCCGCCGGACCAGACAGAAGGAGCCAAGAGTATGAGGGAGTCAGTCCACTCTCTTGACATCAAGAGCAGTCCTGGCTCCGAAGACACGAAGCGATTGTCCATTACCATCCCTCCTCCCAAGGACGAGTAGACGGAACTGGTTTCTACCATCGAACACATATGCTCTATGCACTTTCCAAGGCATAGGCACCTAATGTACATCATGTTGTATAATACGCCTTTTGCTTTCCTCCCTTTTTTTTTCTTCCTTTTCCTTTGTTCTTCCGTTGTTCGTCACCGGCCTGGGTAAATTGGGAAGCATACATGGGCAGGACCACTGTTATGAATTTAGAGTCGTGAACACCTGTTTCATGAGGCCAAGAGGTGGATTTCAACATACATGGCCAAGCATGCATTCAACGACACACGGGAGTTTTGGCCAAGGTTCAGAGTTGTGGTTGACGGGGACATGCGGCGTTTTACCGGACTGATTCAACGAATGGGGGCGGACGGGGGGAGGTCTTTGGGTCTGTGCTGACGACTTTGTTCGTCTTGTTTTACTCTGAGCGACACGACCTGGGATTGGGATACTGCTGCTGCACACGGGTCGCTAGATGTCTGTGGCTACGTTGATAGTATACGAGCGAGGCTCAGCCTCAGCAGTACTCGTAAAGTAATAGACATGATACTTAATGGAAACGCAACCACTACTTGGTTTACAACGCATAGCTTGCATCCTGGTCCTTGCTCCCGCCGTAGGCCCAAGTGCTTAGATGGCTTTTTTTTTAATTGAAGAATTTGGATGACCTGGAGTGGGAACGACATTACAGTCTCACAAAGCAAACACGTTGGTGGTTCTCCTTTCTTCAACATGGAAAATTGTCAATTAGATGAAAGGAAAGAAAAGAGAGAGATCCATATATCGTCCGCCTGTTACATGAGGCAAAAGAGATGCCCTATACGAGAGCCGACTCGCCGTTGTCTCCTCGGTCTCTCTTGAGCATATCCCTCCATTGCCCGCAAATTTTCGTCAGTTTCTCCCCGTTGGAGTTTTCCCTCTTCTATCTTTTCCAGTCAGCCGCTGTATAGCCCCTCCCACAATCATCAGATAAGAGTACATTCGTCTTCTTGTTGTTACACGAGACGCGGTCAAGAGTCGACAGCACAAAAGCATAAAGCACAAAGCGGCAAGGCTCAAAGCTCTGCTGGGGCGAGAGCTTACAGCTCGTCACGACCAGTGGCATCCTGGTTTTCGCTCGCAGGCTTGGGCTTGGACTCTTCAGCCTCCTTCTCGCCGTCCTTGCTCGCAGGGGCGTCCTTGGCGGCGGCACTGTCATCGGCCTTGTTGACCGTCTCGCTGTCGGCGCCCTCAACGTCAGGGTGCGGCGGAGCGACGCCGGCAACGGCAGCGGCAGCCTCCTCGCCGGGCAGCTCGTTGCCGTGCTCATCGACCACGCGTGTTCGTGTCTCGTACTTGGTCTTGAACTCGACCTTGCCCTCGAGCGCCTTGACCTGCTCAGCATCCAAAAGGTTACCGTTCTGGTCTCGGTACTCGACCTTTTCCTCCTTGGCGATGATACGGCGGTCTACTTCAGGGGCATCGGAAACACCGGCAGCTTCAGCCTGCTTCTCCTCTACCTTGTCCTCCTGCTGAACTGGCACCTTGGGGGCCTGGACCTTCTTCGCCGTCGTGGTGGGAATGGCAGAAGAGCTCGCGGGAGGGGGTCCCCTAGAGTACTTGGCATACTGTGCGCACATTGTTAGCATCAGATGGGTACAGTGCAGGATTGCTTCTCCAAGTCAATTCAGGCAACTTACGCTGTCGTGGAAGGTGTTGCAGTCGAAGTCCCAGGTGGTAAAGAGCTTGACCTGCTTGCACTCGGCCTTGGTCCAGGGGCTGCCAAAGGCAAGGGGGGAGAACAAGCTGAAGACCGCGATGGACAGGACAAGGAACGAAACGGTGGCAACCCTGTTGATGATGGGATTCTCGCGCACGCCAATGCCAGGGATACGCGCAGTGACGTAGTCGAAGAACAGGCACAGGGCGATGACGGCAAAGTAGAGCGCGGGGAAGTAGTGGTGGAGGAAGAGCTGACGCTTCATCAAGAAGAAGGGGAAGTAGTGCAGCGCCCAGCCAAGCACATAGGTACCCAGCTCATAATCGAATCGCTTGAAGGTCGGATTCTCGTAGTCCTTGCAGCTTCGCTGCCAGCGCAGAACCGCCACTGCCTTGAAGATGGCCCACAGAGCAACAGCGATGCTAGAAGACCACCAGATGACGGGGTTGCCCATGAGGTAGACCTGGGTGTTGCTGCGGCCCCAGAAGTTGATGCCACGGCGAAGGATTGGCCATGATTCGGGGCGCGAGTCCCAGGCGTGGGAGTCGGTCAGACCGGCATTGGTCTTCCACATAACCTTGTGCAGTTCCCAAACCTTGCCGAAGAAGGAAGGGCGGCGATAGTTGACCTTTTCGACGTTCTCACCCAGCTGAGGATGCTCGTTGTACTCGACGTACCACAGGCTGTTGGGAAGAGTACCACTACGAGCGCACGTCACTTCCTGCTGCTCCGAGGCCCAGTCGGGAAGCTTGACCTTGTGCGAGAAGAGAGCACAACCGCTCATGAGATGGATGAGGCGGAATTTCGTCTCAATGGTTCGAACGCGCTTCTTGGCGACGGCGCCGTGCGATCGCTTCTTGACAATCTCGACGCGGAAGAAATCATTGGCATCGCCCTCGAAACCTTCGTATCCGTAGGCTGAGACCTCATTCTGCCATTCGGCCTCGGTGACCGGGGGGCGGACATCGTGAGAATGAAGGCGGCGGTGGGTGGGACGGTGGTAGAGTCGGATAACGGCACCGTCCTTGAGATACTGGGGCTCGGGAAGGTTGTCCCAAGCGTCAGTGCCATTGATGGGCTCTCCATTGATGCCGAGAGGCTGGGTCTGGTTCTCGAGGAGCCAGATGTTATTGTCGTCCTTGTGGGGGTAGAGAGTAATCTGCTGCTGCTTGCTACCAGTGGGATACATGAGAGGGTGAGAGTGGAGATAGCCGCCCTGTGTGTTGACATGGCGGATGCTGACTCGGCTGCCAAGGACTACATCGGCGGCAACATCCTTCATTCCCTTGTTGTTGAGAGTCGCCTGGAATTCGGAGCTCATGAAGCCATCGCCGTCGCCGGGGTTTCGGAGGCACAGGAAGTGGATGGCGAACATGCCAAGATAGAAAGTGAGGGGGACGAGGATGAGGCAGAAAACGCGAGCCATGAGGTGCTTGATAAAGAGTCGCTGGGAAGTATTAGCCGAAAAGCTCCCTGAAGTGGAGAGTCTGCTACTCACCATGGAGACGTTTCTGTGGTCACCGAGCAGGACCCAAAGCTGGATCAGGGTCAAAGCACCGACCCAGGCAATGGTAAAAAGGCCGACCCATTTGATGCTAGCGGTGATGCCGAGGCCAAGACCGCTGAGCAAGAGCCAGAACCACCAAGACAGCGAGAAGGCCTTTTCGGGACCAAGCTCATGCTGGTTGGTGAAGCAGGAGAAGGCGAGGGCAGTGAAGCCAGTGGCGAAGACCAAAGGCGAATCGAGCAGGATAAGACGCGCCTGGGTCTGTAGACCGTTCTCTGTGACACCAGTCAGCAAGGGACAGAGAGGCCTGTAGGGAGTAAGCGGAGAGGACGTACCGAAGATGATGAGGCCAGCGCCCATGATGGCGGTCATGGTGCGGCAGCCAAGCGTCTTGAGGGTCAGGAACATGCAGGGAACGAGCAAGATGCCGCAGACGGCAGGGAACATGCGCATGGCAACGTAGGGGACGCCAGGCTCAAGATAATCCTTGCCAATCTCCTTGAAGTCGAACTTGCCGTCGAAGCCAGCCAGCCATCCGGTGAGGGCAATGAGCATCTTGGCCAGGGGTGGGTGGACGTCCATGAAGAACTTGCCCTTGATGTACTTGGTCGCGAAACCACCGAAGCTACATGGCAGACATGGTCAGCGTTTGAGACGGGGGCATCAGCAGAGAGGGCGAAGACGCACTGGACTTCGTCAAAGACAACGCTGGCAGGCTGGTAAATCTTGAAGATTCGGACAACGGCAGCAGCGACAATGAGGGCGAGAGCGATCCAGTAGTCGGAGATGGGCAAGAGGAAGACATCGTTGTCCTCGACGCCCTCAGACTTGTACGACGAGACGGCCTTCTTTGTGTTCTTCTTCTTCGGGGCAGGCTGGGCGACGGGTTGGACGGTCTGAGTCGGAGGCTGAAGAGTTGGGGCCGCGGGCTGGAGGTTCTGGCTCGAAGGCTGCTTCTTGAGACTCTGGTTCGAGGGTTGTTTCTTGAGGTTCTGGTTCGAGGACTGCTTCCGGAGGCTCTGGTTCGAAGGCTGCTTCTCAAGGGGCGGCTGAGGGCTTCTGCCCCGCGCCGAGCTTGATCTCGCCATGGTTAGGAAAGGCTGCCGAGTGCGCAGTCACGATGTGTGGGTTCGATTGAGGAAGATGACAGCGGTGAGGAATCGCAGACGTGGAAGAGGAGAATGGGGTGGGCTGGAGAGGATCAGCAACGGACTAGGAAGACGGCTGCTGCAACAAAGGATGGATACGAAAGGAGCAGGGGTCCAGAGAGGGAGAGAAGAAGGGAATTAAAGGCTCGTCATGAGCGAGTACAAAGGGGCGAATGGGGACGGGAAGAAAAGTACAAGAAAGGAGTTGATGTAGCCGCCGCCGGGATCAAGGGCTTGGGCGTTGCGATGGATGAAGGAGAAGGGAGAGGAGGAGGAGGAGGAAGAGAAAGAAGAAGAGGGAGGAGGACAAATCAGGGGACGAAGCCGAAAATGGATGCTACGCGGCGCTTGGTGGTGAGCTCCCAGCTCCCAATTGTAGCTACAGTGGCCTCTTCAGTCTTCACCTGGACTCTACAGTACCTAGTCTACCTACCTACAGTACCTTAGGTAACTCAAGTACTCTGTACTGTACAGCAATCTGTACACTACGCTGCTGGCGCCCTATCACGCCTATAAAAAGCCACGCGAGTGGGCCACTAGCGAAACGCCGGCTGTCAATCAGTACGTACCCAGGCACCGTCCACCTTCGCGACCTCGTAGCCGAACAGGGGTGCCTGATTGAGCCGAGTCGCCCTGGAAGGGAGCTCCAGCAGGTGAATGGAAGTATGGATAGCTGCCTTGGCTGCTTCGCAACGACCAATTGCTCGTTGAGTTCATCGAGTCCGTGTTGGTTCTGCTTAAGATGCTCTCTTACAACACGCCACCGCCGCCTGCGTGTCCTGTAGGCTGTAGATCAAAGTACGTACTGCCCTCCCACGGACCTGGTTTCAGCCGCATCGGGCCAGGGGCAAGTGTGGCTGCGCCGCGGCCCTGGGCTGTAACCAGCTGAAACAGTCTCCTTTGGTCTAAGTTACCTCACCTTACAAAGACCACATGGAGGATGGATGCTGAGCCTACAAGTGCAAGACCTGTGCTTGTTGTCTGCACTTTGATATACCCTATGGGCTGACCGTATTTGTTGCTCCTGCAAAGTACATAAGCTTACGCAGTGCGTGCTGTACGTTAGTGGGTAGCTGTAGCTTGCAGGTGTAGTTACAAAGCTGTGTCTAGCATGCGATAGATCAGTCTCTCCGTCTGAACATTACCATGGATCCAGCTGGCGTCACAAGAATACACCCGACACATGTAATTAAGCATCCCATCCCCTTGCCATTGAGTGTCGTTCCCTAACGTGCATACTTCGGTACCTAGGCAGGGATCAACTGAACAGTCTTCGACATGTGCTTGTACAAAGCTGGCATCCCGCATCCCAGCACATAGCTGTGGCTGGTGATCATCCGGAACATCTTATCTCCGACCAGCGCATCGCGTCGCTACGCCATCTCGAAATTTCCCCAGACGCTCTCAGCCAGCGAAGATCCGCGAAACGCTCGACTTCGACTTCGACTTCGAATTCGACTCGGCAGCAACCAGACCTCGCCTCCCTCGGCCACTAACTCCTCGCTCAACCATGGCTGCCGTTGCAACCAACGGCGATGCCGGTGCGACCGTCCTCGACGAGCTCAAGCCGCCTGCTGGAGTCGTCCTGCCCCCTCGCGAAATCCGCAACGTCCTCGAGAAGACGGCCGGCTACGTCGCCCGCAACGGCATCGTCTTTGAGGACCGCATCCGCGAAAAGGAGCGCCAGAACCCAAAGTTCAGCTTCCTCAATCCCGAAGACGCCTACCACCCCTTCTACCAATGGCGCCTCAGCGAGGTCAAGTCCGGCCGCGGCACCGCCATCGCCGCTGGTCGCGTGGGTGAGGCGCCCCCCGAGCCCGAGAAGCCCAAGGGCCCGCCCAAGCCTCCCGACTTCCAATTCTCAGCGCGCCAGCCGCGCATCAACCAGAAGGATCTCGACGTCATCCGATTGACGGCTCTCTTCGCTGCCAAGAACGGGCGCCAGTTCATGACGCAGCTCGCCCAGCGCGAGACCGGAAACCCCCAGTTCCAGTTCCTCATCCCCAACCACACCCTCCACAACTTCTTCCAGCACATTGTCGACCAGTACACGACGTTATTACGGGCCAGTGGGCTTGGCGGCGAGGGCGGGAAGCTGCAGGAGGAGCGCATGGCCGAGTTGGAGAGGAACATCCAGGACAAGTTCATTGTCCTGAACCGTGCCAAGCAACGATCCGAGTATACCAAGTTCCAAGAAGAGCAGCGACAGAAGAAGGAAGAAGAAGAGGAAAAGGCAAAGGTTGAATTTGCGCAAATCGACTGGGGTGACTTTGTCGTCGTTGAGACCATCACCTTTACCGACGCCGATGAGCAGGCCAACCTCCCACCGCCCACCAACCTGTCCGAGCTGCAATACGCTTCCCTCGAGGACCGAAACAATGCCTCCATCAGTGCCAATTTCCGAATCGAGGAGGCCATGCCCGACGAGGACACCAACTACAACGCCTCCCCCGCAACGGCCTTCCTCCCTGCTCAACCTCCCCAGTCCCTCCCTATGCACGCCGGATACGCACCCCAGCAGCCCCAGCCGGGCTACCAGCACGCCATGCCGCCACCCAACCAGTACGGTCCCGGAGCGCAGATGCCCCGCAGGTCAGCCGAGGAGGAGGAGGAGGAGCGCCGTATCCAGGAGCGAGCCGAGGCGCAGTCGCGCAAGCAGCAGGCCCATACCGAGGCTCGCGGAGGTGCTGCTCCGATGAAGATCAAGGAAAACTACGTGCCGCGCGCCGCGCAAAAGACGGCCAACAGGCAGGGAGCCCAGATGGCGCTGTGCCCCAACTGCAAGCAGCAGATTCCAATGAACGAGCTTGAGGAGCACATGCGAAGTAAGATGACCCCACAAGCAGCTATCCTGTGTATGCTACTCCGGACGCTGACCCTGCTACAGTCGAGCTGCTGGACCCCCGCTGGAAGGAGCAAAAGGCCAAGGCGGACTCCCGATACTCTGCCTCAACCGCCTCTCATGTTGATGTGGCCAACAACCTGAAGCGTCTAGCCAGCCAACGCAGCGACGTCTTTGACCCCGTCACCGGCCACGCCGTCACAGAGGAGGAGCTGGCCCGAAGGAAGAAGGCGGCCGTACAGAGCTACAACGGCGTCGCCCCGGATGGCAAGAACGCGGCGCATCTCAGCCCCATGCAAAACGTCAACGTGGAAGAGCAGATCCGGGCAATCCACCAGAAGTTTGCTGATAAGAAGTGAGGTCAAGTATACCTGGCCCCACAAGGCAACAAAACCCCGTAATTGGAGACCACGATGGATATTGGGCGAGCACCAACTGCATGGCATAGTCTGCTGATACAGCCGCGCCACTCTTCTCTGGGGAGGGCAAAGGATTATCCAAAGGTGCCGGGCGAAGAGAGGCCCAGGTGCGTGGAAACAGCTGAGGCGTTGTTGACGACGAGGCCGTAAGGTGAGGCGAATCTGGCGTTTCTTGATTATTTTCTAGCAAGTTCAGGGGCTCATACATGTCTTGCCTTTTCCCAGCTCCTCACTTTTCGAAAGATGCCGGCTGGCAAGAAGCAGTACTGCCTAGTGTGCAACGACGCATACGTTGAACGAGAGCAACATGCTAGAACAACCGTGTTTTCGTTGAGCCGCACAAAGGCGTTGCAGTGACCGGGCATGGAAATCGAGAGTTGTTTGACCGACCAAGGTCTGCGGATTGTATAGTAGAAAAGTTCACCTGTCTGGACTCATGTCCCGGTAGCTTGACGCGGGACACTTGGTTGAGCAAGGTAGCTTCTGAGAGATGTATCACGTTGTGATAAGGGCCAATATAATGAATTACTATAAATGTTGATGTGCCCCTGCCGACAGACAATCAATTCGTAGGTGGACCTGTACGATTCCTACAAGTCAATTACTCCCCTTTTGAGCGCCATGCTCCATTCCAACCTTTGCAAATTATAGAGGTTTTCACATAACCGTCCGGACCGGCCAGGCACTAGCCGCCGGGTCGAGCTCCTGGACGGTGCCCTCCCAGGGCTCGATGCAATCGTGAATCTTGGAGAACCACCACGCGAGCACGGGGCTGCCCGAGGATGCATACCACGTATAGAAGCTCTGCGCGGGACGACGAGTGTCGCCAACGTCGATGTCGACAATGTACGAACCCATGTCCTCAACCAAAGATGGATTCCAGCCTGTCCCGCCCTCGTAGTAGAAAGTGAGAGCCTCGAGTGGCCCGCTGCGTGCAGAGTCGGAGTCGTAAATATCAAACATGGCCTCGCTGCATGTCAGGTCCCACTGCCCGAGAACCTCGACGCTACCGTCGTCGTGGAGAATATGCAGACCCGAACACCGCGGCTCATCGCGGACAGCCTTGCGCTCCCTGGATCGATGATCCTGTCCAGGCAGCCTCTGGCCCTGGAGCCGACGCACATGGAACAGGCTCGCTGTTGAAAGATGCGGGAACGAATACTGGCAGATGTAGGTCTGCGGATTGGAGGTGGTGGGAATCCTGGCATTGTTGGGGCGTGGTGCGAGCGTCGTAGGAAGCGGAAGCGATGTCGATGACGAGGCCTCGCAGGGACGAATGGTTGCACCGATGCTCTGCAGACGCTGCTGATGCATCCCCAGTACATCAAAGACCAAGCCAGTCACGGTCACTGCGCCGCTGCGGTTGGGCGTGATAAAGGTCCAGTCTGCGTAAGGGCTCCCTACTAGGTTGGCGGACCCAAAGAGAACGGATCGACCAATGTTGGTGGTGACCTATGTAGAAGTGGGTTATTAAGACTGTCCCGTTTCTAGGAACCAGAGGTATAAGCAGCATACAAATAGGTACGGACCAAAGACATCGCGGCAAAGGAGCGTGAGAAGGGCCACAGAAACAATCCGCTCCCCCGGTTGGAGGTGAAGATATCGAACAAATCCAGAGCGATCCCCGACAGTTTGGTCTATAGTTCCGTGAGCAGTCACACTTGTCGTACCCTCGTGCGTAAACGTAACTGTTAATCCTGTCACATATCGTCCATTGTTTTCCAGAGGCAGGTATCGACACGCTCGCCAGTCTGGGTAATGCGGAAACTGACGAGGCGTGCTAAATGTGTCAACGATACGTACTTGGTCGCCGATATTGGGCTTCGGTACAATGTCCCATACTGCATTCGTAGCGAAGGAGGCAAACTGGGGGCTCGCGGGGATGCTGAACTCGATCCGTATCACACGGAGATCCTAAGTGCATGAGCCGGGTGATTGTTTTCCATGAAATCTCAGGGAGCGGCTCCTACATCGTAAATCACACGTAGACTGCCTCTGCCAAAGGCTGTACCGCGCCAGCCTTTGGTTGAGTCCCCTAAACAAGGCGAGGTTGTCCCGTCGCGGTGTATAAGTCGAAGAGACTTGAGTCCGTGAGTTCCGAGGACAAAGTCTACGCATAGGACCGGGGTCATGCGGATGGCGACAGCGCAATTAGACGGCATGTCTTTCTCGACTTTGTGCGTTGTTGTATATAGGCGTCGAAGATAGGTGTCGCCGAACAAAGAGACAGTCGAGGCACAAAGCCAAAGCCAGTCGATCCCATCACTAACAGAGGCAGAGGCCATTTCTGGCAATAAAGAACGTTCAACCAGCCGCGGCATCGGCCCTGCTTGCACAAATCTGAGAGTAGATTTGGAGACATGAGTGGCTTTGAGGAGTGAATGCGTGAGGTCGCGGGATAGATGTCGTTGGACCTGCATCTGTAACTCTTCGGGTAACTGGGCGCACCGCCTGATTAGGTCCGCCAAGTTGGTTGAGACTGGGCCCGGATCGAAAAAGGCAGCAAAGAATCTGTCATCATCATCGCCTCCCTTACAGCACTTTGATGGAAGTATGGGATGAGTTTGGGCGCCGAGGTTGTACAAGGACTTTGTGGAAAGCTGCTGGTGTTGTTGGCGAACGAGCTTCCAGCAACATAGATGAATCAGAACAAGGGGGAGCAACCTTTGACCCGATTGGCGAATACCTTGATAGGCGCCCATTGAGATGAATACCTTCCGGCGCTGGAAGTTCGCATCTTTGAGGAGTATCGTACGTCGGCCGTCCGGATGTATGGGGCTCTGTGTTGTCTGGTTGAGCATCAAGGCGTAAATCGAGGGATCAAGGGTTGCATCTGCGCCCATGTTTAAGACTAAAGGGGAAGCAATCAGTTGTGCGTTTTAAAATGCTGATTTTTCCAAACATACGGCCGAGGACGTCTGTCTCCCACCTTTTGCAACCATCTTGGGCAGACCCTTTGGCTGGTCCATCTCCCAGGGAGATGTCATTGTTGCAAAGACAGCAGCGCCATATAGCAGCGACTGTACAAGTCTGTAGACGCTTTGGTGGAAGACAGGGGCGGACTGGCGGTGAAGAGGTGTCTGAGGATAGATCCATGGGCAAAGGCGAGTCGGGTGTGATGTTGTTGGGCCTGGTTTTGGTGTGTGTGCGTTGAAGAAACCAAGTCGAGGGTCCGAAGCAACTCGGCAAGGATTTTGTACCAACGCAGGCGAGCGGAGACAAGCAAATAAACAGAAGAAGAAGAAACACGGAAGAGTGAGCAGAGCTGGCAACTGACTAGGTAGATGAATGCGGCAAGCTTGACGAGGAGTGGAACGGAGCAAGCATGGAGAGAGGCGGCCGCAGACAAGGCCGCATATGACGAGGTTGGACCATTGGATCCGACAGAGAGGAGAGGAGAGACCAGACCAGACCAGACCAGACCAGACCGACACATGACAAGTCAAGATGTCCCGCATCCCGAGACTCCCGCTACTGCAGTCCAGGGGCCAAAGAGAGAAAGAGTAAGACGGCGGTTGCTAGGTGAAGGTGGCCAAGTGTAGCATCGAGATGTCAAAGCCAATTCGGCAGACAGTGGAAGAAACAAGGAGTCAAGGTCCATCCTCCCTCCAACAGCGGCCACCTGTCGGCAGCTGCAAATTCGGGGCAACAGGAGTCATCCATCTGGCTTCTTCTTCCCACAGAAATACCTTTGTGATTTGTCCCTCCAGCCTCTGCAGTACACCATACGCAGCCACACCAAACATACCCTCCCTGCTTATGGGTCTATGGCCGTCGTCTTTAATTTCTTGTCGCTTATAAATAACATTTCCGGGGTTCCTGATTTCACCTTGCCAGCGGAGATATCTCCTGGCACAGACTACAGAGGTACTTTTTTCCATGCCTGGCTTACCGCCGTCTGTCAAATATCTGCTTTACGTGGTTACCTGTTGTAAGTATTCATTGTGCCACCTCACTCACTCACTCACTCACTCACTCTCGCCTTCATCTCTCTATTTGGGCGAATCGTTTCTCTTATTGGACTATCTATCTAACTATATACTAACTGATACTCGTACCGACAACAATGGCAAAGCTTGCTTACAAAACACAAAAACCCTCCATCGAGATCCAACGACACCCATCATTCAGAGACCCAAAGACTGCGACCACAAACAGTTTAACCAGTACATCTGCGCAAAAACACATGACCCAAAATCAAACGATAACAAATCGACAAAGCAAAAAAGGACTGTTCGCCTCGAGGTTGCCCACGCTCCATTTCGATGTTCCAACACATCAACATTCCCTCACATCAGCGTAGAAAAGAATCACAGTCGCCCTCAAAACCTAGTTTGGCGATGCCCCGCATAGGCTACGAGCTGGGGGACATCATCCCGACCACCAGTCTGCCTGCGGCGAAGCTCTCTATTGTTTCGGTGGCGATCATCTGGCACCAACGGCTTGACAATCTCAATCTCAATTCTGGGACGTCTAGCGCGAGGAGTCTTCTCCTGCCGCCTAAACTCGTGGGCTGGCCGCTCCACCACATGTTCGACCACAGGTGCCCGGTTGTAGCGAACATCCTCCATGGGCCCGCTTCCTGCGGTAGGTCGGTAGTGATGGACCTGGTGGGGCCTCGGACGTAGGTTGTGGCCTGCTGGACTCTCGGGTTCTGGGAGTATAGGGATGGCTGGAATGTTCGCCCTCTTTGTTGTCAGTCCTTGACCTTGATATCTCGCGACAAGCATCTGGGCAGCTGAAGCTCTCATTGAAGCGTTTTCTCGAGCCATGGGCTCCAGCATTGGAAACGCCGTCGTGCTTCGCCGAACAGCAGCAGGGATGTCAGAGGAGTGGAGAGACCGCAAGTAATCTATAGTGACAACGTCGCAGCCCAAGATGGCGAGAACAGTGACATACATGGACCATATGTCCATTCTTGGTGTCCATTGACGCATCTTATCGTCAGCTTTGAGAAACAGCTCTGGTGCCATGAAAATTCTGGTTCCACAGATGTCTGTGTTGTAGTTTCCCCGTATGCCGACAAGACCAAAATCAGACAAGACAAATCTGTAGCTACCGTTGCCCGCCGATTCGTAAAGAATGCTATCCGGCTTGACGTCGCGATGGCACAGACCTCTAAAATCTAGGTAGTCGAGGGCTGACAGCATTTGGAAGAGCATCTGGTCTGCAACCGTTTGCTTCGCAGCTTCATTTGTGAAAGCCCGAAAAAGTGAAGTGGATGTACCCTGCATCAGAGGCATGTAGATCTCGACGCTTTTGATGGTCGTGGTCTCTGGTGACCAGCCACGGCAGCCGAGGAATTTGATGATGTGCTCCGTGATATGGCATTAGCGGCGAGACGAGGAGAAGTCGGGGGAGTAGAGAGAGCTGCACTTACATGGTCCATTTTGGGGACTTCTTTGAGCTCCCTGTGAACGTGCTTGAGTTCATCCGGTGGTGGTGTCATGACCTTGACGGCAACCAATTTACCGGAATCAGAGTCAACACCCTTGTACACAGTCTCGAAACTGCCGGCGCCGAGTCTCACTCCGGTCTTGACGTTCGTCACATAGCTGAGGGGGCCGACCTTGTTGTGCAGCCTTGTGTTGTACCAGGTCCTGATATCATCATCGCCTTCGTTCTCAGTAGCGGCGAATCTGGGGTCGTTTGCGAGGTCATTGGCATTACGATAAGCCCTATGGACCATTTGCTCATAGGATTCCAGATTCATCTTGGGCCAATGAACCAGGAATACAAACGGAGCGTTGCGTCGGGGTCCAAGACCGATCGTGATTTGGTATTCAACCCCTGGAGACAGAACGCATCGACGGAAATCGCCATCGCGTCTGAGACCTCCGGGTTCCACAGAGACCGAGCCCGAAACCTCAGAAAGAACTCGGAAGATTATTGCCTTGGATTCAGGGTGGATCTCGAAGGCAACGTGCTCTCTTTGAAGATGAATGGGGCGGGCAAAATCAAGTCGGCGTCGCGCCCAAGGCGTGAGACAAATTGGCCACCGTGAAGTTTGGAGGACACATGATGACCAATTTCGAGGGTAGGCAATGGATACCGAGCGGATATCCCCGAGATGAATCTTGTATTATCAGGATGGCTGAGGACTAGGCCAGCCGTCGGACCAACCGGTTCCAAGTGAAGAAGAGTTCCGGGATGGTGAGCACGGCGGCCCAGATCCATGACTTGTCAGCCAACGGAGAGAGCAGCAGCTCCTAGGTCGGGCAATAAACCACAGAGACTCGAAGACTTGGAGACTCGGAGAGGGAAGATGCGGTTGGGCTGTGAGGATGAAGGTGCTGATATCCCAGAGGATAGAAGGAACAAGAAGTTGAACAAGTGGAAAGGCAAGCTGGACGAGGACGGCAGCGGTGTTGGTGTTGCTGGATTCGGGATAGAGGTAGCCAAAGACTGATGAAATGAAAAGACTCGGGGCAGAAGCTGTGCATTTCATTCCCTAGGGAGACGTGGACTTGGCCGACACGAGTGCGACCTTCACAATGCGTTCTCAGACCCCAGATGGCCTTCAGGACGGTTGACTGACGATTATAGGACCAAGCAGTATGCAGAGAGAGCTGCAGTTTCGCAAAGACGAGGCTCTCGTGAAAGCTCACCCGACCACCTTGAAACCAGCCAGACCGGAAATACGACCGGTTGGTTAGGTTTCCTGCCTCGTAGGTGGCCTCCACCAAACAGAGCCAGGCCATCAGAGTGACCTGCAAGTATATGTCGCAAGGCTGTGCTGGGAGGTGTTGGCTCTCAGCCTCTCACGTTCTGCACACCACATGGTGTTGTGTTGGTCCTATCCTCCCAACAGGGCACATGATACAAAGGTTCATGCAACACTCGACCGCGGGCACCAGAGACAAGCCTATCAGCCCGCATATCTGGAGAGGCACGAAACAGCATAAACGAGCTATTTGAGGTCTGAGCAAGACGTGGGCGGCTAACCAAGTCGAAGCGCCGGCCTGCTGGCCGATGAATGCCCCCGTGATCTGTATTGGGCAGAGGGCCCGCCAATGCCATTGATGGGGAACCATGCGATGCGATTGGTCTAGCCTAAGTCGTTCGGCGCTTAGAAATCGGAGACTTCGCAGTCCTTGTAGCTGGGCATATGATGCCAGCTTCATGAAGCTTGCCGCCTCTGAGCAGAGTGAAGTGGTAGAAATCCAAAACCTCCTCAGCTCCCCTCTCTCAGAGGATGAGCTCGGCTGGGTCCAAACTTTGTTCGAGAGCCAATATCCCGCCTACCACCCCGGGCTTCTTTATGAACAAGAGGTATTTCGCGAGCGGCTCGCTCTGGATAGGGACCCTGCCCAGCGCGACCCTGCCCAGCGCGAGTATCCCAAGAATCGGGCCACCGAGTTCCGCATGCAGGTTTTCGCCAGACATAACATCAAGAGGCAAATGGAAAGATTCGGCGTCTGGAATCCTGATTGGGGAATCCCTGGACGCTTCAAGGGAGGCCCTCGGGATGACATCTCGACCTGGAGGTGGAAGTGGCAGGGCGAGACCCCTTATCGAGGCCGCGAAGGCTATCACCAAACGCTTTCCAATCATCCAAACACCCGCGCTGTCCGGGCACTCCGGGGTCGCATTCGAGGCGAGCCTAAAGGCCGTCATTCGGACTCTGTTCTCGCTTCTTCTGCGACCAAAGTCGAAGCCGAAACCTTCGTCACGTCCCTCCCATGGTATCAGTGGGGGCTCGAAGTAGAAGAGGAACGGGTAAGGCTGAGGCGGATACCTCCTTGCAAGCAACGTTTCTATGTTATGGACCCCGAACACCACGTAACAGAGAGATGGCGCGAAGATGGGCCGGTCCTTCCTGAAACCCACAGTCCGAAACATATGTGGCAGTACTGGGAGACACCCGAGCGTGTGGCGATACGGGACATGGACCTGACGCCTTCTGAGGTCGATGCACTGGATTCCATTCCGGACGATCTGCCAGAGTCTGAACCTGAAACTGGCGATACATCTGCCCCTCCGGCTCCTCTGTTCCTAACTCATAACATCTTTGGTGCCCATAGCATGCCCACAGACCGCCGGCTGAGAGAGCCGTTCCCGGAAGCTTCCTGGCCTGCAGCGGAAGCAGACGATATTGCGCAAGTCCACCCCCAGCTGCTACGGACCGAACCATCGTACATCAGATCAGGACTATCCACCGGCAGATCCCCTTCGGCAGCGGCATCACCAAGCTCAGCAACGGCTGCATCTAAGCCTACTAGGCGTGGCCGACAGACGGATCCAGGAGGATCTGCGCCTCAACAGCAAGCGACACAGCAGGGCCCTACAGCTGCGGCAGCCACTACCACGGCTAATTCCCCACCGGTATCTCGTGGGCGAGGGCGAGGACGTGGACGCGGACGCGGCGGCAGAGCTGCCCCCCCCCCCCCCCCCACTAGCTGCAAAACAAAGGGAGGACCTAAAGCCTGTGAACAGGGCAGAACCTACAGAAAAACCCCAGATTCGCCGCAGCTCTCGAATCGCTCAAAAGATGGTCGAGACTGAACAGCGGAAAGCGGCACAAGCTGAGCCAGCCAAGGCTTCTCGTAAGAGAAAGGCGGCTGATTTAGATACGGACTCGTCGCCGGCCGAGGTCCCTACACCAGCAACCACTCGTCGCAAGGGCAACAAGGCCGACGTGAAACATAAGGAGGCAACGAATGCCCAAGAGCCTAAAACAGGGAGGGCCACACGCAAAAGGGCCAGGAAAGAGGTGGAAGCAACAAAAGGCCAGGGGGATGAGCCAGCAGGCGCCTCTTGTAAGGGGAAGATGGTCGTCACGGGTAAAGAGCCCGTCACGATCCAGGCGGCCGAGCCAACCAGGGCTTCCCGTAAGAGAAAGGCCGACGACGACATCGAGACTCGGCCAAAACGGACCACGAGGTCAAGGACCATGGAAGTCGAGGCATCTCCATCTTGGGCAGCAAAGAAGCCACGCGTGCAGGCGTCCAAGGCACCGGCAGCGAAGAAGAGAGCTACGCGGAAGAGGGGTTGAAGCTGGTGCTGATGGGAGAAGCCATGATTATGCTGAAGTATGCATTTCTGGAGTTGGACTGGCCTCTGTTGGATAGCGAGCGTATATATACCTTGGTCGTTTGTTGTTATTTTCTTACAAGTACTTGCTAGCGGAACATTGTGCGATGAGATACGTTGGAGAGAAAGTAGCGAGAATAGAAGATGATACAAGTATGCGCCCACCAGCCACGCCTCGGCTCACCAGCCACATGACGACTCCCCTCTTGTGCAGGTGCAGTTCCTACCCCACCACCTCTTGAGCCGCACCACCCACTTCCAACTCCAACCTCATCCTCCATCTTCCCTTGAGCGTCCTCGACACCTGCAGTCTCTCCATCCCCGCCTACGACTCAACTCAAGAAACACCGCCAAACTGTCGTCCGATCAGAGCCCCGGCCACGGCGCCGCAGGTGGCGGCGCCGCTGCTGCTGAGCCCACCTCGCCCACTTCGCCCGGCAGCATGCACCGGCCCATCCTGCAGTCCATGCCCGATACGCGCCAGCAGAGCTTTGACGAGATCTACGGCCCCCCCGAGAACTTTCTCGAGATTGAGGTAAGCATCGCGCATGGTTCTCCCCTTGTTCCTCCCCCGGCTCCTTGCTCTGTGTCGCTGCTCCATCCTCGCGCCCGGGAGCTTTGCCCGGCCTCGGATGGCCTCGTGACCAGGCATATCTGCAGGACATGGAACCCATCTATGCATATGCACCCTCAGCAACCTCCCCTTGAGCCTCACCACCTCGCTAACATGGTTCCCCCTTTGCCCCCTCTTCCAGGTGCGCAACCCGCGGACGCACGGCATGGGCCGCCACATGTACACCGACTACGAGATTATGTGCCGCACCAACATCCCCGCCTTCAAGCTGCGCCAGAGCAGCGTGCGCCGCCGCTACTCCGACTTTGAGTACTTCCGCGACATCCTCGAGCGCGAGAGCGCCCGCGTCACCATCCCGCCCCTGCCCGGCAAGGTCTTCACCAACCGCTTCAGCGACGACGTCATCGAGAGCCGCCGCTCCGGCCTCGAAAAGTTCCTCAAGATTGTCGTCGGCCACCCGCTGCTGCAGACGGGCAGCAAGGTGCTTGCCGCCTTTGTCCAGGGTACGTCCGCTCCTTTGCCGCCTCTCCTTGGGGTTGCAGTGACAATGAGCATGAAACCTTGGAACCCAAGTGGACTGGAAACAAGCATCGTAACTGACTTTGGCATCGCCAGACCCCAACTGGGACCGCAACGCCTGGTGACGTGATGGTTCCTCCTCGACCCGGACCCTGATCCGCACGCGCTCCCCGTCTCCGTCTCCATCTTCGTCTCCCCCTCCGCCCCGGAAACTCCGCAAGCGCCCACCCGTTCCAGCAGGCCAGCGGGCAAGCCTGTTGAGCCACCTAGCAACGCATCACCCAGCACCCGCGGAAACTACGGATGGGCCCACGACAAGCCAGGCCAGCTAGGGGAAGGAGGGCTGTCTCACAACTTGGAAAAACGGCCTGCCCTCTCTTCTGAAACGTATATAGCGTCGCTTTTTCCCCTTCCCTGAGGGGCCGTGCTCAGCCGCCCGTAGAGCGCCTTTGTGGCTGATGGCTTACTTTGTCATGTATCTTTGGTTCTTCTCATTTGTGTAGTGAGCAGACACAGGTGGCTCTCGGATTCCTCAAAAAACGGCGGGCGTTGCTGGGATTCTTTCATCCATTATATCATGATTCATCATCATCGTACCTCTCTCTACCTGGCTATGCAGGAAAAAAAAAAGAAGGCCAATTCGAGTACACCGGTTTTACCCACTGTTACACGAGTTTCGATCTTAAAGACGGCAGTGAGATGATCTCCGTGACGGAGTCGAATGGTAAATTGAGCTGAATGTACTCTCGAGTACCAAATAGCATTGGTAGCCTTGGTAACAAGGGTTGTAGTAGTAGCGGGTGTGCGCTGTTGAAGATTGCTTCAAGAGTGAAGATGTCCAGGTATAGACAGCCCCCCGGATTAATGTACATGGGTATGGGTTTGTTTGTAGAACCCCCTCCCCTCCCTCCCCCCCTCTCCCCCCGTCTTTCCCCCATCTACTCGCCAACCAAACGCCACAAAGATGACCCCAATTCATTCGTGCGTCGCCATGTGCGGCGCATGCCCCAGCCATCTCCAACATGCCGACCAGGAGCGTGGGACTAATATACAGACAAGAAAGCAGAATACCCAAAGGGGGCGGGCGGCCTTGGGTGGTCGGTGGTCATTGGTGGTGTTACAAGAAAGGAGGATGTAGGGAAACATGACGTGGAGATCGTGACGTCTGCGTCTCCGTCCACGTTGTGTTTCCTGTCATCGTTGTGGTTCATATGCACTTGTGGTCGTCGTCATCGTCATCAACTAGGCGGGCGTGTGGAACAGATTGAGGATGACCTCGTACATGCCAAACATGATGGCGGCGCTGGGAACAGTCCTCATGAGGTGAGGGGTCAGGCCGCCGTACAGGCCCATGAGACCCTCCTCGACCCAGACGAGCTTGAAGCACTGGACGAGGCCGGTGTACTTGGGAAGGCCATTGTCCATGGGAGCCTGTCGTAACCTCGTTCGCGCAACCTGGAACCATACGTGTTAGTCGCATACTTCTCCACAAAGTTGCGGGAAATCGGGGGGGGGGGGAACATACCTCGTGAGGGTATGCGATTATGGCCGCCACCAGCTTGGACGATCCGGCGGCACCCGCCTTGCCGGTCCAGTCAACAACATTGTCCCACCAGGTCTTATCCCGGCCGCTGGCCTCGATGCGCGCCTCACGCTTCGCCAGCGACACCTTCATCTGTTCGTACAGCATCCACTGCATCGTTGACTCGACAACACCCAGGTAGCTGGCGCTCATGCCGCGGTACAGGCTGCGGACGCCCTCGTCGCGAATCACCTGGCGGACGCAGTCGTAGCTGTTGCGGTACTGGCGCAGCTTGGCACCGCCGCTGCGCTCCGACACGTTCTTGTCGAGTTGTAACCGGGTCTTGACCATCCAGATGGGGTTCGTTATCGTCGACGTCACGACGCCGGCGGCGACACCGGCGGTCAAGTGCACCCAGGGTGCCTCGACGCCGTTGTTGCCATACTGTGAGATGAGGCGTTTGCCGTTACCGTAGACGAAGAAGTTGATGCTGCGTGCGGGCACGTTGCCGACCAGGTTGGGGCCTAGGCCTTTGAAGAGGGCGCGCCAGCCTTCGGTTCGGTAGACAGCGCCTAGGATTTGCAGGGTGTCGTTGAGGTGATAGAGGGCAGTGCGGGCGGGATTCAGACGACCTAGGACTTGGGCCTGAGCCTCGCGTGTGGCTCGGATTTGAGCCTGGTAAAAGTCGGATTGGAGTCGCGTCTTGAGCACGTCAAGAGGTGCTGTGAGGGTAGCTGCCGTCATTCCACCAACACTGGAAAACACCATCATGTGTCAGTATCTGGAGCCGTAGGGGAAGAGCTCTACATGGGAGCTGGTCGCATCTGAACGTACCCGCCGGCAAGCATGTGCACCCACGACTTGGCAAATGGCAAGGCCTTTACGTTGCCCTGGATGGGCGTGTCGTCGGGGAGAACATCGCCCGTCTCTCGAGACTGGATCAGGGCGGCATGGTCGCGGGGCGTTGTTGAGTGGTGAAAGGGTCGCTCGTCGCCGTGATCGCGGCCAGCCGCGAGGGACGAGGGCTGAGGGTGTGCCATGGTCCAGCAGAAAGATTTCGGGTTCGATTCGCGTTGGTTCGGTACGCGCGGCGACGGCTTATACTGGCTTGGAGCGACCGAGGCCGTCGAGGAGAGGGGAGTGCGTGTGGGCGAGACGAGGAGCGAGGTTGCTATGACTGAGCCTCCATGAAGGTCCAATTATCGATAGGAGATTGACGGGACAAAAAGACGGAGGGGCGGAAGGGATCGAGGTTGTTGCGGACGTCAAGAACGTGAGAGCGTGAGAGCGTGCGAGTGTGCGGGAGTGAGAAGAAGTCAAGTTCAGGTCTCACCTGTCCATGCGACAGCTACATCTCCAACTTTTTTTTTCTTCCCCTGCTCCTGCCGCCGCCGCTCCTGCTGCTCCTTCCTTCTCTTGCTTCTGCTTGGCCGAACAGTGGCGCCTTGGCGGGCCCGGCGTTGGGCGCCGAGTGGGTCCGGGGTCCCGCCACGCATGTACGTACCTTTTTCTGACGTCTTGACTTTTTGATACCTGACCGCCCTCTCTCGCTCTTCAAGTCTCCAAGAGCACATTTTACTCTATAAAGTATGGTTCATCTTTTCTCTAATATTGTTTTATACGATTTTTCATATCCAAAAAGTACAGTCATCGCCTGCGAAGCAAAGCTGCCTGCTTGTCTCTACTCCAAACACCTTGCCAAAAGACTCGGTTCCTTCCATTCATCAATAAGCATGTGACGAAGCTCCTCTTTTAGCTAGAAGATGTGCTTGAGGATCCATCGATATGCTGTCCGTGTACCCCTGCCCCCGTCGTCGTGGTGTTGTTGGGTACTGTGGTCGTCGTTGAGCCGGGCTTCGCCTGAACAATGTCAAATCCTCGATGAACTGCGTCTCCAGGCATCAAGAGCCGATGCCTTTCTGGCACTAGCTCGAACCGGCTGGCCGGAGCAGTGGAATTCTCCGGTGTTGTCGAGGCACATGCGCTTCCCCGGCTCGCTGGACGAGAGGTGTCGTCTGTGAGCGCCGGTGCCGGTGTCAAGTCGCCCGATGTATGCGCTTTCCCTTGCCTTCCATCCATGAGGTCGAGACGCACTTCCGTCGTGTCGTGCTGCCTCGACCCAGATTCTGTTGCACCGCCCCCATTGCTGCCTTCATCATCGCCATGTCCAAGAGCACTCATTTCCCGCCGTACCATGTCCATTTCCTCTTCTGTAGCAGTCTTCCAGCTACATTTTGCGTGCTTCTTGGTACATCCCAAACAGGCCGTAAGGTGTTTGACGCAAGCAACTCTCAATCGCCGACAGCGATCGCAAGGAGGGTGAATTTCATCTCCCTTGGTAAGCTGATCAATCCGCTGGGAGACAAGAGACCTGAAGGCTTCGAGCCGATCGTCGACGGGGGGTTGATTCGATATCTCTGGTACATTCGTAGCGCCAAGACGATTGGGCATATTCTGGTAAGTCTGGCCATGCGGCAAGTTTTGATTTGTAGTCTGCGGTTGGCCCACACTTAGAAGCGGTACCACGCCCACGGATGTAGACCGCGAATGTGGAGGGGACGTTGATGACGCTGCAGAGAATTGTTGCAAGAGGTCGGCGTGGAGATCAAATCCCGGCGCAAATGCTGTATTGCGCTGGTTAGGGGCTGCAGATTGAAATCTGGCTGGCGATCCGTCTTGCGCGTTTCGCCGACGCCGAATGTCCTGCCTGCGCTGGCCGAGGCGGTGGTGGAGGATCCGAGCTCTAGCGGCCACTTCATCGGCCTTTTTATAAAGTATAGAAGTCCTCTGCTCCAGAATGTCTAGCGTAGCAAGTTCCGCCGTCTCATCCTCTTCGAGGGGATGGTCCAACGGGAATCGGTCAAGGGCCCCAGACCACACCAGCCGCCAGTCGTCCTCGGAAATTTCCACCTGGGCCCCCTTGAGGATGAACTGACAGCATCTCGATCCGTCAGGCTTTTGAGAGAGAACAAACTCCTTGGGATGTGCTCGCGCGAAACTGACAACATCAAGCCAACTGACTGGGTTGGAGAAGGGTTGAAGGGGTACGGTTTTAAGAGGTCCATCGAAAAATCTCTCAATGCCCCTCAGCAACCTAGGGCCGGTAAGCTTGGCTCCGAGGCAAGCGGCAAGACTCTCGTGATGGTCCAAAGCGCCTGAGTTGATTCGGTCAGTTGATTCTGTCAGGCTAGCGACGCAGGAGGTTGATGGGTCGTACTTTCATACTCGCTAATGAGACCGATAATGTCGGAGAATGTGTCGCCATCACCCTGAATGAGGTTTAGATGCGCGGCATTGGGCCTTGGCAGATAATGTATGTATCCTGGAAGACAGTCATGTCTGGTTAGCACCCCTGTCAACTTATTCATCTCATGTGAGCGCACCAAACGAAGCGACTCTGGTGCAAAGGGCTAGGTAAGCACATGCGTGCCGTGCAAAGGGATAGTCTCAACGATGACTGGTCGACGCTGAGAGCCGGCGAGCATTTGACTTGCCAATGCGATTCGTACGCAAGCACGCTGGCTCCGAGAAGGGACATTTCTATCAGGCCAGGCCAGGCCAGGTCAGACTAGACATGACCAGATGGCATCTACGTCGGCAGCCTCGGTTCACTTCTGGAGCGCGCGAAGTCGACTTTGAGACAGAAAAGGCAAGGTCACGAGATGCGTGATGCGCAGCGCACTGTGATTCGCACCAAACATACCTGGCTGGAAGGGCGTGCTTTGAGGACGGGCTGGTGGACCGCCAGCATCGTCGAGCTCACGTTTCCGTTTCTGAGGATCGGGTTCTGAGGCATGTGCCATATTGGGTGCGCAAACAGGTGCGTGTGCGCGTGCGTCAGCGGGCATGCGAGTGCGCGTCCTGGATGCCGTGGAGGTGGAGGGTGTACACTGGAGGGCCGAATGCAGGGGTCTGGACCGGGGTGCCAAGCTGTGTCTGGACGTCTTGACAGGCCGGGCCGGGCTGGACTTGGGATGGACTTGACTGGGCTGGGCAGATGGCTATCTTCACGGCGCGGGCTACTCGGTTGAGCGAGGCGGCAGAGAAGGCAACGGCCTCTGAGATGGGGATAGTGGTGTCTCAGCGGTTGGCAGGAGGAGAGTGCGGAGCGATGAACTGAGCGTGTGGGCGAAGGCGAATGCAGATGAATGGCGATTGGGAAGAAGACGGATAGAAGACGTGTGGAGAGATAGAGAGAGAGAGAGAGAAAGGAGAGACAGAGGGAGGGAGAGAGAGACGGTGCGGGAGTGACTACCCAAGACACATGGCGATGGGGCGAGGCAGGAGGTGAGCTGTGTAGAAGGCGAAGCGGCTGAGAATTGGCGTGATGTAGATGAAGATGGAGGCGACGCAAAAGGCCAATGCAAAGGCAAAGACGGAGACGGAGATGGAGATGGAGACGAAGGTGGACGACCTGGACGTCAAGTCAAGTCATGGACGGGCCCGGTGAGGGAATAAAGCGAACAACTCGCGCTCGCACCCGTCTTAGCGGCCGCAGAACGCGGACGGTGGTGGACGAAGGTAGAAGTAGAATGGAGAATGAATGGATTGAGAATGAAGATGATGGGAAGAAGCAGCAACAGCCTACCTACAGTAGCCTAAGCTACCTGAGGTAGGTACTACCCACCCACCACCTACCTCTACAAGAAGCTCAAGCCGCCAGCTGCCAAGGGGGGTCCCGAGGGAGGCAGCCGGTCGGTGGCAGCCGCCAGCACCAGCCCGGCACTTCTTTTAGTCCAGTCCAGTCCAGTCCAGTCCTGGGCAGGCTAGAAGGCCAAAAGGCCAAAAGGCCAAAAGGCCAAGCTTCGTTACGTGCATCCGCAGCTGCAGCCAGTTAGGCGTCGGCCAATACGCTCCCCCGGGCACTCTCCGCTAGGTACATAACAACCCTGGCGGGGGAGGGCCCTGAGGGGTCGCCCTAGGTACCTACCTCGGTAGGTACCCATTGTACCCATCTCCTGGGCCTTGTCATGTCAGTCGCTACTTGCGGTACATCTCTCCTTGTACCTCAGCCACATGCCCATGTTTCTTCGTTCGTTTCCCAGCACAGAAACTAGCTGCTTCCTTCATTCATGGGTCTCAAGCAAGCTTAACGGTCACGGATGCAACCTCGACACTCGCATACATGGCACGCTAAGCATCCCACATAGCATCTCAAATACCATCGCAAATGCCATCACCTTGCTTATATGGTTGGTAGCTTCTGTTTTCCCATTTACCGGAGCATCATGCCATCATCTCCCTCAGGCCTCGCAGCTCATCCTCCACCCTTTGATATTCCTCTCCCAGGCGGTCAACGGCCATACTACAGGCCTCGACGACATTTCTGCCTCGCAGGCTAGACGCTGCCCTGTGACGGGCAATTTGGGCCGCCTTTGCCCCAGCGGACAAGAGCTCCTCCGTCTTCCTGTCCATGGTTCGTCTCAGCGTGTCCAGCGCATCCCTCTCAGCCAGGAGCCTCTGTTTCATCGCGTCCTTGAAGCCACTCAGTCCCTCGAGCTCCGTAATGCGGGCATCGGTGATCTTCCAAGAGTCCATGCTCTGTCGCGTGCGTCTCACTACTTACCACGCATTCATTTTGTACGGCTTGACGAGCGTCACCTCCGAGTATGACCTGAGATGAACTTGCCGGCCATAGACTCATCACCTGATGGTGCCAACTGTAGAGGTCATGGTGATCAACACAATCGTTGAGCGCTTTATGTAGTTCTTTCTGACCCGTCTCATGATTGAAAAAGAAAGAGAAAGCGCAGCTTGTTCAGTGTCCTATTCAGTTGGCGGTTCTTCCACACGGTCCAGTAAGTCGGGTAGGCCACCGCATCGTCTATCTCACAAAGGCTTACAACACCTTGGCCGCCGTTGTTCAATTCCACGAATGGCTCGTTGTTTGTGTTGGTAGAAACCAGTTCTCATCATTGTTATAGTGCAGGTCGCTTGATCACTCGATACTTGCTTCCCAGTGACTGGCTTGATCTTTATCCACTTACAGCTTTCGAGGGACCAAAGAACGCACTTGACAGAACAACATATAGGCCAACAATGTACCGCATTATAAATCGATCATTGTTTTCAAAATAGCAACAGTTGCCTTTGCGGGCATGCTCCGTGATCCTCCTGCTCACGAACCATCCACCCGTGCCGTTCCACCTCAACCAACCATCACTATCCCAAAGCTCCCCTGCACCATCCCACGTCACCCACCTCTCCACCACGCGCCACACCCACCGACCGCCCCCAGGAAAAAAAGGCACCAGCCACAACCACCACACCCCACCACCACCAGCCGCATCCATCCCATCACCGAACCTCGAAACATCCAGTTCCCTCCCACTCCCCAGATTGCTCCATCGCAACATCTCCCTTCCCCTCCCACGACACAACAAGTACAGAAACCGCATGCGTCATGTCCGATAGACCCATGCACCGAGGTGGAGGCCGTGGTGGCGGCGGCGGCGACCGGGGACACTCCCGAGGCGGACGCGGCGGCGGCGGCGGTGGTCGCGGAGGTGGAGGTGCTGGCGGTGCCGGCGGCGGCGAGCGCGAGCGGCCCAAGAAGGAGAACATCCTCGACCTGGGCAAGTACATGGACAAGCAGATCAACGTCAAGTTCAACGGCGGCCGCGAGGGTATGTGTCCGCAAGCTTCCTCCTCTGTCCCAGCGCAGCGCATCATGCATCTTGCTTTGCTGACCCATCCTCCTACTCTGCAGTCAAGGGCACACTCAAGGGATACGACGCGCTGATGAACCTGGTTCTCGACGACGTCCAAGAGGTCGTTCAGGGTACGTTGCACCAGCATGGCTCCCGCCTGCCTCGATTTTCCTGTCAACTAACCCTCTGCTTTCCACCACAGATGACCAAGGAAACGAATCCACCCGATCCCTCGGCCTCGTCGTCGTCCGAGGCACTCTCCTCGTTCTTGTCAGCCCCGTCGACGGCAGCGAGGAAATCACCAACCCCTTCGTTCAGGCCGAGGAAGATTGAGCAGCCAGAGGGGCTTTGTCGCTGCACACTTGGCAGGCGGGCAACCAACACCGCGTCATGCAAACCAACAGCTTCCTCGGCCACGAGCGTCATGAGGAGAACCCAATCTCTCTCCTCGGCAGATGGTCAGCACACAAATCTACCCACCAGATACCATCGTGCTTCATCGCAGAAAGAAAAATTCGTATTGTTCGGAGGCTCAACCCCCTGGAGCTCACCGGGCTGTCCGTTGTTTAGATAGTACCACTCTAGGTTCATCGCGATAGCATCACTGAATGTCAGCCCAGTCGGCGCCTGTCCCTGGCTGGGTCAACTTCAAGAACCAGATTTGATCTCGTGATGTAGCGTCTTTTGTGTTCAATTCAAGGCAAACTATCTTTCGAGTACCGCATCCGCTGTCCCGTCCCTTCGCTTGTTCCCCCTTCCATACCATCTGGATGGCTGGACCCTCAGACACATGGGCAGGTTATCCCCACAAGGCCTGCATTCTATCCTTTTGGCCAAACGCCCGCCCCGTCTTCCATTGTGCCAACACTGATACGTCATGCAGCTGATTTTCGTCATGGAGGCTGAAGGGCCCTGGAAATCCCTCGATAAACAAAACCCCCTTATCCTCTAGCCAAGGTGCCGACCAAACATGTCTTTTTGGAAAACCTACCATGTCCTCATTGAGTATCGCCTCGTGGAACCATCTACATACCGGGACTGGGCATGCTATGCCTGGCTGCTCTCCTAAAAGCTTCGCCCCTGCTTGTTGCCTTTGACGAGCTCCCCGAAGGCATTGCTTAGCTGCTTCTTCAGCTCCTTATAGCTGACTAGGAAGCTAGTCTGCTCATCTCGGCTTGTTAGGCATATACGTTCATCTGTGCCAGCGTCAAGCTTGTTGAGGCAGCGAATCATGTGACCCATGTCCAGCACAGGGTTGCCGTTGCTGTCCGCCTGGTGGAACACATGGTCTCGGAACAGCTTCAACATGTATCTTTCGCCGTTCTCGGACCATTGTCTGTCGCCGTCGAATTCTTGTCGTTCATTGATGACACCAAGCTTCATCATGAGTCGGGCGATTCGGCCATTCTCGAGCTCTCGGTAAAGGTCCGAGTTGAGTTTGTCGGCCAGGTGCAGGCTTTGATCAAGTGTTGAGGTAATGCGTCCCGAAATGCCACGGACGAATTCGTCGATGCCTTTCTGTGCCGGTGGTTGCTGGGGCGTAAGCAGCCATACAATAGTATCGCGTAGCTCGACCGAATAAGTCCTACCCATCTGCTCCACTGATAGATTGAGGTTGGTCAGATGTACAGGCAAGGTGTTGGTTGTCAAGCAGAGCAAGAGGCGGCCAAACTGGACAAAGTCTTCTTGTTGCAGCTCCTGGACCGAACGTCTCGTGTCGAACTGAACCACGTCTAGAATGGAGCACGCACTGAGGCGGACTCGGTTCTTGTCGGTCAGGATGACCTTGCTGACGTCGATACATCGCGCGGCCATGTTGTTGGAATGAATGGCCCGAAGTGCATTGGCAATTTGTGATATGTAGCCCCACAGGACTGTCTCGGCGATGGGCACTTTGGTTGCAAAACGGGTTCCAATCGAGGAGGTGGAAAGGTGAACCTCTGCTAGGGTTTTGGAGAGAGGGTGGTAATCCTGGACAAAGATGAGTGAGCTGTCGCCGAAAGCCCTGGTGGTAAAGGCGTCAATAATGGTAACGATGCTGCCGTTGTCTATCCGGCGCCAATCCTTGACCAGCCTGATGGCGTGCTCATTTGTAAGTCGGAAGCCCTCGAGTCTGCGCAGGCAGTACAGATTGCCAGTTTTGGTTGACGTAGCTTTGTAAACCCAACTAGGGTATCCAAAGATGTTGGCGTTCTTCCGATGAGTTGTGTCAAGGGCGACGAGGGAGTGATAGTTGTCCAACTGAGGTAGCTGAGAGTTGGGCATAACCTGCAGTGAGGCCTCAGTCTTCTTCTGGTATTCTTCGCGCAGCTTCTCTGGGAGGAAGAAGTCGTGGGTCATGCGCTGGTACGGCATCAGATCCTCACGATGGGGTCCCACGGGGGCATATAGGTGATGTTGTAGTGGCTGGAGCGGTGTAGTGAAAGCGCTCTGCGCTTGGAAATAGCTAGAGGTAGGAGCCCCCAGACCAGTATGGTCCTCGGCATAAGGGTTGAACTGAGGAGTGGGCAAGGCCTGGGTTACTGGGGGCATAGAGAATGGATCGAAGGGCACGGAGCCATTGTCTTGGACGGAGCCATTGGTCGAGGTCTGTCCAGAATTAGCAAATGTAGCCAACCATGATAGAAACATGTCGTACCCCGGCGGTTAAATCAAAGGAGGGCGTAAACTCGCGGATAGCGGCTGGGTTGAAGACGGGTGCATCGTTTTCTTGGGAGGTGGCTGGAGTTGCCGCTGCAGCAAGAAATGTCAGTTACAGCCTTGGGAATTGAGGATATCTCTGGACAAATTCATACATCCTAAGCCGCGTGGTGTAAATGCTGGAGCGCTGGCGGCTTGAGAAGAGAAGGTAGGCTTTTTGCCGCTTCCTTGGAGGTTTGTAGGAGTAAATGAGGGAGATTCGACGTTGAAAGACTTCTTTGATCTATAAGAGTGTCAGTCGTTGTAAAACGAGATTGAAGCGCAAGCATTGAACAGATGTATGATATCAATGCAGCAAGAGAGTTGCAGACGTCCAGACAACTATGTCCGCGTGGCATATTGAGGAAACGATATGCATCAATCTGGTGCCACAACGCCAAGTCCGAACCTCGGACAGAACGGGCGGAAGGGATCGAGATGGCGTGGCACGCGTGATGGGGGCCGTGAGGTCCATGCGCAGCCCATATGTGCTACACAGCAGCAGTACCCCTCTCTTCCCGGCCTCGTGTTCACGAGAAAGGCACTCATGAGGGCCATTCGAGAAGAACGTGGAGCAGCAAGCAGGCTACAACAAAGGGCGTCTATCGAGAACCAGGGCAGGTAGGAGCGAGGTGATTCCGACGATGCAGAATGACGAGCATCGATGGCCGCGAGAGGAACTTGTTGCCGGACGGCTGGTGTTGGGAAGAGACACAAAGGAGGAGAAAACGTACATGTCTGTTTGGTTAGAGTTATTGTTGGCTTTGTTCTGGTCGTGGCTAAAAGTGCAGCCCTGATCTTCGTATCGACAATGGCCGTAGATGAGAACGTTGCGGCAAAGCGTGTCTTTGTTGCCTTGGGCACCTGGGTCAGCCAGCTGTCGAGCGAGGAGGTGGAGGAGGCTCTCGATCGAGGCCTCGCCAGTAAGGGACAGACATACCACGCCCTTTGGGTCTGGGAGACCCTATACCGCGTCGAAGATCGGTCGATGGATATCGCGACGTCGCCATGATCAGTATCGGGTGCTGAGGAGTATACCGCCGCCTTGGCCGAGTTTACGACGTCTGGAAGCGGGAGCGCGTGGTTAGCGGGCGCACGAAGAAGAAGAAGAAACTGGTCGCGTCGAGGCGGCCATGGACTCGGAGTCGACGAGGGAGCATGTAGAAGAGGAGACGAAGACGAGGATCGAGAAACGCACTTGATTCTGACAAGCATTGCCCATGGCTCAATTGATCGGGGCGTGCTGGCGCCCATGGATGAAGGCGCGGGCGTGGAGGGGTAGGACGGGGGCGTCTGGCAGACGAAGCAGGCCAGACTCGAAGGGGCTGCAACTCGGTAGAAGGCAGATGACAGATGCAAGATGGCGGCAGAGCAGGGCAGAGCAGAGCAGAGCAGAGTAGCGCAGAGGTGAGTGAAGCGGAGCAGAACGGCCAGAGCACAGCAAAGGCGGCCAGGGCGGGATCGGAGTCCGGGGCGAAGCTGTCACGACGCCTCTCACCTCTCAGGCCGACGGAGCAATGAATGTATCAGGTATCAGGTATCAGAGCGGTGGGGGGACGAGGATAGGATGTGGAAACGGAGCCCATCGACTTGGGCCAGCTCGCGAGCGACTAGCACTTTGGCGGTGCTGCGGCTTGTCGGCCAAGTACCTCACAGGCCTGATTTGCGCGCACAGGTACCTCGCTGGTACCGGGTTCAGGGCGCTTCTCCCCGCGGCATGACGCCAGCCAGCAGCGTTCCAGCACTAGCATTCCAGCTTGCCCAGCCTTCTGGCCTTCTGGCCTTCTGGCCTCCTGGCCTCCCGGCCTTCCAGCCTTCCAGCCTTCTCAGCGCTCTCTACTTCTACTGTGCTCTATCCGTACTGTGCTGGGGGGCCCATGCTCGATATGCTCTTAACGAGGTTCCCGTCCCACCATCGTGGGTCTGTGCCATCTGCCAACTGTGACTGGCCACTTTCCGACTCCCCGCTCCCAGCAATTCGGCTGCCAAGCTCGCTGCTGCCGTTGCACGAGTATCTATTCTGCAAATGAGTACCCAAGGTATGAGCTCTGAGCCAATTCAGAGTTTGTGCTCGCATGCACTGTGTCGTACGCTTCCGACGCAGCTACACTTGTACCGGTAATATGCCGTGAACCCAAGTGCACATGCATGCATGTGCATGTTTGTGCTTCCCGTTCCTCAAGTGGGGCTCCCAGACCTGGGAGATGCAACAATCAGCAACCGCGCGCCTGTCAGAAGACTCTAACCCAATGCGGGGTGGAAGCGTTTAAGCGCCGCGTGCATAAGAGGGAACGTACCTTATGTACAGGTCACTACCTCATGTACCCAGGTGCCAAGGTACCTTGTCTTGAATTCGTACATGGCTGGCTCCGACGTCAGACGCGCTCCAGCTCCACCATCAGACAGAGGCCAATCGTCACTGTCGCACCAAGCTGTTCGTTCGTTCGAAGCCGCCTTCTGGGAAGCACCGCTGTGATCCTAGTCAACAGCTGTACAATCACTTCTGAATAGGGCCGCTGAGCAGTCTGTCTATCCAGCGTCCTCGAATCATCTGCTGCAGAGTTTACAAGTCCCTCCAAAGCCAACTGCCACCTCGCCCAGTATATCATCAAAGGTGTCATCCACTTAACCTTTGATACCACCCCATCCAGGTCGCCCTCGCGCAACCTCCTCTTCTTCACCCACCGACAAGCTAGTAAATGCACCGGGCTTAGGACTCTTTCCCGAGCATCGACTATAGCCAAGCTCCAAACAAGTCAATTCTGGCCACCCGGGAGTACAGCATGGCCGACGACACTTTCGACTTGGGACAGCTGTCCTCAAGCCAGCAGGAGGCGCTGCAGCAGTACGTCGCAGTCACGAATCAGGACCTCAAGGAGGCGGTGCCTCTGCTTGAGAGATCGCAATGGAACGTGCAGGTAAGGGCTCTTTTCCAGTCGGATCTTTGTCGTATCTTGAGCTGACCCCAGTCTGGGATACAGATTGCCATTGCCAAGTTCTTCGATGGCGAAGGACCCGACCCCTTCGCCGAATCCCTCGCGGCCCAAGACATCCCACGAGCGGCGGCACGTCACGAAAACCTCCAGGAATCGCTATTAAGCGAAGCCATATCTCCGCGGCGTAGCCCACAGAGGCAGCCGACCGATCTTGCGCCTAGGGTCGTTCCACAACAACCAGTGACTACTCGATCACCATGGCTCATTGGACTCCTCCTCGCCCCATTCGGATGGGGCTGGAAGGCCGCATCGGCTCTCCTACGAACGATACTCTACGCATTCACGTTCCTGCCTGCATCGATCCGTCCACGTGCCGTTACGAGCCGGTTCTCGACGGGCTTCAAAGGTACCAACGGCCGACGGTCGCTGATGCCTCGCGACACGGCGGCACGGTTCAAGCGCGAGTTTGATGAGGAATATGGCGACAACGAGCTTCCCTTTTTCGAAGGTGGCATTGCACAGGCGCACGATTTGGCCAAGAAGGAGCTCAAGTTTATGCTGGTCATCCTAATGTCTCCCGAGCATGACGACACCGAGTCGTTTGTCAAAGAAACACTTCTCTCTCGGGAAGTTGTCGATTTTATCAAGGATCCCGCAAACAACCTTTTGCTCTGGGGAGGCAACGTCCTGGATTCGGAGGCCTATCAGGTCTCGGCCGAGTACAACTGCACCAAGTTCCCCTTTTCGGCCGTGGTTTGCCTGACGCCAAAGGAAGGGAGCACTCGGATGGGTATTGTGAAGAGAATGGCCGGACCGATGCCACCAGCGACATTTCTGTCCGAGATACGAGCCGCCATCGACAAGTACGGGCCGGACATTGACGGGGTTCGCGCCGAGCGATCAGCACAGGAGGTGGCGAGGAGCTTACGGACGGAACAAGACTCGGCATACGAGCGCTCATTGGCCATTGACCGAGAGCGTGCCAGGCAGAAGAAGGAGGCGGCCGCAGCAGCTGCGGAGGCAGAAAAGAGAGCGCAGGAAGAGGCCGAGGCGGCCACGAGACTGGAGGAGAAGAGGCAGAACTGGAGGGCATGGCGAGCCAAGACGGTGGCGGCCGAGCCACCTGCGAGTGAGAATAGTGTGGTGCGAATAGCCCTCAAGATGCCCGAGGACTCGGGCATTGGGCGGATAGTGCGACGGTTCTCCAAGGACGCGCCGATGGAAGAGCTCTATGCGTTTGTGGAATGCTACGACATCTTGCAGGGAGCCAGCCAGACGGAGGTGGAAACGACTGGGGAGAAGCCCGAAGGGTACGAGCACGAGTACAGGTTCAGAATTGCGTCAACGTTGCCACGCATAGTGTACGAGCCTAGCACGACGGCAACTATGGGCGAGAAGATTGGGCGATCTGGCAACCTCATCGTGGAGGATGTGGACGATTCTGATTCAGAAGAGGATGAGGCAGATGGCGAGGATGTAGAATAGAAGCAGGGTGGTGTTGTATAAATGCATAGCGCGTCAATGATTAAGTTGTGTACGATCTACCTACTGGGTCCCCCTTGTCTTGGAGCTATCGGAGCTGCTATGATGCTCTTGATACCGCGGGGTGAGGAGCACGGGCTTGCGATGACGGATCAGCAAAGCCAGTGTGTCTGGCTCGTTCCTGATATCATCTCCCCGAGTCTGGCAAAAGAAAGGTTGAAGATCCCAGCATGTCTCATATCCCACGCGAGTCGGGGTTATGTCCGTCGCTCCAACGGCCCATGCCCCCGAGCTAAGGGGCCCAGCTACTATACGTGCTGTCATGTGCCGGCCGAAGCCGCAAGCTGCGCTCGTCAACACTACAGTGCCTACAGACGCACTCTTAGACACACACATATGGATCTAGACTAGATGGACGACTGCCTGACTAGGAGGAACACGCACGCACACACACACACACACACATACACACACATATACACACACACCAGAGACTGACAGGCAACGGCTAAAGTGCGCGCATGACGCCTGTTGGCCACGCCTGTTGCCCAGGGCGAGCGAGTCGCGGTGCGTCATGGCTTGGGCGAAAGCGGATAGGAGCGTCTGGGCATTGCGTATGGCGAACGAGGCTGTGCACGCGCGGCCAAGTCGAGCGAGCATTCTCGCCAAGCTGACCAAGTCGCACGGCCAAGTAACTTGGCCAGCTTGCCTTACCTTGGCTGTACCTGTCAAATGGCCACGAGTGTCGAGTGGAGGCGCAGAATAACAGACAGAAGTGCAGTGATGGACGCTTTGATTGTGACGCTGCTTCTGTGGAGAGCAGCCGTACCATGCATACATGTATGTACAAGACACAGGCAGGGACAGTTGTTGGGTCGAGTGCGTGCCTTGAATCCTACACGCCAACAATCGAACGGCCACTGCGGGTTGATATGGGATTGCTAATCCAGACTTGATGGCTACCATGTGAATACTCCTATGTAGAACAGTACTTGGCTTGACTTGGCCGCAGCCATCCTCTTTGCAGTGGCACAGCCGACCCTGTCATTTCCAACTGCCACACTTGGTGTTTCCGCTTATCCAGTCCAGGCCGGCAAGCTGAGACTGAGCCACAACGACAACGAACCACCACCTAACCTCCAACTCTCCAACTCTCCGCCATCCGCCCTCCGCCATCCGCCCTCCGCCATCCACCATTCGCTTCGGCCCAATCTAAGCTTGGCTTAACCTCACCACATCGTCTTTTCTTCTCCGCCAGCCTTGGCATTGCTTTTGCCGCTTGTGCTGCTCGCTGTATTTGCAAACCCTCCGCGCTATCCCGACTCTACCTGCATTTCCAGTAGTAGCGCTCGCTCCATCTCCAGCTCCATTTCCAGCTCCAGCTCCACCACCTACGCACCCTTTGCGACCATCTTACTTCAACCCATCAGCGTCCAGCCCAACCAACGACCGATATATATACCTGTCCTCCCAATCCACTCCTCCGCGCAACGCGCAGGCCGCAGCCATGAAGTCGGTCAAGTCGATGAAATCCATCAAGGGCATCAGCATGAACAAGGTGTTCGGCAGCATCCGCAAGAAGACGAGCGGCAGCAGCAACTCCCACAGCAACAGTACGTTGTCCCCTTGTGTGTCGCGTCGCAGCGCAGCGCAGCGCAGCGCAGCACATGGCATATCGCATGTCGCATACTGACAACGAGCCTTCTTCTCCAGACAACTCTACCGACTATTCATCCTATACAACGCCTGCCGCCTCTCCCGAGGCCACTGCTCACAATAGCGTGGTATGTGCCTTTGTAACCCCCGCAGCTCTTGTGGCGCGTCTGCTCACCTCTTCATAGAAAGCCTTCTGCGAGGCGGGAGGTCAGGCTCAGGCAAGTTGGATTCCCCCTCCCTCTCCCCTTCTCTACAAGGTCCGTCTCGTTACTAACCATGGCTCGTCTTCGTCCCTACAGAGCGATGAGGTCCTCTTCCTTCCCCCCATCGTTGATGCCGCCGAATCCTCTCCCTCAGCCGCCGCCGAGTGCGCCCGCATCATCCGCAAATACCTAGGCAAGGACTACATGTCCCGGCCCTCATGGCAGTACAATGCCATTATGCTCATGCGCATCCTCACCGACAACCCGGGCCCGACCTTTACGAGGAACTTCGACTCCAAATTCGTCGACACCTGCCGTGCCCTCCTCCGCTCAGTCAAGGATCTCAGCGTGCGACAGCTCCTCATGGAGACGCTTGACAACTATGAACACACCAAGATGGACGACGAAAACCTCGCATTGTTAATAGCAATGTGGAGGAAGGAGAAGGAAAAGGCATTCAAGGAATACGGGGTACATCTGCGCTAGGTCCCCTCCAGGTCTATGCCCCTCACGTACAGGCTAACAACTCGTGATTCAAACAGGGTGTTCCCATGCCGCCGCCCGCAGCTGCTTTCGGCAGCCCGGCTGGGTTCAACGGACAATCGGAAAACTACTTTGCCCGCTCGCACCACAATAGGCGATTACCCGACCCTGTAGAATTGTCCAGCCGTCTAGAGGAGGCTCGGTCGTCGGCCAAGTTGCTCGAGCAGGTTGTCATGAACACGCCGCCAGCCGAGATGCTCGACAGCGACCTGATCAAGGAATTTGCCGATCGCTGCCAGAGCGCCTCACGCAGCATCCAGGGCTACATGACTTCGGAGGACCCTGTTCCCGACAATGAGACCATGGAGAACCTCATTGACACCAACGAGCAGCTCCAAACCGCCCTCAACCAGCACAAGCGCGCCGTTCTCAACGCACGCAAACAGCTTGGACTGGGAGGTCGCTCCCACAGCGACCTGGCGGAAAACCACCAAGGCTTCAATAGCTCCGACTCTGAACGCCAGCTCCAGCACCGAGACAGTCCAGACGGCCCACCCTTGCCAGGGAACAAGCCCTCGCCACCAGGCAGCGGCAATGGCAGTAGTAACGGGAAGGGAAAGGAGACAGATCCCTATGGCGCACCGCCAGGACCGCCTCCGGGAGCCGCTGCCGGCCCCAGCAAGTTTCATCATGACGATGGCCATGGTGACAACCCGCTTGAGGACCCCTTCCGGGACCCCCAGCCTGCCGGATCATCGAGTCAGGCCAGGCCGGGCTTGGTGGGTGGCTACGATCAAAACGAACGGCTGTCATATGAACCATTCAACCCAGGCTTCAAGACAAGCGAGAGCTACATGGGCCGCCAGGACAGCGCGATTGGGAAGACGGCGATGCATGGTGCTGCTGCGGCCGGGACACCGCCTCCCGCTGCCTCCCAGCAAGGACGTCGGCCAAGAGACGACGAGGTGTCTAGTGACGATGACCTCTACGACCCGCCGGCGAGGAACGAGAAACCCTCGCACCGATACTGAAGAGAGTTGCAGCACACAAGCAGGGGTTTCGGCAGGCCGTGGAGGTGACGTAGGCACATGTCACTCGAGAAGCGGCGACGAGTGACTTTGTGGAGACTGGCCATTGGTCATGATTGAGATGGTCTAGTTGGCTTTTCCGAGTCTCGTTTGAAGCGTACCTATTAAGCATGCACTGGACTACCGGCAGGCACGGAATGGCACGCCAAAGGAACAGTTATCGTAGCGTTTTTCAGCATGTTGCAAATATATCATGGATGTTGTACAAGAGAGAGCTCCCCTCTCATTTGCCCCTGTCTGTCAAAAAAGAAACGTGAGAATAAGCTCGGGCAAGGGCACGGCAATGGGTTGGAAGGGTAATTAAGTGACGCAAGTGTCCACCAGAAGAAACATCTGACAAGACCAGTACTACGGAGTACATGGTGTTCACGTTGACAAGGTTGTACACGGTCAGTTTCAGCAAGGTCCTGGCGGCAAGTGCCGACTGGGTCTGGCTTAGAAGTCATAATATATATGTACTGTATCCGTGAGTGGATGATGTTGGTACCTGGATCCTGGTATGGTATGGTATGGTATGGTACGGTATGGTATGATATGGAGGGAGGATGCAAATGGCAAGGCTATGGATGGCAGAGAGGCCGCATGATGGGCATGGCCCGTGACGTAGGAAGTACTTGCACTGCAGTCAAAGCAGCTATAGGTACCTGGTATCCCTTAGGTAGGTAGATAAGGAGAGAGCTGCAAGGGCCCTTTGTGGTCGGTGATCCGGTGGGCTGGAACCGGGCCTGGTCAAAGAGAATTGGTTCTAGCGCCCGCTCCTCTGGGTCCCTCCCCCCGTGGCGGGAGACGAGAAACAAGTCAAGTTCAAGATGACCCAAGATCTCTCGGCTGGGAGTGATGGGGGGAGGGATATATGACAGAGAGACGGGGATGGAGGGACGTTTTGCGACCCAAGGCGGTAGCGAGAGTGGGCGGAAACAGGGGGTTGGGCAGGTTGAGCGAAGGAGCAGACACTAGACTAGGCCAACTGGCAGAGACGAGGGAAGAATGGAGTCAAGAGCGGAGTGAAACGAAACGAAACGAGATGGGGTCATTCTAGGCCGCCACGAGGAGGATGGGGCTCGGCAAGCGGCAGATGCATGGAAGGGGAGGCCTGTTCTTGTTGGGGTGAAGCTGAGGAGCGGGAGAGAGCAGACAGGCATCTGATCCGAGTCTATATGTTGTGGCATGCCTACCCGAAGTCTGGACGTTGGACGTTGGACGCTGGATGCTGAATGCTGGATGGCGGCTCGTGGCGGCTCGTGACTGGGTCGATGTGATGAAGACTAGATGCAACGGCACGCTAGGACAGTTGCCGTGGGGTTAACTGGGGCTGTTATCGAGCCGGGAGAGGAGGAGGAAGCGAGCAAGCGAGCAAGGCCAGAGCTTTCGCTGCTTGTGCTGTATCGAGTAGAGTTGTTGCCCTGTTGCCCTGCCGTCAAAAGGCATACGTCAGGCAGGGTTTGCGTACCATGTAATCTGTACGGAGTACTATGTAGACGATGGCTCGCATGGCTTGCATGGCTTGCAGGGGTTGGCGCTGCATGTGTGCATGGGCTCTCTTGGCTCTGTGGCTCTCTGCATGCCCTTGCGGGGGGTTCGTGGAGATGTGCGGCGCATGTGGGACCAGTCGCATCTCGAGGATGCCAATGCGACGCCGAGGCTTGGACGAGCTTTGACGCAGTCTAGACGGCTTCTGGCCTCGGTTGCGACAGCAGCGACGGCGACGGCAGCGGCAGCGGCCACGACGACGACGACGACGATGAGTAGGAGGAGGAGGAGGAGGAGGAGCAGAGTTGCCGGCGCAAGCAAAGACGGCTATGCCGCGCAAGGGACTTCCCAGCAGATAGGCAATCCGTATCGTGACTGTACTGTACTGTACTGTACTGTACTGTACTGTACTGTACGTATAGATCACCTCACCTCACATATGATGGCATGTGCGAGTGCGCTGGCTCTCGCAACGCATGTCGAATGCGGTCACGAATTACTGTAAGCTGACAATTAAAGGTTGAGAGTCGGGAACATGAACCGCCCAGCTTAGCTTACCCTTTAAGCTTTGTTTGTTGTGCTGGTATTTCTGGAACCCGCCCGGCTTCTTTTCCTCTTCCCATTTAGGCAATCCTCTCGCGCAAGGAAAGGGCGGGCGGGATCCAGCGAGGCCAGGCGTCACCAGCTGGCTGTCCATCGCGCCCGGTGGTTTTGCCAGCTGGCGGACTGCAGCACATGACCAGCTTGAACAGGAGAGAAAACACCACATTTCCCCTTCATCACCCATCACATCACCCCTTCATCACCCATCCATCCCACCTTCTGGTCGGATGCGGGTAGAACAGCTGTCAAAGCTGGGCCACCCACCCGACAACATCGCAAGCGAAGCGAGCCTGCCACTAAAAGACAAAGGAACCCGTCCGTCCATCCATCCATCCATCCATACTATGCTCCATCCCAACACAGACAGCCCGGCCTAGCCATGCGTGCTGCTACTTCGATCGCGGCCGCCCTGCCGTTGGCCCACTCCCCGAGCTCGATTTCCCCTTTCGGGTGATTCTTGCGAGGTTGCTTTTGGCCCCAATCCAACCCGGGCCAGGGTCGTTTGTTTGAGAGAGTGAGTGAGAGCGATACCGTCTGTGGTGCCCTTTCTTCTGGTCTTTGCCTTTTGCCTTTTGCCTGTTTTCGCTTTCCCGCAGGGGGAATAATCCCTATTCAAAGCCGCCGGTTCTCCAAGCTCCAGCTCCCGCCCGCAGCCACTCAGTTACTTCCTCGGCTTTCGAGATTTCAACTCCCAAGCGCGAAAGCTCGAGCCGCAACGGCAACGGCTGTACATATCGAGGATTGCGTTTATCGGCGGATCACCACCTGATTTTCTTTTTTTCCCAACACCTCGCCGGTGTCTCGTATTATACGTCGGCGAGCACAACTTGTACATTGCTGCCGCCACAAGTCTCATGTCCATCTCCAGCCCATCTTCATTCCATGTCCATCTCCATTGCCAGCTCCACTCGTTCTGGACCCTCTCCCTTCCCGATCCCTAGTTCCCAGTCCAGTCGCACATCCATTCCCAGTTCATCATCCCCAGTCGCTTGAGCCTTCACTCAATCTCTCGCTCAATTACTGCTTTAGTTGCTCGTTTCCTTTCTTCTTCCGGCCTTCTCTCAGCCTCCCTCTCTCGACACTCTCCTCCGCAACGAAACCCGATTGTCTGGATCCCCAGAGACCAAGATCCCTGTTGCTCGAATAGCAACCCCGCTAAGCGTCTCGGGCCCTTGACAGCACGGCACTTGCTCATATATCTACGGAGGGGCGGCCATGCCCGTTGCCAGATGAAGACGTTTCGATTTCCCCTTTCTCTTTCTTGCTCTTGAAAGCCATCCTTCTCTCTTTTTCTCACTCACTTCTCTCACTCTCTCTATCTTCCCCTTTCTTGGTTCATCACGCACCCAACTCCATCTGCTTCGCATTCACATACGCATCCAGGCGTCCCCGCCTGCATGCACTCGCTGCCTTTGTTGTCTTCGCTGAAGCGCCCGGTTCCACCTTGAGCATCCCCGGCTTCGCACCCGTTGCTCGTTCTCCCGACTCTCTTCTTGTTCGTTACTTTGTCCCCAAGTAGCTTAGTGGCCTGTCATCCCCTGCCCATTTATCAACACTTTGGCCGCCCTCGCCTTCACCACTCCACCATCTCTCCACTGCCCGAGCCCTATCCTATCCTATCCAAATATCACGTCCTATCCTTCTGGCCCGGTCGTCTTATTCAAAATGAGCCTCTCGACCGAAACTCTGCTCTCATCTCCTCACCTCGCCCTCTCTCTTGGACCATCGGCCTCCTCGTCTCCTCTCCCATCACCAAGTTGCTCTTTGCATTGCCTCGCAGGCCCGAATCGCATGGCCCCTTCACTGCCAAAGTCGCCTCCTTTGAGCCCGTCTTTCCAGCATCTTAGTTCGGAGCTCCTAGCTCTTATATGTCAGCAGGTGTGTATGGCCGGCCGCTTGGCTGCGTCGATCCCAACGCCCCTAACCGGACCACATGAAACTAACCGGTCACTATAGCTTCGAGACATTGACTATTCATCTCTCTTCTCCGTGCGCTTGGCGTCGCACAGACTTTACGCCATTGCCACGCCCATCAGCTACCAGCATCTAACATTGAAAGAATGTCTCGTCGCCCCCGAGGCTGAACAGCGCTATCCAGAGGTCTTAGCCCACATTTCGGCTTACACGCACCATGTCACCGTCCCTAGCAACCTTGATTCCCAAGGTGTCCATCGCCTCCTGAATCGCATCCGAAAGCTGGCGTCGGTGAGGTAGGTTCCTTTTCTCACATTCGAGTTCCCGCAAGACAGTCTGCTTACTTGCATTTACTACCAGGTGGCAGTATCTGAGGAACCAACCGCCTCTAGCCGGCCTCTGGCTCCCGTCACACACGCTGAATCCAGATGACGTGCGCTTCAGTAAAACCAAACTACATGTCGAGAATCTGCCCCTTGGGGGCATCCACGACTATCTACACATGTCGTACTGCGAAGCTATCCCCGCGAAGCTCTTAACATCGCTCAAGTTGACCGCTCCAGCGCCTGCCCTCACCACCCAGCTCGACTCTCTCAGGCAGCTTCTTGTACAATCTCCTCGGCTCCGGAAGCTGGAGTATGAAGACCGTGGCCAAGGCACCAGCTTCATGTTCCCTTCAAAGGACCGCCTTCCTGCACTTTCCCATCTGCTCTTGCGGTCATACAACTGGAATCACACTTCTGAAGACGTCCGACGGCACTGGGATTTTTCCGGAATCAAGTCGCTGCAGCTCGTCTCAGTGCCCATCTTCAATTTTCTCAACTCGGTCTCCTTTGACGACTTTGCTGGCCTCGAAACCCTGACTGTGGACGACTACAGTGCCCACCTCCCTGACAAGACGTCAGAAGCCACGAGTGATCTCTATCGGCTCATCAAGGATCATGTGGACGAGTTGCATACCCTCGAGATCTCGTGCCATTTGCGTTTGTTTTCCTTGGACGCGATATTGGCACACCAACAATCGCTTCGGGTATTGCGGTTTAGAGACCATGTTGGATTTGGTGAGGACAATGTGAGGTGCCCCACGCTAAGTGGAAGTGACTTGTCCTTGCTTGCGAGGCACCTCCCATTAGTTCACACCCTGGAACTGGATATGGATGTCAAGCTCTGCGATCCGACCGAGTTTTTGCGGGGGGTATTGCTTTTTCCGGCCCTGCATACACTGACGCTCAACGTCCAGACGGCTGTCAAGGCCTGGGACGTGATACCTCCTGGGGTGGATCGCGACTACGAGGCAGCGAGGCATGTGTTCGGCTTTTTAGTCTCCAACGAAGCGAGGCAGTTGGCGCCAGAATGGAAGCGGATCAGTATCAATGTTGGAGGGTGGCGGCCAGTCATGGTCCGCCGTTTAGGGGCCGCATGGCAACGACACAACGACAATGGCATATTCGCCGAGAGACTGTTTGTACTGGAGCGAGACGAGTTGGGACGGTTGACGATGCGAGAGGAAATCGGGTTGGAAAACACGAGCCGTCGAGGCACACCCGACCCTTGACCTGTCGCGTCTCGGGTGACGGGTAACGGGCGCGAATCATGATGATACATGCATCAAAAGTTATGACATTTACGACAGCCTGTATTTTTCTTTTTCGTCCTTTGTTTTATTTTTTATATTTTTATCTGTTATTCTATTTTGCATAGAGTGCGTGGTCACGGCGTTGCGTATGCCTTGGGGTTCGGCCGGGGAATGTTTGGTAGATCTGGCTACGGTAGACATATAGAGGTGCATGGATAGGCGAGAAAGGCTGGAAAGGACAAGGTCACTACGGATAGTATGGGAATAATTGCATACCAGCAATTTGCTTATTGGTGTGGGAACATGGTCTATTATTTTGTTCCAGCCGGTTTGTCCACAATAGTGAACAAAATGATGTCGCTACACATGATGCCGCGTTACAGGGTACATTATGTACATTGGCAAGATAATTTGAAAAGAGAGACCTACAATCATTGTTCGAGTCGTAACTTTGCAGTTGTACGTAGTAGGGCTCAATATCCGTTGTGGACAGCGACGCTAACTAGAGTCACCTCTCGCCTTGTTAAAGATGTAGGGTTGGTGGATCAGCATGGACATGGATCGTGCGCACGGCCAGACACGACGACTCTACGGAGTACATGGATCCATGAAAGCGCATCTCTAACCAGCCATGTGGCCCCAGACTTTTCACGATTGTTATACATGGGCAACGCAACCAAGGGGAAAGACGTGGACATGTGCACATTGCATGCCGAGACTGCTACTGGCACGCATCATGATGCCCCAGACGAGGCGAGATGGCGTGACAGACAGTCAGCCTGAGCCAGCCCATGTAAGTGGGCAAAGTGCAGCACATGCGAGTCGATGGCGACGTGGATATCCCCAGAGAAGGGCGCAACAGAGGCGTCGACGAGTTCCAACCCCCCCACCCAATGCCTTGGCTATCCATCTCCGTGGAATGCCGCATACATGTACACAGCTAGAAGGGCAAAAGGCGGCGCAGGAGCCCGCTCGCGCGGGGACCTCGGCAGCATCTAATGACGGGTTCAGACGCCGTCGGAGGCGCGTACACTTTGTTTGATTCTTGCTCGAGCCCACGTCTTCTGCTGGCCCCGCCAAGAGCACGAGACAAAGGCCCGCCGACGGGCGAGCGCGTCGGAAGCGTCGCCGGCCTCGTCGCGAGAGCAGCGCGGGGCCAGGCCGCAGAAGTGCAAAGGCGAGAGAGGGCGTCGCTGGCTTTCGGCCATGGGGTCGACGACGGGGCAGTGATGCCGCAGAAACAGATTAGCAGAGGCACTGAGGGCCAGATGGGGAGGGGGGGGGGGTCCCACCAGATAGACGAGCAGGGGAGGGAGGCGATTGGGCCGGGTCGGGGCGGTCCGCTCCACACGGTGTGGAAAGGGGACAGGGGAGCAGAGTAGGCAACGCTTGTGATGTTGCTGCAGAGAGAGTGCGAGGCTGTCAATCATGTCGTGCCGTAGCATGGATGGCCGAGGCAGGCGAGGTTCCAAAAAAGGAGGGCGAGGGGGGGCGCCATTTCTCTGCATTGTCGGCTTTTGCTCGACTCGGGTTTTGCTGGTTGGACCATGATGGCGGTACACATGCGGGCAGGCGCGGGCGGGACGGGAAGGGCCGCAGAGATGGATCAGGGAACCAGACAATCGGGTCGCTCCATGAGTGGCCAGCAGCCAGCGAATCATGGGCACCCCCGAGTCGAGTTCGAGTCGAGTTGGCTGATCTGGTGGCAGGATGCGCAAGTTGACATGTTGTGCCATTTTTGCCAAGGGGACTGGCAGGCAGGCTGGGGTTGAATGATTGATTCTGCTGTTCTCTTTCTTTTTCTCTTCTTGTTTCTTGTTTCTTGTTTCCTTTCCATCTAAACCTGCTTTATTACCGTTCCTGTGTTGATCGTTCAGGGAAACAGGCCGATTGTGGAGGCAAGAGCTGTAACCGCAAGACCTTGTCTAACCAGATGACTGCTCCATACAATCTCTGCATTGGGAGAAGAAGGGCAAGTCGGAACCATACGAGGGCAAACCAATAGACGAATTGCCCACCTCCCATTTAACCACCCCCCAGGGCCCAACCGGCCACCCTTGTACCAAGACTCCTTCCACGGCTGGTTTACCAACGCAAATGGTCGGATTGATGCAGTTGCCAAGACAGGCTGGGCTACCAAAGCCTGGCCCAGTCTTGGACCATGAGTCCTGGCTATCTGGACGTTTCGGCGGTTTCGCAAGCCCAATTGCAACCAGCTGCAACCAACACCCGTTGCAGCAACACAACTCGCCCGGCAGCAGTATTATTGCGACTTGCTGCTCGTATCCCGCAGAGCTGCTCCAGACAGTTTTGAAGCCATCGACCATCCCGGCCTTTTGCACCCGCAAATTCTCTCTCGGGTACTGTACTTGCCGAAAGTCCATGCGACGAGTTTGCCAGCATCGTTTCCCGTCTAGAGTTTCAACGCATCGTCAAGACATGTTACCTCTCGCTCAAACGGCATTTCTCGCAGCGTCTGTCGGGCCAAGCGTCGTGTCTAGCAAAGACATCATCTTTCCGTATCTCTGTTCGACCGGTCTGGGTTCCCCAACAACCTCCCTGAGCGAGAAGAGTAGCCGTCGACGATGCGCCGTTCGGGACAAGACGAGATGGACTCGGCAGCTCGCAACTTAAGAACCTTGCCATGTCGCCAACAGACAGTCGTGGAAGTGATTGGCAAAGTTTTCCACGCTGGCACGCTGGCCCCGCCACAGTTGGAGTCGCCAGACAACTCTCTCTGTCTGCCTGTCAGTAATTCAAGTCAGGGTTCGCTCTGAGCAACGTTGGCTATTCCAACAGAATGAACTCGGACCGTCGTTCTAGTTGCATTTCTCGAAACAGCTCCTGGAAACTCGACAAAGCAACGTCGCCGCGTAGGAGTCCTCCCACAGTTGCGCTTGGTTATTGGCCACCGGCTCTAGGGTCGTTGAATAGAAGCCAGTTGCAGCAAAGAATCGATTCAACTGTCGACACCAGACAAGGAAACCAAGGGAGACGAGAAGATTGCCAACGCAAGTCGCCCAAGGTCAAGTAATCTTCTTCTCGCTTGCATTGATTGTATCGAGCGTCAACTCCAGAGTGCAACGCTCCTCTTGCCATCAACAATCAAAGAACAAGGGCCTTGCTTTGCTGAACTACACCTCTCCTTCCCCTTGGTCGCCGGAAACGGCCCAGCTCGCAACCAACTCCATCGACCACACCAAACGAATCATTGATGGCCTAACCCCATCTCCCATCAGGGGTGGCGTCAAAGTCTCCGTTCGCTCCGCTCCGCTCCGCAGTACCGCCCGTCGTCTTCCAACTTGCCAGCTACCCGTGTCATGCTCGACTGCCATCTTGTTGCCGGCGCTGGCGCCGTCGCCGTCGTTTCTTCGGCAAAAGAGACGAGGGCGCAAGGGGAAAAGGGGCGTGTCCATCTCTCACCATTGCACCAACGCCCCCTTTTGGCATCGGCTGCCCCCTTTTATTTCCCTCACCAAAAAAAAACCCCCCCAAGCAAACTGTTGGTTCGGGGCGAGGTCGTTTCAGGAGGACCATCAGGGCGTGCGCCAAGTGCTGCTGAAAAGTACAGTCAGTACTTACTCAGTAATCTGTACTGGCTGAAAAGAACGGAGCCGGGCCAGACAAGAGGGCCGACGGCCAGAACTCGAGTGGCCTCGGTGGCGAGAGACTCTTGCATCCCGCCTCGTGATGTTCCCGCGCGCCGGAACTGGGATGGCGGCTCTTGATGCCAACTTTGCCTCGCCCTCCTCCCCATCGCCCATCTGGACACTGTACGGTACTGGTACAATAAGTAGGGTTTATGCCTTGGGCCGAGCCCGCAGACGAGTAGAAGCCAAAAGCCAAAAGCCTGGTCTGGACATCGTGCCATGCTTCCGGCCCGTGCCTGCGCGGCATCACTCAGCCATACATCAACCCATTATTCACGGGCGCCCCGAAAGCCAAACCCACAAGGCTTCGTCCCGGGGAGGGAAGGGGGATGGACTCGTTGCATTCCAGCGCCGAACGGTTGCGGCTCTGGGGCGTTGCGGCCCAGTCCGGGGGGGGGAGTGTCTCTGAGAGTGTGTGCTGACGCTGACGCTGATGGTGATGGTGATGCTGATATTGATATTGATGGTGTTTCTTTGCTGTTGCCATGTTATGTCATGATGGCTGTAGACCTGTCGAGGCGTCATCACAGAGCAACAAGAGTTTGAAGAAACCCCGACGGAAACTGCCGTAGTGGCATATGGACTCTTGAGAAGGGAGAGGGTTGAGAATGCAATGTCGCGGACGGTACCCCCCTCCCTTGCCGCAGAACCAAGAGTCTAGTTGAACCCTGCCGATCAACTCCGGAGCCAAGACGCTGGCGATGCTGTTGGTAATAGCAACGATGATGGTGGTGGTGGTGATGACGACGACGATGATGATGATGATAAACACATTGCTTGCCACGACTCGCAGAGTTGCCCAAAGCATAAACCACAACGTCGCAGCCGCAACCGTAACCACGACCGTAACCACGACCGCAACCGTAAACTGCCCGCAACCCTTCCCGGCTTCCGCATTCCAGACCATCTGCTGCCCTCCCCGGATTCCAACACCCCGTCGTCGCCCTGATCCTGTCTCACCTTGGCAATTGAAAGCTTAGAAAGGGATGATGGATGACATGGCAAGTCGGGGGAGCGAAAGCGTAACGAGTTGAGGGAGTTCCGTTGTACGTTGGTGACAACAACAACAACAACAACCAATATTCATACCAACAGCCCACACTGCATCCAAGACTGTAGACATGCCATCCCCTTTTCCCTCCCCCCCTTTCTCCTCGGACCAATCCCGAAAAGCCGGGACCTGCAGCGAAGAGAGAGAGAGAGAAAGAAAGAGGTGGACGAATCACAACAACAATGAGAATCGCCAGCAGCATCGCCCAAAGCCCGAGCCAACCCAACCCCGGCAAGCCCCTTGGGCTCTTGACTCGCCTCCGTCTCCTACTCGTCCTGCTCATCCTCACCATCTCAGTCCATCTCCTCTCTTCCCGCCCCGTCTCACCCTGGCCTTTGCAGCAAAGTGTCAAGGAAAGTCCTGGGTACCCAGGCACCCGTGTAGCCCATGGTTCTAGTTTCATGGGCATCCAGAAGCCCTAGCCCAGCACAGGCTTGATGCCGTCTTAGCCGCACACCCCCCGACGGTACCATGGAGCGAGAGAGAGAGAGAGTGGGAGAGTGATGACGGATCATGCCATGCACACTGTAGGCCGACTGTAACTCGCAAGTACCTCTTGACGGATCCGAGTCGCAACGGTCTGGCGCGTCGTCTGCCGCCTTCTCTCGAGTTCCTCTTCCTCCTCCTCCTCCTCCTCCTTCTTCCTCCTCTTCCGTCGTCATATTGGCGGCTCTACTTACCCACACCGCAGCACCGCACCGCACCGCACCACACCACGCAACACACAAACAAGGAGCAAAGACACCATTGCTACATCCACCCTGTCCGGCTTCGTAGGGATCTGGGACAAGTTGACAAGTGGAAGGTGAGAAGTGGGAGGTGGGCGGAGGTGGTGACTCTCGAAAGAGGCAAGATTTGAGCCCCGACGCCAACAACCAACCTTGTCGCCTCCAAGCCCTCGGCGCCAGAGTTTTGCTCTTCCCGCCCTTTGTTCTGACAGTTTGTCGGCTTAGAGAGCAGAGTACTTCTGCTTCCAAGCCAAAAAAAGACGCCCTCCGTTGTTTCCGCCCGCCGCCGTCGCCGCCACCGCCGGCCCTCTCCGTCACGCGCTGGCCCACAGCCTGGCCGCTCGATGCTCGATGCTCGATGCTCGCTGCTGAGTCCTTTGTTACAGTAGTTTGTTCTGTCCTCTCCTCTCCTCTCTTCTC
>QUZD01000130.1:0-16508 GCA_003693505.1 Pseudonectria foliicola
TCTATTTATTCTCTTTATTCTCTTTACTTAAATTAATTTTATTAATCTATTTATTCTAATATCTAGTTTAATAGCTTATTCTAATAGTATATATAGTTATATATTTATTAACTAATTTAATAATTAACTAAATACCTAATTTAAAAGTATCTTAGTAATATATAGTATATATAGTAGTAAATCTAATAGTAAATTTAGTAGTAAATCTAGTAGTAAATCTAATAGTATATTTAATAGTATACTTAGTAGTATATTTAGTAGCTTATTTAGTAGCTAATCCTATAGTAGCTAGTTTAGTAGCTAATCTAGTAGCGTATTTAGTAGCGTNNCGTATTTAGTAGCGTATTTAGCAATATATTCAGCAGCGTATTTAGTAGCGTATTTAGCAGTATATTTAGTAGCTAATCTAGCTAATCTAGCAGCCAATCTAGTAGCCAATCTAGTAGCCAATCTAGCAGCTAATTTAGCAGCCAATCTAGTAGCTAATCCAGTAGCCAATCCAGCAGCCAATCCAGCAGCCAATCCAGCAGCATATAGCGTATTCAGGGTATTAGTAGGTCGAGGTACTAGCTACCTGTGGCGCTAGAGGCTGGTGCTGTGGCTGGCGCTGAGAACCGGTTATAGGGGGCTTTAGTGGACCGTTAGGGGCACGAGCGCTAGAGCTACAGGGCATAAGCGCTATAATTACAGGGCATTTTTGACGCGCGAGGCAAGAGGTACGTATCCTAGGTACGTACCGGTCTACTTTACCCACTATTACCCGGACCAGTAGCCGAACGAAGAATTCGGCTAGGCCAATCACAGGGCTCAGAAATTTTTAGCGCGGTCGGGTTGGCCTCATTATAAAGAGGCAAAGCTGGAAGCTGCGGCCAAACACTTCGTTATGCCCTGTAGCTTGCAGTCAGCTTTGCCTAATGAGACTCGAGTTTAGATCACGTGCTGTGGCGCTTACTCCCAGCACCCTCTACTTGAACTGTGGTACTTTGTATCGCAGGTGCTGCAGCTTGTGGAGCCTCGTCATCCGTCATCAGCCGCCCCAGCTTTCCCAACTCCAACTCCGACTCCGACTCCAATTCCCACCACCTACGAACCAGCCACCTCCTTCGCCAAGGCATCGCGACACGCCCGTAAACCCCGAAACCGCATTCGATTCGTCAAGATGGAGGAGGAACGCCTCTGGAAGTTCGGCCGACCCGCGTGGCTCAACAGCGTCTGGGCTCGCAACACCGGCGTCTACGCGGCCGGAGCTCTGGTACGCATCGCACCTCGCCTCTGCCCGGCCTGGAATAACCCCTAAGCGGTTGCCCATGTGGCTTGCGACAAAGCCTGGACCCTTGGAGGATATGAGGGCCGTCGCAGCGGCAGCTCAACGAACGATGCCTTTGCTAATCCGAGCGCATGACTATAGTTCTCCCTCGCCTTCTACGTTATGCTCGATTCTGCAGTCTGGTCCAAGTCCCCCTACAACGGCTCCGACATCCACGTCAAATTCGTCGACTGGCTGGCCCTCATCTTCTCGAGCCTCGGCATGCTCATCATCAACTCCGTCGAGAAGCAGCGCCTCAGCGCCGACTCTTTCAGCTACAGCGGGTCCGGCGTCGCGTGGAAGGCCCGTGTCGTCCTCTTCCTCGGCTTTGCCGCCCTTGCCGGCGGCATGGCCGGAGGTGTCACCGTCTTCGTCCTCAAGTTTGTCGTTCCCGGTGTGCAGATGCCGGCGCTCCGAATGGGTATCGAGAATGTCGTGAGCAACGCTCTGGTTGGCTTCAGGTACGTTTTGGACGACACTTTATGCTGCGGAGCGGCTTCGAATGCTAACGTTGTAACTAGTTCTGTCGTTCTCTGGATCAGCCAGAACATGGAAGACGAGTACGCGTACAACCTTTCCCTTTAAGGGTGGAATAGCGGATTGAGCAACAGAGATGACTGGTCATGTCAGGCTACTCTTCTGGAGAATGACAGCGGGAGACGTACGGCGCGCCAAAGTGTATAAATACAATTAGCCAAGAAGTTTGTTAGAGGGCGCATCAGGCTTGAGGCACTCGGGGTCGACCCATTTCGAGTCTGCCTCTACCATCAGCTTTGTTGTGTTTATGGTTTCCTGTTGGGTACTTGTAGTTGATTAACTGATCAGGGGTAATCAGCACAGGAGTCATTTGCTTAAGCGTGGCTGTTCGTTTGGCTTAGAATGGGATACCTAGGGTTAGGCACTTGATGTCAAATATGAAGTTATCATGGACACCCTGAACTCCGATTTCCGAGCAACTTCGAGCCATGTCTTGAGTGCCATTCTTAAATACCAACTGTCTATATATTAGCAATCCTGGATTTCGAATGCGCTGATCAACCAACCCCTTGTTGTGTTGCTCATGAACAGTACACTGTCAGCGTCTGCTGGTTGCCCCTCCATGACAAGCGCCCCACCAAACGTCAACAGACCCAAGTCCAGCCTCAAGTGCCCGTCCATTCTTACATCTCCATCTACGACAAAGCCCTTCTACATAATGGCCGACCGAACTCGCGGCGCACCTACGCGCTCTCGCACCACCGCCGCTCCCTCGTCTTCCTCCAGCACGCCCAACGGCGCCGCTGGATCAGGCGTCCGCCGCAACCTGTTCCAGGGCCAGTTGACACGCCGGCCCACAGCCACCACCGCTTCATCCTCCACGTCCGTCGAGACGCTGCGAGTCGACGTGGACATCCTTTCGGACACTTCGGAGATTGTGGTGCGTGACATGCACGGCGAGATTGAGCTGGGCGATCCGCCGACCCCGGTGCTCGAGGACGAGGACGAGCTGCCGCTGGATCCAATGCAGGAGAACAAGAGTAGGCACTCATACTCCGCCCACGGGGGCGATGGAAAGGGATCAGCCACCTGGAAGTGCTAATGCGTCCATAGAAGAAAGACAGCGCCTAGCTGATGCGGTCAAAGAACACCAGGTCAATCATAGCGCTGTCCCAGATCAGCCCGAGGGTAAGCCACAGTCCGAAACGTCACATTCAAAACGGAGCTCCAGCTCACAAGATACCATAGAGCTTCTGGAAGCTGTCCGAGCAAGTCTTAGAGCCAAAGTAGCGGCGCTCTCTGAAGACAACTGGATGTTTGAACCGGAAGAGAACCCACGCGGATAACCTGTCACGCCTGCTTTTTGTATTCCCTGTTTACGACCTTATGATACATGGATATCACGACCACCAGAACACCGCGCCCCGGTACATCATCTAATCTAGTCCCTCTGGTGTGGGCGCATCTATCCGTCGCGTAGCTGGCCGCCGCGACTGCTGCGGCGCTCCACCACCGGCACCACCAAACAGCCCACTCATCATATCCATGAGAGGGTTGCTCTGTCGGGGCTTGGTGATGCCAAAGTACATCTCGCCAATCATCTCGAGCGCCTCGGCCCATGACTCGGCTTCGTTGATTTGTGAAGCGTACTTTGACACAAGGCCCTTGAACAACTCGGGAGCTCCGCGCTGGACGGCGAGTAGCAGGAATCCAAGGAAGTTGAGCAATGGCAGGCTGGGAAACACGCGAATATCGCCACCGGGGCCGGACACGTCTTGGACGCCCATGCCCACATTGTCGCTGGTCAAGGAGCTGGAGAAGAGGCGGTAGCAGGTATTAGCAGCACGCACGTTGCCGATGAGGAGGTAGGGGAGCACGGCGCGGCCGGCAAAGTAGGCTGCAGTGTGAGGGTCGGCCTCTTTGTACCAAGCATACTCCATCTTTGCCAATACTTCGGGGGAGTCTTTCGTGCCCAGGAGAAGGTGCCGTTCCGCTTCGTATGCCTCGTGTTCCTCGGCATATAATGAGCCAGCAACGTGGTGCAGCTCAGGGTCGCCGGCAGGAAATTCGCCAAACTTGGCAGACCATCTTAAGGGAAACGAGTAGTTAGTAATAGATCGACCACTCCAAGCTCTACCGCGAGATCGCTCCACTCCGCCTCATACTGATGACTTACCCGATAATCTCACCCACAAACTTCTTTCGCGTAGGCTCCTCCGAGTCAAACAGACGCAGGCAGGTCAACAGGCGGCCCTTGGCGGTAGCGTCTGGCTTGAGCTCGGCCTGGCGGTAGATATCGATCATCATGATGCACAGGTCGCCGCCGGAGCCGCCCTGACCAGCGCGCAGTAGCGCCTGAGAGACACTGGACAAAATATCAATGGCGGCAGGCCAGTTCTTGGTCTTGATGTAGCGCGAAGCAGCGACACGGGTCTGTTGCTGGGCCTCATAGTAGTCGCCTTCGGTAATCTTGAGCTGCAGCCGCTCAACGATGCGATCTACTTTGCTAGCCATGATGGACGATGTGTCGGGATGGCAGCAGCTAGGCGCGCGTGCCGGAGAGGTATCGAAGGTGTTCGGGGTGGGGAGTGGGAGATGGTGACGTAGCCGTAGAGGAAATGTAGGGCGATGATGGTGATGCCAGCTCTGGAGCTTCGAGGTTCTTCCAAGTTTGGAGGGGTTGTGGTAGACTGGAGCACTTTCCCCACTGGGCAGCACAGCACAGACTTGTCTTGGAGTAATTGTTGTAACAATATATAACAATGTGTCGAGCCGCTTACCAAAACAAGCATGGTCGCGTTGCAAACAGCGCGAATGGTTTAATGGTAAAATGCGGGCTTCCCATGATATAATGATATGCCTGTGCTCCGGGTTCGATTCCCGGTTCGCGCAATGTCTTTTTTGCATCATCAACGGCGTTCATGTTGTCGTGGTTTGTTGCTTTTTGCGTGACCTTCATGATGTTGGATGCGATACTTGGCTATTATGTGGAGACAGCTCAATGCTCTGCTCTACCCGTCCGAGATTCATTGGTTATCGAGTCTCTGAATGGAGCATGTCCCGTTCTCGAGCTCCACTATCAAGCTCCACATCCCAGCAGCGAGCGTCTCGGTCTTCATAAATAATACTCTTTATACTTCAACTTCTATACACAATAGATTGCCAACTGATCGGTCCTTGCCATACCACTCGATTGTTGATATTGGCCTGACAAAGGGGAGAATAAAGTAAATTACACGATCATTGGGCTTGTAGGATGTGTCTACTAAGCAGCTGTTGGCATCTGAAAGGTGGAAACCTCTCGTCGCGAGTGAGAGATTGTGTAAGGAGGCTTTTCGCACTTGTAAGGCGCCCCAAATGCATATGTGCAGGCCATACACATCTCTACGCTGTTCAAGTATCGCCTTTCCCTGTCTCCCACACGTAGTCCTGTTCCATCTGGGGGATCAGCGGTCGCAGCGCCATTCCATAGTCTCCTCGGTTCGGTGTTCGCATTAAGGTATGAATGTGGAATTTGGCCGGCTCTGAGTTTGTCAAGAAGACACCTGAATGATGATCGAACTCCACAATGACAACGGGACTCTGTATGCGGTAGTAGAACGGGTCATTGTCCCCAAATTCGCCAATCCAACACCAGTATGTTTCGTGAAACCATTCACGTATCTGGTTGAGTCTAAGCTGTCGCGCACGTCGAGGCAAATATAGCAAGAACCTCTCGCAGATTTCTTCAACAATCGCTTGCTGAGTAACGGTTAGTTCAGACACGAGTATACCTTGGTACGGGATGATACGGTTGTCGCGGTAGGCGCCGCAGACATGTCGTTGATCATCGTGATTCCAACGACCCCTGGGCATCTCTGGATCTTTCATCAACCGGTAAACTTGAGCAATCTTCTGTTGCTCTGATGGTATGCTTTGCATGAGACGGAGACCGAGGGCCTCTTTTTCTTCAAGGATGCGGGTTCCTTTGTACGGACCACTATCAATCATGTTGGGTTCGGCACCCGTAAAGCAAGGAGAGATGGCAATCTGCTTCTGATATAGAAATATGTTCAGACATAGATGATGGCCGTAGAAAGAGAACCCCCAGGGTTGTGTGACTGAGGGGTCTCCAAATAGAGCTAGATTGTACGAGTACTCATTCATAATGGCAGGCGCCCGGACAAGTTGGCCTAGGAAATGATTAATCCGCATGGCGCCAAGTGCTTGCTCGTAGCCTTCCGGAGACAGTGTCGCTTCAAGAAGTTTCAAGGCTGCTTTCTGTTGTTCAAGAGTTACTTCATCGAGCCGGATCCCCTTGTTACTGAGCAGAAACTCGGGATTCGACCATGTGCGCCATTCAGGTGAATCGATGTGAAAGCACGTCTTGTGTCTTTGCTCATCGCTGAGACCTTGCAGAAGCATGTTGGCAACGTCAACGATGCATTCTATCGGCATGCCCTCGTCTTGAAGCGCAAAGAGCCCGTCTTTGACTCTCCCTATAGGGTATTGATTAGCCGGCCGGGTACGGGCACACCTTGACAGGAGGGAAATGCTTGCCATTGTTTGTGACGCCCTTGTAAGGTTCCTTGTAAAGCTCAAGCCAGTGGAGATAGAGCCCATGGAGCCAAGGAGGTTGGCGTGATTGCTTGAAAGACTCCGCATGTTGATGTGCATTCCGTCTGTGCATCGCTAAGAAGCGGGGCGACTCGAGATCAGGTAGAAACTGGCGAAAAGCACCGCATTGGGGATCAAGAGAGGCCATATTTTGGATCGCCTAGACCTCGATAGACTGAAAGCTTTGACAAGGTGAAAACGACTCGGTCGAAGCCAATACAGAAGCGTTCATGCGTCAAATGGTCGGTCTACGACGGGCCGAGTCGCCTGTAGCAGTCTCGAGCAAATCATAACCGGTCGATCACAAGCCTTATCCACTTGATTCATAGCCCAGAACGGTCACACACAGCACAACGATAGGAAGTCGAAACCTCAACTCCACGCCGACAAGGGAGTTGTGGATTTGGGTCGTCCACAATGGCCCGTCCAGCCGAGCCTCATGGTTGATGCCTAAGATCAATGGGCTGGTCCAATCATTGCAGCTTGTTGCGAATGGCCGCATTGCATCTCAGATTGTGGAGTGTGGGCCGCCATCCAAGGATGCTGAACCACGACAGACACGAGAATCCTTGGTGTTGTTGGAGTGGTCGCCACGCTGGCAGAGACGATGGCGAAACGAGGCTGGACACGTCGAGAGGAACCCACTTGTCTACTTGTTCACGCAACCGCCCTTTCTCAAGGACCCCGGTATATCTGGGGGTTGGTTTGTCTTTCGGGCATCATCCCCACTACATAGTAGTCTCACCGCTCCGAACCGCTTACAGGACCCCATCAGACCCTGGCGCAGAGTATTCGACGCTTTGCCATTTAGACAGCAGCTACGAGGCCGCCATGTCATACTATGTACAGTGTAGACCAGGCATCTTTACTGGCTCTCTGCGCCTGGGCGCGATGCTCATCGCTTTGCGCAAAGTTAGTCACTCTACCTGGCTGTACAAGTCTGCCTACACTGCCCTCTCCACCGCTGGCAAATACTAACGGCCAGCAGCTTTGTGAGGCTTGCTACACCTCGGCAAGGGCTGATTGTAAAGGAAAGGAAAATCCACTCCTTCACCCGTGGCCGCCGATGATTCATGGAGCGATCGTATGAGTTCACGCCCAAGGGCCTAGGAGTTGTGGCATAGCGCCTCAGACCTTGACGCGGCCTGCATAAATAAATACATCTTTGCGGGCCACATAGAATCTTCACAACTCAACATCTTTTCATTTCAACTATAGCTGCACGACATCTCGCCTGCCCATCTTACTGACATCAATCCACTTACCAAGATGGACGTTCCCGGCTTGGTGGCCGGTGTCTTGCCGCTGGTTGCTGGAGTAGGTGGAGCAATTCCTAACATTGTCCGGACATACAAACCCACGCCTTCGACATTACCAATGATTGGGGAGGAGTGCATGAGCATCCGTTACAGTCTCAATGTACTGCAGGAGATCTCGAGCGGGATCGATAACGGTCATCACCCGCAAGTGGAGGAAATCTGGCTGAAAGTACAGTCCGAAATCTCCCAAACCAAAACCACAATGGCCACCATCCAGACAACCATCCAAACTCACTGGCCGGATCGTGCAAGTATCAGGGTCATGTATCAGAAAGTGATCAAGGCAAGAGTTCTGTGGGAAGAGAAGCAGTTTGAGGTGCTATTGCAGCGTCTTCGCGAACATCAGTCAAGCTTGCAACGCGCCATGGTGATTTTGCAGATGTAAGTTTGTGCTCGGTCCTGAATTTTCTGCCCTTTTATTGACCTCTGTAGTTTCTACAATGTCAGATTGCACGAGCTCTTTAGGAACTACGGAGCGGTACTAGAGCATCTGATCGACGGCTTTCCTTCGAACTCCATGGATGCCCTCGAGACCGCACGGTCTGTCAACATGACTATTTCCAGCGCCGACACTGAGGCACCCGAGCCAAACAAGGACTACGAAAATCTGATAATGGGCAAGACACCCGAAGTCAAAAGCCTTCACGGACTTCATGGAGAGAGCGGGCGACTGCTCGAGCAAGAAAACGAGCGACTAAAACTCGAAGCACAGCAAAATCTCCAATTACAACGGAAACTGGAAGAGGAAAAGAAGAAATTGGAAAGCGAAGCAAACCAATCTCTTGAGACGACTCGGAAACTCGAGGAGGAGAATCAGCGACTGGAGAGCGAAGCACTGCAGTCTCAGCTGTTGAACCAGCAACTCGAAGAGGAAAAGGAGCGGCTAGAGAAGGAAGCACAACAATCTTCAGACCGAAGTCAGAGACTAGAGGAGGAAAATGAGCGACTGGGGAGGGAAGCTCCGCAATCTCTACACCAAATCCAGAAACTAGAGGGGGAAAAGGAGCGCATAGAGAGCGAAGCGCAACAATGTCTTGAGTTGAACCGAAAACTCGAGGAGGAAAAAGACCTCTTACAGAGAGAAGCACAGCAATCTCTTGAATTGAACCGAAAGCTCGAGGAGGAAAAAGAGCTCTTACAGAACGAAGTACAGCAATCGCTGCAGTTGAAGCAGAATCTCGAGGAGGAAAAGGAGCGACTAGAAAGGCAAGCACGGCAGTCTTTACACCTACACCGGCTACTGGAAGAGGAGAAGAAGAAACTGGAATACGAAGCACAGCGATTGCTCCGCGTCAAACGGATAGCCGAGAAGAGAGAGATGCAGCGACGACGCCAAGCACTGCGATATCTGCACTTGACTCGGTAATCAGAGGGTAACCACGGAGGGAGATACAGACTACAGCATGTATAGAATGACACGGAGGAGCATAACCTGGACCAGATAGAAACCCCAAGACCGGAACCATGGATCACGAGCAGAATGATATACGAGCATATGAAACCAGCAAATTTTGATATGTACCGCAAACCTGACTGAAGAAGCTAAGAAAAAGAAGTGACAGAATGAATGGCTGTTAACCCAACTTATATCCTGGGTCAACTACGTATCGTCAAGTAGGCTCTTGATATGGTTGCGTGACTGTTCCAACTCGAATAAACCTACCCAGGTGATCCAATTGCCCCTTGGTATCAAAACTATAATTCCGAAAAGATGGGCAACTTTTCCCCAAACTAGCTGGCAGCTTCGACAAGTTACTGTATCGGATATCAGCCCCGAAGTCCCAGATCGCTGGATCCACCCCCGCATTCGGCCCCGCTCCCATGGGATGCCGCCATCCCGAAGTCCGATGACGACCGTGCAAAAAGCTCTTTGGCCCTGAGAATAAACGTTGGTTCCTGCAGAACGTGGTGGCTTGACGTAAATTCTCCCCAGTACAAACTGTACCAACTTACTTACTCACTCACTCAACATGGCTGCGGCAGCTCTTCAGCGTACGTTTCCAGCACGGCCTTGCCAATTGCCTCCACTTCGAGCCCTTGCCACTCATACCTACTATGCTTCCCATGCTTCCCATGCTTACGATACACCTCAGGCCTCGTGCGCTTCGTACCAAGGTCCAATCCTTCAAAAACGCTCATTGGCCAACCAGCTGAGCTTGGCGTTGATGTTGGCCGGGCACTACGCCAGGGTCAAGACGTTCTCGTCAATGTGTGGTCGGGCTCCTCAATCCTGTCACCGGGAACGGCAACTGGCAGTTCCGAGACCATTGAGCGTGTTCTGTCACCTCTAGCTCAGAGCGAAGTTGGCACTGTTCGATGTATCGGGCTGAACGTGAGTGTTAAAACCACATCTTGTGATGTTTCTCCGAAACTGATTCGCGCACAACAGTACAGAAAGCACGCAGCCGAGGTCAACATTGAGATCCCTGAGCTTCCAACCATCTTCATGTATATGATCATCGAACCAAGTACAGGATGAGAACCCGCCACTGACTCGACTGTTTAGGAAGCCGAGCACTTCTCTCAACGACCCATGGCCGGCCCCAGTTTCTGTCCCCAAGCTATCCCAGGAAACGGATGGCGGCGACTGCGAAGCTGAGCTGGCCATCATCATTGGGAAGGCAGCCAAGAATGTCAGCGAGGCTGATGCCCTGGACTACGTTCTCGGCTACACGGCCTGTAACGATGTGTCGAGCCGGGTTGTCCAGCTAAGCACCTCCCAGTGGAGCTTCTCAAAGAGTTTCGACGGAGCCTGTCCTCTCGGTGAGTATCAAAACCAGGACCGAACTGGTTGAAGTTGCACCCCGAACGCTAACTGAACCAGGGCCGACCGTCGCACTCACATCTCTCGTTCCCGACCCGACCAAGTTTCGTATTCGGGGCCTGAAGAACGGCAAGGTTTGGCAAGATAGCGACACTGAGTAAGCGGTTTTCTGAACTGTATGTCGGGTCTGATGGCTAATACTTCCATCTCAGTGACTTGATCTTTACTGTCCCCCAGCTTGTCAGCTATCTTTCGCAGAGCACCACACTGCCCCCTGGAACCGTCATCATTACCGGAACTCCTGCCGGCATTGGATTTGGCAAGGATCCCAAGGACATGCTCCGCGATGGAGACGAGTATGCTGTAGAGCTTCTGCCTCATATCGGAACTCTTTACAACGTCTTTAATTACGAGAAATAGAGCATGTGAGCATATGCCAGGATGGTATTAGAACGGTCCAGAGAATATCAATATAGAGTATCTGTGGCGTGGAACATGAGCAGAGGCTAGGGATATGCTTGGCCTCGACCAAGGTAAATACGTGTATTCACGGATGCTATTGGTTGATTATATGGTATCAATACATATCGCCATCAGCCGCAAGGACGTCAATGCGACTGACGTTGACAAGGATCCAAATGTTGCAAGTAAGGATCAGTTTTCGGTGCAAAGGAATAATGCGACCTTGTGCCCATCGATCCCTATCTAGTGCAGACGCGCAGTTCCAGAGGACCGTCTTCCCCGCTCATACAGCCATTTGCTGTTCAAACCGACACTTGTTCGCTTCCCTCCAGTGGGACTAGGTGTGCCGGGGTCCGAGAACAAGTTGGTAGAAGAGCTTGCACCAAAGGGGCTGGCAGACCCAAAAGATGACCTTCGCCCATTCCCGAATCCACCAACGCTCTTATTGAAAAGGGGGCTACCGATGGGCGAGCCGGTATTACTGTGGACTAGCGGACTTCCTCTGCCAGAGAGCGGCGAACTGGCATAGCTCCCTCTGCTACCAACCGAGCCCGCTATCGAGGGTGTTCGCGAGTACCGAGGAGGCGTGCTGAATTTCGCATCGGGGGTTGGCACGGCCGACGCGGGAGGGAGGCCCAGGAGCTTTCGCTGGGCGGCAGTCAGGGGAATATCGGAAAGGTCGTCTTTCGGTCGAATAAGGGGCAAGCATGCGATGCCAATGTTGACCAGCGGAATGAGCTGAAGGACGAGCCACGCCCAGCTCAGATAGACCCTGAAGGGACTGGGGACGCTTGAAACGCGGTGTCAGCTATGGCCATGTGCTGGCGAGGATGGCCAATACTAACATTTGGGACTTGACACTAAGTCTGGCAAGGAGCTGGGCGGACCAGAAGCCAAGTAGAGCGACGACGTTGTATGCGATCTGGCGGACGTTCTTTTCAGAGAAGGTCGTGGCATTGCGCCGACGGGTAATCTCATTCAGTCGCGGGTGTCGCCATGTGCCAGGGCTGTCGGTCTCGGGCGCCGGAGCGCTCCTAACAGGCGTTGATGTAATAAGAGTCGACATGCTGAAGATGTATATCTGACGGAGACCAGAACGTAGCCCTGCCTTGTTGTTCTCTAGGTAGGTACCTAAGTAGATGCCTAGGTAGGCGGTAGGTATGCCGGTAGGTTCTTCAGGCTTCTGGAGGGCGAGAAGATATGCTGATCACTCGGCACAGGTATCAGAATCAGTCGTCCCGGGTTCCGCTATTGGTTAGTAGACTTTGGAAGGGGCCGAGGCCGCGAGGAGAACGGTTGCTCCCGTCGTCGTGGGATTGTTGATGTTTCTAAACAGAGTAGAGGAGAGCAGCCGCCGCATTGCACGAAAACAGTTGTAACGCCAAGCACGGGCCACAGTAGGTACCTACAGTAGGTAAGCAGGAACTCCGTACTCCGGACCAGCCTTGCCTGGCCCAGCCACACAAAGGGGTCTTAGGTCAAGCCACAACGAGGCTGAGCCCAATGCACTAACTCTCGCTGAGCGCATTCGATTGACGCGCGCCGGAGCGCACGCTTCAGAGTGTTCTGCTGGTGAGGCTGCGCAGCTGGCAACTTTCCAAGCCTCCCCAAGCCTGCTCACCAAAATCCTGCACCAACATCATCATCAACGGCGCCACGTCAGGCTGACCCATTCGGACCAGTGCAAGGCCAGAAAACCCTTTAACTCCGATATGGACACGGTCGAGCGCCGCTAAGTTCGACTCAACCACCATCGACTCCCGTCACGATCGGTTTCCATCTCTGTTCCCACTCCTGTTCTCCCTCCCTTTCTCCCGCGCTCCCAAGACTCAACCACCCCCAGTCGCCTCACCATGACGGCATCACCCAACTCACCGGCCGCTACATCGGATATCGAGCCTCCCAGCTCCCCCGCTCAGAATGAGGGCAAGTCTTTTGTTTCTCATGTCATGACTGAGGATGACGACACGCGCATGGACGATGCGACGCCGGAACCCACCGAGAAGCACAGCCGCAAGTCCAAGGCATCACAAGCCAAAGACACGAGCGGACAACCACAGATTGGCAAGATCCGCCATCTGAAGAAGGAAGATGGCGAACCTCTCTGGCGAGAAGATATCCAGTATGATTTCCTCAAGGCCATCTTTGACAACGACGAGGTTGTCTTCACAAACTCCTACGAGCCTGAGCGCGTGGGCAAACAAAACTTTGCGGACCTCTACATCGACACCATGTCGCGAAGCACCAAGACGAGTAAGGTCTTGAGAGACAAGCTGCTTAGTGATAGAGAGGCGGCCAAGGGCATGGCCATGGTGTGCCTTTTGGTCAACATGGGTCGCATGAACACCACCCTCAACTGTAAGTAGATGTTTCGGCCACATTCTGCTCTGCCAAGTCCCTAACCGCTTCACAGTTTTCCCCGAGATGCGCGCACAGCTGCGAACGTACCATGCGATCCCCTCCCTCCAGGCTCATCAGGACGCTCACGCCTACAAGCAATTGCAGGATGCGCCTCGTCTCAAGTCCATTCTCAAGGGCGGCGCCGAGGATCGAGATGAGCCCAACTCCTTGGACAAGATCAAGCAGGAGGATGTTCCAAGAACAAACCCAGTCAACCTCATATTCGTCATGTGCAACACGGCTCAGAAGGTTGCGGAACTACACTTTCCCCGTAACCGGGAATTCCACGACCTCATCATGAAGACACAGTACAGCAGTCAGTCACGGGCGCGAGCATTTCTCTGGCTTATGTGGTTCTACCTTGAGTCCGATTTTACGGAAGAAGGATGTGATGAGAATCCCTTTGGTCCGGGCGTGGACTATGGCCTAGACGTCGCCAACCAAGGCGTCCCCAAGCTAGAGGAGATGACCGAGGAAGAAAAGGCTCGAGAGAACGTGGATACTGAGGAGGAGATGGAATTCGGCAGAGCCAAGCAGAAGACCCGGGCCAAGATCTTGGAGGCGGACCAGGCCTACCTCAACGACAGAGAGACCAAACGCGGCAAGATGCGCCAGTCCATGACTGATGATGGACCCGCCATCCTACCCCGAATCAGACCGTCCAAGCACGAATCTGATTTGGACAGCACACGGTCCACTCCCCCACCTCGCGCCCTTGGACGAGGTCTGGGGTCTGCCCGTAGGGGTGCGCCTCTCAAATATCAGATCTTCGAGGGCTCTTCACCGGCCCACCATGCTGTTGAGGGTGTGGTGGCACGGAAGCCTCGTCCACCCACTGCGCACCAGCTGGCTGTCGAACGTAACCGGACCCAGAGGGTGGAGTACATTCTAGATCGAGGCTTACGTCGACAACATCACAAGAGCCGCAAGGTTCGGCGGCAGGATGGCGCCATATTCCGGGCTTACAGACGGCTCCAAGCACAAGCTGATCCCTTTGAGGACAGCGATGATGAAGTCGCGACCCCTCGAAACCTGGCTTTTGGTGGCGAAAAGGGATCTGGTGGGTTCCGAGAGAAGGGTGTTGGAGGCCTTTGCCTTCTCGCAACGGAGGAAGACGATTTTGGAGAGGAAGTAAGCTCATACGCGGCAGCTGTCCGGCGCTCAACCCGTCGTCTGTCTCGCTGGGGAAGCCTTGGAGAGGATGTCGGGGTGATTCCACCGGTCAAGAAGCCCAAGCCGAAGAAGTCCGAGGCCGAGGTAGAAGCAGAGGCAGAAGCGGAGGCAGAAGCGGAGGCGGAGGCGGAAGCAGAGGCGGAAGCCGAAGCGGAGGCAGAAGCTGAGGCCGACAGACTCGACGAGGCAGAAGAAGATGAGTTGGCAGAGGCCAGAAGCAGGAAACGCAAGACGGGTGGGAAAGCCAACGGCAAAGTCAATGGGGAATTGGACGCGGATGTCAATGGCGACGTTACCATGGCCGACGTCACGATGGATGATCTGGAAGCGGACGAAGCCGAACAGACAGTACTTAATGAGGACGACGAACGGGCCGAGGAGGACATTGACGATGCTGATCGGACAGAGGTGATGGGCGACTCGGATAGCGAATAATGGTTGTCTGTGAAGGAGGTTCGAGGGTTTGAGCTCGAGCCGTGTTGTACTATGTAAAGCTATAGCGACTATCCATTGGCGATGCAAGGGAAAAGGTGCAGTGTGCAAGAGTAGAAATCATGGGTTTTAGATTTCACCTTTATCTAATTTGCAGTACACGATCTGGCTTTGGTCAATGCTTTGGGGTTGGAGGAGAGCTTTGACAACAAGCTTGAAGAAGCTGGTTGATGATTGGAAGTAAGGGGGTGAAGCCAATGATGAGCGGTCTGCCCTTTGACATGAATATCTCATATACATAGTACGGACAGCTACATCGTAATCACTGACCGGCCTCTTTGTCGGGAGAGCAGGAAAAACTACATGCAACGTAGCCTCCCTAGGAATTGACAATTCCACCATGACCATATCTTCGTCCCTGTGAGAGAGCGCCAAGGCCGGACATGGCGGAAATTGCCTGACACCTGGTGTTGCTTGCTCGACATGGCATCATGCCGGAGGCCCCAGATCCGAGCGGTGAGGGGCGGCATTTCAACGTCCAGGAACCCTTCTTTAAATTAACCATCTCCACTGCCAGCGCATAACAGGAGGCCAACCCCAACAACCGGTTCAGTCCATTGCCAACCGCCACTCCTTTGTCAACATCTCCCGACAAGCACACAACAATGGCCAAGAACAAGGGCTCCAAGTCCGGCTCCTCCGGCAGCTCCGCGCGCAGCAGCGGCGGCGGCATCGGCCGCCTCCTGGCGGTCCTGGGTGTCCTGACGGCCATCATGGCCTCGCTCGTCTACTTTGTCGAGCAGAACATGGAGCGCTTCACCATCTTTGAGCTCGACCACCTCGACGACCTGACCAAGCGGGCCATTGCCAAGTACGGCGACGACACGCGCGCCCAGGTCGAGTACATTGTCGCCGAGCTCAACGAGAAGGTGCCTGGCCACATCAACCTCGAGGAGGAGTGGGTGTTCAACAACGCCGGCGGTGCCATGGGTGCCATGTGGATTATCCACGCCAGTGAGTTGCCTATGCTCCATGATTCAATTGAATGCGCCGGATGCTAACCTCTGTCTCTAGGCATCACCGAGTACCTCATCGTCTTTGGTTCGAACCCCTGAATCCCCCCGTCTTGGAAGACAACGACAGTGCATGAGAACCTGGTAGCTGACGCAACACCTCTACAGGCACTGCCATCGGCACCGAGGGCCACACCGGCCGCCACACCGCCGACGACTACTTCCACATCCTGAGTGGTGAGCAGAGGGCCTACGTCCCCGGCGAGTACGAGCCCGAGATCTACAAGCCCGGCTCGATCCACCACCTGCGCCGCGGCACCGTCAAGCAGTACAAGATGCCCGAGAGCTGTTTCGCCCTCGAGTACGCGCGCGGATGGATCCCTCCCATGCTCTTCTTTGGCGGCGCCGACACCCTATCCAGCACGCTCGACTGGGTCACCTTTTACAACACCGCGCGCATCACCGCGCGTGAGATGATCTACGAGCTGTTCAAGGGCAAGCTGTAAAGGGTCTTGAGTCGTGTAGACGAACTTTCGAGCGTACACATTCGGAAAAGGGGGGGGGGG
>QUZD01000131.1:3659-28337 GCA_003693505.1 Pseudonectria foliicola
CCCCTGTCAAACCCTGCCTAGTCCTGCCTGGCAGCTGCCTGGCCCAACTGGCCCTGCCTATAGAGGAAGGAATCGAGGTCGTGTTCCTGCCCTGGCCCTCGCAAAGAACGCCTGCCAATGACTCAAATACCACCATGTACCTTCTGTACAGTAGGTACCTATAATATGTACCCAGGCAGGTACTTACATAGGTACAATACCTACCTGTAGTAGGAGGGAACCGCAAGTACACCCTGTCTCCTTCCCCCCGCAGCCCACCAGCCCACCAGCCNNGCCCGCCAGCCCGCCAGCGCTAGCAAAAGCAGCAATAGCAGCAACAGCAACCGCCCCTCTCGGCTTCTCCTGTCTCTACATTGATCATCCAGAATTCTTCCATATTCCTCTGCCGCAACGAGACGGAGAACCACATATGGATACCTCAGGGTTTTCTCCCTTCACACCAAGAGATTCTGCTCCACGGTTCCTGACTCAGGTGCCTCGCTCCCTCTGATAGGCTTTGTTGGCTGTGCACATCATATCGTCACGACTGCGACTGCCGCACCTGGCTTGGCGGGTTCAGATTGATATCACTGACTTGCTCACCAGCCGATTTCCTGCGTAACACCACTCCACCAGTCTCGCTCTTGTTGCTGAAACACTAGATCTCGCGCCCACGAGCCCCGAGTTATTACTGTACATATGTGCCCACGTACTCCCTTACCTACCATACAGCATCGTATCGTTCACGCCTTCATACACATTGGCGGGGAGTCGCTAGGTCTCGAGTCATGAGCCCTTCAACTCCTTGTCAGCCATGTAGATCTGTTTCCTGAATCGACCACATCTCAGCTGCAAGGCACCCAACGCTCAACATGGATTGCACCGTCCCGCGCTATTTCCATACCATTGTTATTCACCAGTCTGCATACTGTAGTTGAGGCAGGTTGCCAGGTTGCCAGGCACGCAGGCACGTATCTACAGGAACTGGCAAACCGGCTGGCTATACTCGGTCCAGCTAGCCACCGCCGGTTGTATATGTCTCTGGATACTTCGCCATCTTTGCCACGAGACTGTGTCTCACCCTGGAAGCCGGATCGTCTGCAGGTCCTCCCTTATCTTGGGAAGAGAGGCGGTGAAGGGCCAAAGAAGCATTCTGGACAGCACCAGATCCTCCTGATACTGCATCTGTACGTCAAGTCGCAACCACCATCAGCGGCACACTCTATTCTGGCGCACATGCATATATGTAACCCATGTCGACGCCTAGCAGAGCTCCATCACCACCCACACATCCATCTTCAACTCCATCTACCCCACACGGTAACCGTCCGTGGCCGATGTTTCAAGATTCTACCAGCAGGCACGCCAAGCCCGCTGGCCGAAGCACAACAAGATGACTGCATGCAGCTCGCCCACCTGCATTCGCATTCCGTTCACGCGTCAAGTGACCTGGCGCCTGCTGGATAAGCTGGACGGGCTGGCTGGCTGCCCAGTCGCTGTGATGCTGTCCTCGCCCTGTATCCCTTGTCTGACACCGCCGTGTCGTGGTGACGGCAGGATTCAGCACGAATGCGCTGTCTTTGCCGTGCTGGCATTCCCACTCACGCGTACATTCACGGTAGCAAGACTCGTCGGACTCGTCAGCCTTCTTGTCGGCTGCCACTCCGCATCGGCAGTAGCAAACCACGGCACGCATAGAGCAAGACTTGAGGGTGTGAAGCGTAATATCTTATTATTATCCCATTGGGAGACTATTCAGTGTCTTCGCTATTGCACGCAGAAAGCCTCCATCATCAGCTGTAGTTTGGGTTGTCGCCGCTGTTCCGAGCATCAGGTTTCACAACTTGAGGGTGGGGGGGGGGGGGGGCACTTCCAAGTTGATGGACGGACACCGGGAACATGCAGGGCTCACGAACCTCCAGTCCGTGTCATGCAATGACGATGCCCCAACCCGCCTTACCAGACGACGCAGTATGTCTAGTCGATATATACACATGGCAAAGCAGGACATAAACGTAACAATCATGAAGTCCGTAGCAGCTTCCAGTCACTATACGCAGCCTTGACAGAGAACTCGGTCATTGGTCTATAGATCCAGCATGCTGCGCACCTGCTGCGGCTGCTGGTTGAGCGAGTTGCCAGACTCGGCGCTATTGCTCCGGCCACCGCTGTGCCCCGAGGTCGACCGGGTGCGTCCTCGGTCCTCGTCATCCCGGTAGGGCGGGGGGAGAGGGCCGTCGAGGGCCAGCTCGGCCTCGCGACGGGCACGTTCGGCGGCCGCGTCGTTGGGGAAGAGCAGGCCTGCAGCAATCTGAAGGTTGCGCTCCGCACGGCGGCGCTCCGACTTGCCGGTGTAAGGGGGGATGACGGCCGGCGCCGCCGCCGTCTGCGAACGGACGCCGGCACGGTCGAGGCGTGGGTTGTACTCCTCGCGCTCCTTGCGAGGCGCGTACATCTCGTACCCGTCGTCGTTGTCAGCGGCGCGCTCGGCCTCTTCGCGGGCGTGTCGCTCAATGTCGTCCTCGACGCGGCGGCCCGTGGAGCGACCGCCGCCAATCTCATGGACGTTGCGGGCAATCTTGTCGCGCAGGCCGAGGAGGTGGTCGCCCCGGACGCGGCGCCACCAGGCGGGCTTGCGGACGAGGCCAAGCTCGCGGTCGATGGCCTCGCCACGCTCACGGCGCTGCCGGATGAGCTCCTTGTCTTCGTTGGGGCTGGCCCAGCCGTAGATGACCTGGATGAGGATGATGGCGAGCGAAGGACCATATCCCCAGCCGTACATGATGGCAACGTTGCCGTTGTACTTGATCAAGGAAAAGTCCCAGATCCAGGCGATGCAGGCCTGGTAGGCAATGCTGGCCAAGGCGAGGGGGATGATGAGGAAGAAGCGCAGGGGAATGTGGCGGGTCCAGCCGACGCTGCGGTCCAGGATGGAGCCCGAGCTGACGCGGTAGTGCTTGATGGAGTGGATGAGGGAGACGCAGATGGAGATCCAGACGACGACGAGGCAAAAGGCGCCAATCTTGAAGCGGATGCCGGTAGCCGTCGGCTTGGCAATGGCCAGAGCCTGTTCAGGAGAGCGCTGCATCTGGGTAAACTTCCAGCTTCGGGGGACGACAAGGAAGAAGTTCTAGACGCGCGAGGTCAGTATGTGATGGCTCAGGGTCTGTCGCAATGGAAGGACGACGACGACAACGACGATTAACTTACCAGCCAGATCCACAGGTAGCTCCAGAGGGGCAGCCAGAACTCAAATTGGGAACGACGGTCATCCTGGTGGAGGACAAAGGGATTCGGGTCGATAAACTGCCTCTCCTGCCAGCTGCCCCAATGGCGAACAGCCTCCCACACGAGGGCGAGAGTGCCTTGACACATGAGGTAGTAGAAGAAGACGGTGAGAGTGATGGGGAGCTCCTGGAGATAGTAACGGTCGACATCGACATTGGTGAAGAGACTGACGAGGGCGGTGCCGCAGACGAAGCAGGCCCAGTACCACTGCCATCGGCGACCGATGGGGTAGAAGCGGCGCTCGCGCTCGAGATAGATCTTTCCATGCTTGGCGAGGACGGTGACGACGAGGACGAGGGCGACGCCGAAAGCCACGGCGAGGCCGATGCTGGTGTGGCCGCGGGCACCAATGCCGTAGAGGGCCGTGTAGCAGGTGGTGCCGTTGATGAAGGTGCCGTTGTCGTAGAGGTAGGCGGGCTGGTAGGGGGACATGGTGAGGTAGCACTTGGACGAGTTGGAGATGGTATCGTTGGAGTAGTAGGTGTAGTTGAACTCCTTGAGGGTGGTGAGGTTGAGCTCGACGCCGTTGAAGACGGTGACGCTGTCGTTGCCGCCATCGGGCCGGGGCCAGTCGGCGACGGCGCGGGCTTGGAGAGAGGGGATGAGGAAGTCCATGGCGGGCAGGAGAAGGCCAAGGCGAGACGAGGCGAGGCGAGGCAATTGCGCGCGGGCGCTTTTGTCGCGGGGGGTGTTGCTATATGGTGTTGTTGTGGTGGTTGTCGTGCTGTGGAGTTGTCGCTGTGGTGGTGTTGTTGTTGTTGGCGCGTTTTGCAAGTGCAATGAATGCCACAGGCTCAAAACAGGCAGACTCGGACACACAGTGTGTCAAGGGGAGGAGAAGCACCACCGACACAGCCGGGATGGATTGACAAAGCAGAGGAAGAAGAGGAATCGTCCTGCGCAAGATGCCTCCCGCGAGAGATGGGCCGTGGAGGAGGAGGAGCAGGAGGAGGAGGAGGAGAGATGGAGAGGAGGACGAGGACGAAGAAGAGGAGGGAAATTCGGATACTAAGCAGAGGCAGAAAAGGCTTGTCTCCGGAGTTGCCGCTGGCGTCGTCATTCCTGAGAGGCTGAACGGCCCATGCGTGTGGGGAACCGGGAAGCCGAAGATTCGGGCCTGCTGAGAGTAGAGTACAGTAGAGTAGAGAGGTACGGTACAACTGTAGAGTGGTGTGGTGTGGTGTGGTGTGGTGCGGTGCAGTGACCTACGGATACAGTACGAGCCAGTAGCTTACAGTAGAGAGGTCCAGTAATCCGTAGGTACCTACCTTGGGATAATGTTTTGGTGGTTGATAATAATTCTCTCACCAGCAGGGGGACTGACTGGCAGATCGCCCAGCGCGGCATTTCCATCCGGCTCGGCTGCTCGGGACGTGGAAGAGAGTGCGACTACCTCTGCTGCCTCTGCTTCTGGTCTTGAATAATCACCAAGATTGTATGTGTGTATGTGTGTGTGTGTGTGTCTGCTCTGCTCCCCAATGGCCAATCTGTAGTCCAACGCGATTTGCGCAAGTGATGGAAACGAACCCCGTCTGTTTTGTTTACTTGGCGTGCCTGGTCGCTGAGGTACCTAGGTGCGGTACAGGCCACCTTGGCGGTGCACACTACTCCATACAGCGCTCCGTAGCTCTGGAGAATCACCTGCGGCTCTTGTGGGCTGCTGGCTGGGGCCCCTGTCGCGGTGGCATTCGGTACCTGCCTAGGCACCTAGGCACAGTGGGCACCCATGTACCTACCTAGGTACCTAGGTGGCGCCCGGCAACGCTGCACGCCGCCCGCTGCGTGCCGCTGCACTCCACTACAGGATACCTACCCTAGGTGCCTAGGTTACCCCCGAACACCGAACAGAGCGAGAACGGCTCCACAGCGCGCGCTGAGCCCAGTGAGCTGCCGCTGCAGCCAGTGGACAGTTACAGCGGGCTTATAGCGCCCCCGCCCCGCCATGGAGGCGGGCTGCTTGGCGTGGGGAGGCTACTAACTATACCTAGGTGCCCGCCTACAGTAGGTACCTACAGAGGGCAGCAGAAGTTGCCAGCTGGTAACTTGTGCTGGGCTGGGCTGGGAAGTGGATTTTGTAGTGCAACACCATAATACCATCACCACCACCATCACCATCACCACCGAGAATCATCACCACCAAGAATCATCACCACCAAGAATCATCACCACCAAGAATCATCACCACCCAACGAGTCAAGGAATGCCCCCTCGCCCAAAATGACCTCGCCCGTCCCCAACACCCAGCAACCCCAGCCCACCGACGAGGAGCCGTCCTACATCGACTACGAGACCTTTCTCGACCCCGGCTTCTCCCCCGCCGCCTTTGCCAACACGCTCGTCGTCGCCACAAACAACCCCAGCGACACGCCCCTCGACCTCTCCACCCCGCTGTCCCGCGTCCTCTTTGACGCCCAGGAGATTGACTCCCACATCGACGCCCTCACGGCCCGCGCCGCCGTGCCCCTGCTGCAGCACACCGGCCAGCAGACCGCCGCCAGCCGCCGCATCGTCTCGGAGCTCGACGGCCAGATCAAGAGCCTCAATGACAGCTACCGCCAGCTCGAAAAAGAGGTCATTGACAAGCACGCCGAGGCCGACGAGGTCCGGCTCGTCGCTCTCCGTCTCTGGGACACGCTGAGGCTCGGCCGCTCCGTTGGGCGGTGTCTGCAGCTCGGCCGCCAGCTCGAGGTCCAGCACGCCGAGCTGCGAGGCGCCGCCAATGGCAATGGCAATGGTTCCGGTCACGATCACAGGGCTCTCGTGCGCTGCTCGTACACGATCCTCTCCCTGCGAGAGATCCTCGAGAAAAAGGCTCCCGGCGAGGAGGGTCACGGCCTGTCGCGGGTCGAGGCCATTCGCAGCTTGCAGGACAGCGTGACGACGCCCGCCGAGAACAACATCCGCGACACGGCAGAGCGCATCGTGCGCGACTTCTCCATCCCCAGCACGGCCACCTTTGCCCAGGGCGACGAAGCCAGGCTGCGCCTCGTCTCGGCCGTCCAGACCCTCTACCTCCTCTCGCCCTCCCCCAACGCCCAGGGCAAGTGGACGCCGCGTCTGCTCCTCCAGAGCCTCGAGGCATATGTGCGGGCAGCTCTCCAGGCCAGCGTCACGGCCCTGTCCCGCTCACTCGGCCAGCTGCCGACGCTGGACAAGGCGCTTGCCGAGGTCATGGCCAGGTGCCAAAACGTCGTCTCCCTCGAGGTGATTCTCGACGCAACCAAGGCGCCTACCCACCCACTGCTCCCGGTATCCAGCCAGCCGCAGCAGCAGCAGCAGAGCCTTTTGCAGCCACTTCTCGCGCAGCTCGAGACGGGCAGCCTGGTGTCCTTTTTCTGGAGGACAATGGCCGGCAGCCTGACGGGGCGGGTGCAGGATATTGTGAACCGCGGAGGCGTCGTGGCCCGCACGCTGCGCACCAACAAGAACACCGTGGGCGAGGCGATCCGGCAGACGGTCGTCAAGGGCTCCCAGCTGCCGGCGGCGCTGGCGACGGCCAAGGGAAAGGCCCGGCCGGAGGGGAACTGGGATCGCGAGGTGGCCGTCATGGTGGGCAGCGTGGTCAACACTTTGAGGTGATGATGATGATGATGATGATGATGATACATCAATACCTACTACCATGGGTCTCATGGGCGGACAGATTCACGACGAACAAGTTATCGAGAAGCAGGACGACCATCAAGTACGGACAGCCCTGGCTTCCTAGAAGCGTCACCAGTGCTCAACTCATTACGCGACCCATTACGCAACCCATTACTCGAAATATCGTCGCTCCCTGAGACCATCAACTCTTGTTCCCGCCAGCGTGCCACATGTCGCTTCACCACTCTCCCGTGCAAAGCCATTCTTCACTCTTGACCCTCCACCCAGTACGTATGTGCATGATATCCACGGCTCGGCCCTACGTATCGTCCATGTGGATCCCATCGGAATTGACGTGGCCTCGGCGATCCCCCGCATTGACCAATCTTACCTGTTCAATGCTAATGCTGCCTTGCCTGCATACGTTGCATCTCCCTTTGTTGTGGCCAGCCTCTCTTGGCCAAACAACATCTTCCACATACACAATACAAACATCAGCTGGATCAATTCACCTCGCGCTACACACACAATCATGGCGCCGAACCAGGGTCTTGTTCATCTCAAGGAGTACGACATCAAGGATAGCAATGTCGAGCTGATTGGATCCGACCTCGACCACAAGGTCAAGTACAACTCGGCCGCCACAGAACCTGCGTGGAACGACGGCAAGGTTGGCCGCGAGCCCGGTCTCCTTGTCTGGCGCATCGAGCAGTTCGAGGTGGTGCCCTGGCCGCGGGAAAAGTATGGCCAGTTCTACGAGGGTGACAGTTTCATCGTGCTGCACACCGTCAAGGTTGGTAATCAGGGCGACGAGCACCTGGTCCACGACATCTTCTTCTGGCTGGGAAGCCACACGACGCAGGACGAGGCTGGCACCGCCGCGTACAAGACGGTGGAGCTGGACGAGTTCCTAGAGGGCGCCGCGACGCAGCATCGCGAGCTGCAGCAAGCGCCGTCGGACGAGTTCCTGGCCCTGTTCCCGCGTATGAGTATCCGCAAGGGCGGCGTGGCCACCGGCTTCAGGCACGTGGAAGAGGAGCCCCGCGAGGAGATTCTGACGCTCCTGCGCGTCTTCAAGAACCCGTCGGCGGGCGCCAACGGCAACGTGGTGCACGAGGTGGAACCCGTGTGGCAGAGCCTCGACGACGGCGACGTCTTTGTGCTCGACACGGGGGACAAGATCTGGGTGTGGCAGGGCAAGGACTGCAGCCCGATGGAAAAGGCCAAGGCGGCGCAGGTGGTGCACGACATGACCATTGCCAAGCACGCAGACGTCGAGGTGCTCTCCCAGACCGAGTCCCGCTCGCGCCGCGTCGTCGACCTGCTCGGCGGCGACGACAGCACGCCGCGCGACGGCTTCTCCAGCAGGCGGCCCATGGCCCCGCGGGGAGGAAGAGAAGAAGGAGGAGGGGAACGTGCGGATCAGTCCAAGCGCCTGTTCCGGCTGAGCGACGTCTCGGGCGAGCTGCGGTTCGAGCTGGTGCGGGACGGCGATGGCATCTCGCGCAACGACCTCGGCAGCAGCGACGTCTTCCTGCTCGACGACGGCGGGCGCGCCATCTGGGTCTGGGAGGGACGGGGCGCCAGCCGGGCAGAGCGCAAGGCGTGGCTCCGCGTTGCGCAAATGTACGCTCGCCAGCAGCAGGAGGCGGGCGGGGATGACGGCTACTACCTGGCGCCCGTTGCCAAGGTGGTTGAGGGGAATGAAGGGCGGGCGTTTCTCAAGGCGATTGCGGCGTGATGGAGGGTGAATGAATGGATGGAGAGAGGAGAGCAGAGTTGGTTACGCTGCTCCCGTGCGTGTACTTGGTGTGTGCTCGCTCGCACGCTCGGCATCCAAACTGCGTGTTGGAGAATTGGGTGTGAAGAACAATCACCTACCTTCCTTCCTACCTACCTTAGTTATTTAGAGACTCGGGGACTAGAACCTCGAAATTGATGTCACAAAATCATTCTGTGGCCTTGTTTGTGCTCAGGCTACCCATGGATGCGGCTGTGGGAATGCTCTATTCATTGATGGCAGCATCGGCCGGCGATGGCGGTGCTGACATTGTGAGAGTGTGTGAGAGCAAAAAGGCTGATGGAATTGGAATCAGTCTGGTGGCCATCATGGCGCCTTTTGACCAGGGCAATGCAATGCATTGGTCATGAAATGACATGTGCAATAGAATGGTTGGTTCGAGTGAGGGGAGTGCGAGAGCGTCATCTCCGGGGTCCAGCAGTGCCAAGACCTCGATGCGAGAATTAAATGCAGCCGCCGGCTTACACGAACATCACTAATGCCTCACATGGGAGCCCTCGGGCGTTGGATTCCTCCCGCCAACTACCGAGTCGTCTCCTTTCTGCACTGTCTCCCATTGTCACATTGCCGGGCTAGCGCGTTGGAGATTTGCCGTGGCACAGCCTCGAGCCGTCTCGAGGCCTTGAGAGCACCGGCGATGATCATCTCGCACATGCTGGCCATCGGACCAGGTTGGGCGTGGTGTGTACAGAGTAGGACTTTGCATCTTATCAATCAGGTATGACACATCTTATCAATCGAATCTAATCGATCAGCGCCCAACCCCCGTTGTCGGCCAGCCAGAGAGCACCAGATGCCCCCGATGCTCCAGATGCTCCAGCCAAGTCAGGATCAGCACTCTACAGTAAGTAGGTACCCAGCTATATAGTTACATGTATATACATTTATATACATATACACATCCATCCGTATACAGTAGACACAAGGTAAGGCAGCTAGCCGAGTGGTAAATCCCCCATCTGCGTCCGTCCCAGGCGGCTGCAAACCAGATCGCCGAGTCAGGTTCTCTGCAGGGATCGACACTGCCGCTGAAACACTACCGGCAAAGATTTTTTCTTTTCTTCTCTACTCCCTCTCTCCCCTCTCTCCCTCTCTCCCTCTCCTCTCTCGCCCTCTCTCTCTCTCTGTGTCGCCCCCCAAATGGACCCTTGCTTCTAGCCGCAAGCAGGATGCCGTCGCGGAAACGACAGGGAGCTGGAGGTGGTGGATCGGCGGTTTATCCCAGTTTGGAAGCATGTTGTGTGTTGGTTATGGTGGATGGTAGCAGTTTAGACGGTGGAGTTTGTGGATACTGGGCTCGTATGTACAGTAGCATTCTGCGATGAGTTAATACCATAGTACAGTAGCTCGACGGTGATACAGTCCATAGTACGTATGGTATCAGCCTTTATTGTGCTTGATATTAAGCTTAATCACTAGACGGCAGGCAATCTATCAACCCAAAGCGTTACACGTGCCGCCACGCCTTGCCGGATATCGACACAATCACATCTCGAGCTGCCTCTTCTGAACATCCCACGACATGTCGGCATATCACTCACTCACTCACTCATTGCCTTGGCCACTTGCCACACTCCTAGCCAGAAGACGCCCGTTTACTGGCGGGTCCTTTGGTAGGGATTTTAGGTAAACAAGGTCAAATCGTGACCATGTGTAATGTACTGCAACTGTGCTCTAGTCTATATCAACGCCGCCATGGGATAATGGGATGGGTCTTCCAGCCAGCCCGGCCGGTGGAGAAGTCGCATGGTGGATGATAACGACTTTGTCCGTCCGACCCACGAGGCCAGGCAAGGAAGGGATAGACGGACGCGGTCCGCTCTAGTGGGAACCGACTCTCAGCCCTTTGCTCCTCTGCTGACAAGACTCCTTCTCCTTGGCCGAATCGGCCATGGGGACTTCTCTCAGCACAAAGACCCTGCCTGCTTCGTTGCATCTTCTTCGGGGTGGCAGCGGTGCGTTGAAAGTACTATAGTCCTGGCTCTCGCTTCCACCCTTTCCAAGTGGGACGGGGACGATGTTACCGTGGATTCCATGTATCCCATGTATTCCATGTGTCCCACGTAGCCCATGCGTGTATGGAGAGATGGAGATGGATGGGAGGGGGGATATATGGACTAGGGCCTGATGACTATCTTGTCGACCCTATTTGTCCTGGTCCATGGGCGTGTTAGTCTCGCATATATAATATATGAAATGGGATCGGCAACGCTTCCACCCAGATCGCCTCCCAGCATATAAGTCAGGTCCATCCTCCTCCCCCTTGCCCCTTGGCCTTTGGCCTCCTCCCTCCTCTCCGAGCCTTCTTTCTTCCTCCCCCATCTCCAGCAAAGGGACCCTTCCCTTCCCGCCATCATGTGGACGTCCAAAGCCACCTTGCTGGCCCTCTCGGCCCTCGCGGCCCTCCCCGGCCCGGCCGCCGCCCGCAACGACAACCTCCTCATCGGCTACGGCATGTCCATGTACGGCCCTCCGTGCCCCTACACGTGCCGGGCCGCCGCTCCCACCAAGCTCGACTGCCCCGAGTTCGCCGGCCTGGCCCCGGCCCAGCGGGCCCTGGCGCTGGCGTCGCCGTCGTGCTTCGCCGGGGACACGCCGTGGCTGACGACGATGGCCTGGTGCATCCGCTCCCACTGCCAGGGCCTCAAGATGTCCGCCATTGACGACTTTTGGGAGACGAGGCTGTTTGACGGCGTCGGCAAGAATGGGCTGTACGCCAAGATGACATATCACGAGGCGCTGATGCTCGTCGATCAGAAGAAGCCGCCCCAGCCCCTTTCACTCATGGAACCCGTCCTCAACAGGACCGTCTCCATCTCCAAGCCCATGTACCAGGGCTTCTTCAATGCCATCTCCGGCAATGAAGCCATCTACAAGGCCGGGTCGACCTGGTCGTAAGTCCGCTCCCCTCCAACCAGCAACCTCGTCGTTGTTAGAAAAGCTAACAGCCTCCCTCCCCAGCCTCGTCGTCTTCCTCTCTGGCGCCTTCATCCCCATCGGCCTCTCCCTCCTGCGCTTCCTCCCGTTCCCGCCCAGGCTCGTCAGTGCCTTTTACGCCTACTTCATCGACCCTCCCGCCTGGGGCCGGCGTCACAACGTCCCCGTGCTGGGCCTGGGCTTCATCCCGACTCGCGGACAGGCGCTCTTCATCCTTTACCTCATCACCGTCAACGTCGTCGGCAACGCCGTCGGCCTCAGCACCCCGCAGCCCAACCTGTACTATCCCATCAACTCGCAGCGGCTGGTGAGGCACATTGGTAACCGCGCCGGCACGCTCGCCTTTGCAAACATGCCGCTCGTCGTCCTCTACGCCGGCCGCAACAACCTCCTGCTGAGGCTGACCAACTGGTCTCACTCAACCTTTCTGCTCATCCACCGCTGGATCGCAACCCTCTGTGTCCTCCAGGCATGTCTGCACTCGGCCCTGTGGCTGCAGTACGTCCTCGACTTTGGCACCCACACGTCGTCTGCCAAGCTCCCTTACTGGATCTGGGGCATCGTCGGCACCTTGGCCCTGAGTCTCATGATCCCCATGTCGATGCTGCCGCTGCGCAAGTACTGGTACGATCTGTTCATCGTCGGCCATGTCACCCTGGCCGTCATCGCCATTGTCGGGGCGTGGTACCATGTCCTGATCTTGTACAAGCACCAAAAGGGCTTCGAGATCTGGCTCTTCATGGCCATGGGTATCTGGGGGATGGACCGCCTGCTGCGCATCGCACGGCTGGCCAAGGGCGGTGTCAAGCGGGCATACATAACTCGCGTCGACGAAGAGTACATCCGGATTGACATCCCCAACGTTCAGCGCCACGGACACTGCTACTTTTACTTCCCCACGCTCTCCTGGCGCATGTGGGAGAACCACCCCTTTTCCATCCTCGACAATCACGGCCATGGCTCCAAGACGTCGTCGGCCTCGGCCGAGTCTACTAGTCCCAGCTCCCACTCGGACATCGAGGTGACGGCGCTTCCCCCTGACTTGTCCGCAGACGGAGCTTCCAAGGAGGCCGGCATCAGCCTGGCCACCAAGACCAGAGCCGTCGGCAGCGGCACGCCCAAGAGTCAGACTGGCATCACGCTCTTTGTCCGGCCGCACAAGCGCTTCACCCGCAAGCTCGCCGCCAAGGCCGGCGTCGACGGCGGCATCCCCGTGCTCATCGAGGGCTCCTACGGCCACGAGGGTGTCGGCCAGCTCAAGCCCTCGCTGCAGTATCCCAACGTGCTCTGCATCGCCGGCGGCGTCGGCATCACGGCCGTCCTGTCCGCGCTCAACAACACGCTCAGCCTCACGGGGCCCCTGGGCTCGACCAAGCTGTACTGGGGTCTCCGCCGGCGCGGGCTCGCCGACGCGCTCGAGGAGAGCCTGCCGGACGGCTGGGGCCACGTTGAGACGCACATCTCGGTCGGTCAGCGGATGAATGTACGGCAGATTATCGAGGAGGAACTGGCGGGCGGCGCCGGGACGACGGTTGTCGTCTGCGGGCCGTTGGCCATGTGTGACGAGGTTCGGTATACGGTTGCGGCCATGGCCAGGCATGGGGCGACTGTGAGACTTGTGGAGGAGACTCACAACTGGTGAGGAGATGGACGTAAAGACGAATACGCAATAAAGTCGGTGTACTGGTCCAATAAAAGTAATTCCCACTGGTATTATGCATCACATTCTCGCCGGATGTTTAAGCCAGACGAGCACCCGGCCCAATCCATTCCTATCGAGCCATGTCCAGCCATTTCCAGGATCAAATTGTCCTGCCCCTTTGACTACTCCATATGCCATATGTTATCCCTCTAAGACGGAGGTGAGCCGAGTTCACTTCCCGCAGGAACAGGAACCCGCGCCATCCTTGTCCAAATGTGCTTCAACCCCTCCCACTCCCACTCCAATCCCTCGATGCATCCGCCCTTGATGACCAAAAACGACTTGGGCTGTCCATCCGGGAGAATGCTGCGGTGCAGGATCCGCACGCCGCACGTCGTGCAAAAGTAGCACTCGAGCGTGTTGCCTGCCTCGGTCGGCCGAGTCCACAGCCCCATCCGCGCCCGCACCTCAACCGGCAGCGGCCACATCTCGTCGGCCGGGAACGGGGCAGATATTCCAAAGGCTGACGTCGATTGCTTCTGGCACTCGAGACAGTGGCAGCAGTACACCTCGAGCGGTTGCGAGCGCGAGGCGCGGAAGTCGATGCCACCACATTGGCACCGGATCCTGGCATTTTCCGCTGCGGCAGTCATTGTGAGAACGATAGCTTCTTATGTCACAGTCTCAGACTAAATCTTTTGAGGGCTAATGTTGATAAAAGAGCAAAGGTGAAGGATCGTAGTCAAAAGTAAAGTGGCTGCACACTGATGATATGTCGTCATGTGGCATCCGAAAGGCGCAGTGGGGAAATCTCCCAGCCTGTCCTATGGATCAAGTCAGAACAGTAACCACATCTTCCTGCTCCCAGAGCGCCTTTGTCAATTACATCCAAAACAAGCCTCAACCTCTCTTCCCGTCTACCCCAGCCAAGAGAATGTCGTAAGGCTTCAATAGCAAAACTCATATTCTTGTTGCCAAGACGGCTACCCTGCACCCAATCATTGAGTCCCGACTTGGCGTTCACATGCAGAGCGTCCCGCCCACATTCCAGACCACATGGTCCGTGCAGAAATGACGTACGCCCACTTTGATTCAACTCCAAGTCCTCTCAACTTGACAACCGCACGTATTCCTCGTGAAGGCTTCATTTTCGGAACGAGTAATACAACATCTTGCGTCGCCGTCAACATGCCGCAGCTCCCAGACTCCTCAAGACCGTATCCCACACGCACCGAGGCCCTATTGCGACCCTTCCACCGCCCTCTCTTCTACCTCAAGCGCGCCAGCATCGCCGCCTCTTACCCCATCCGAGGCATCTGGTACTTGGCGCGACATCGCGAGTTCTGGCCACTGGTTGCCGGAAGAATCGTCCCTCTGACTCTGATCTCACTCCTCGTCTACTTTGTTCTCTTCACCTTTACCTTCCTCCCCCAGTATGCGTTCCTTGCCTTGTTCCACGGATGGGGCGCCTGGGTCAATGCGGTGGTGTTGGTGCTGGCAGAGGGCTTGGTGATTATCCAGGGTCTCTTTGAAGGCTTCTTTGTCGACGAGTGCCGAGTGGATGTGTTTGATGTAAGTCGATAATCAACTGGTTTATGCGTAAAAAGATGGCGACTTTTCTCACACGATTACAGGCAACGCTGATCAACCTGTCTTTGCGCGACTTGGTCGCTCCGCAGAGAATCCTTTTCGTTGACGCACCCAACTCAGTCAAGATGCTTGGGAAACCCACCACAGCTGCTGTCTACACTCCGTGGAGTCTCATCCAGATGATTGAACTAATTGTCTTTGTGCCGCTCAACCTCATTCCATACGTCGGAATTCCTGCCTTTGTCATCATCACGGGCGCCAGACTCGGGAAGCTTGCTCACTACCGGTGGTTTTCGCTCAAGGGGTTGTCCAAGGACGAGCGCAAAAAGGAGCTGAGAGACCGCGCCTGGGAATACGTCTGGTTTGGCACTGTTGCCATGGTTTTCCAACTGATTCCTGTCGTGTCTCTGTTCACCCTCTTCACAACCACGGCTGCCTCCGCCATGTGGGCAGCCAAGATTGAGGAGAGCAACAACGGTAATGCTGACGATGCTACGAGAGAGGATTACCAGTCTCTGCCCTACACTGACGAGGTTGCCTGAGCTGTTGGGCACAAAGGCGTACGCTTACCTGAGGCTGTTACATTTTAACTCTTGCCCCTTCCTTCCGACTTTGTTATTGCTCACATGGCCACCATGAGTGATTCACGCACCTCGACGGATGTTCGACTTCAGACTTGCTCATGCTCCCGAGCAGATCGAGATCTTACCCCGATTCGGATGCTCTTGAGAGGTTCCTGCTATCCATTCGGCGAGGCGCCCCTTGCTCGACGATGGCTGTGAGCCAATGCTTTTCCACGGCTGATGAGATGGGCTGATTATTGCATCGACGGGATTTCAGGTACCCGAGAGATTGAGGGGAGGGCTGTTTGGCTGTTTGCAGATTTGATGAGATCCAACGTTACCTGCATCTCGGCATGTTCCGATCCGATCTCGATGAAGACAACAGGGTCTTAGAAGGACACTGAGAATTGTGGAGAGGATATGCGTGTGGGATTTGGAAACACAGATTTTATATCTTGCTTTGACTTGACTACCTTACAGACGGATATTAGAGCCACCGACTGGAGAATACAAGACCCTTTCACCTATTATCTGAGTACCTAGACTTCTTACACTTTTTCGATTCAGGGCACCAGTATGAGCAAGTTTGCAACCTGCTCCTCACAAGAGCAGATCATAGCCAGGCAAATGGTCGTGAATCACTCACAAGCTCGGGGTGTGTCTGCACTCCATTTGCCGATGCAGCCGTGTTGTGTTGAGCACTGGCCGAGTGCCTTCCTCATAAAGTCCAAGATGATGATGATGGCCATGATGCAACGTGCGTTTGTTCCCCAACGTGGGCGTCCCCAACAGGTTCTCAGGGGAAGCACCTCTTTCTGTTTCTCGCCCGGGCTCGTGCACACATCTTTCATCCCAGCTCACCTTTCTCCTCCTTTCGTTTCTCTCGTCTCTCTCTTCTCACCTCTCTTCCTTCACCTCTCCTCCCTCGTTCACCCATCTTTCACAATCTCTTCCTCCTCTTATCCTCTCGTTTTCTTCCTACACCACTCTCTCTTCTCGTCCTTCTTGAGTCTGTCCGCAACTCTTTGGTCCTTTTTTCAATTTGGTCCCCGTTTCTCGGCCGTGAAAGCCAACGACGCATTTTCCCACGATCAGTTCGTCAATATACCACGTCCTACCATCGGGCTACTGTTCAGGTTAACTCGTATACCAAAGATGCGTCTCTTGGCGTCTGTCGGGGCCATTACGGCTGCAACTCTTCTCGGTCAATCGACTGCTCAGGCTGTCGAATATGGGTAAGTACAAACTTCCATCACTCTGATCTCAACTGACATTTCATTAGCCCGCCCGGAGGCATAACAGACAACCCAATTGATCAATCTGGTGGCATCCCGGCTGTTGATCCAAACGTCGGCGGCAGCTTCCCCGGGGGCGTACCCAACAGCAATCCTGTCAGCTCGCCCGGCAGCGTACCCAACAGCAATCCTGTCAGCTCGCCCGGCAGCGTTCCTGGTCCTCCGAACCAAGCACCTGGAAACAGTCCTGGAAACGCCCCTGGAAACGCCCCCCCTTTTGTTGTCCCTGGAAGTTCTCCCAGCGTTGTCCCTGGAAACATGCCTTCTTTAGTTCCTGGAAGTGTCCCTAGTCTTGTCTCTGGAGGTGGCTCCAGCCTTTTCCCCGGAAATCTTCCCAGTGTCGTCCCCGGAACAGGCCCAGAAAACTCCCAAAGTCTTGTTCCCGGAAGGTTTCCCAGCAGTGCCCCTATCAAGGTTCCTGGTGGTGTCCCTGGTGGTGTCCCTGGTGGTGTCCCTGGTGGTGTCCCTGGTGGTGTCCCGGGTGGTCCCAGTTCGTCCCGACCCACATGTGTTTCTGAGTTGACAACCACTGTCTTTGTTACTGTCTTTCCTACGAGTCCTCGGGCTTCTAATGCTCATTCTGTACCTCAGGGCCAGGGCCCTCATCAAACAGTCTCGCAGCCTCCCTTTCTCACCGACCCAGCCCCCTTCACTTTGCCCTCCATCATGCCTGGGAAGCCTTTCACTACCATCACTGTTGATCTTTGGGAACCATCCAGAAACGACGCAGCATCTGATTCTTCCTCGCCCTCTGGGAGTCAGGTTAGCGGAGGAGGCGTTGACACTCAACTCACACCATCACTTCCTTTTCAAACCATTGGCCCCGTCATCTCTGCCATCCCATCGGACGGCACGCCCTCTTCTTCTCAGTACAACGGTCAGGTACCTGGAAGCCCTTCATTCATCACTCAAGTTGAGCCTCAGTCACCACCTGTTCAATCCTCTGTTGTGACCTACACTGGGCCAGATGGGCTTCCAACGACTGTCGTAACCAGAATTGGGGATCCTCAAAACCAGAATGGAGGGTTTCCCGTACCGAGCATCTTCCAGCCTGGAAACAGTCAAGGCATCCCGACTGCCATCTCTCTTCCTCTACCAGTCTCGACGGGAACTCTACATGCACCTAGCCCGCAAGAACCCTCACAAGTTTCTGGAGTCTACTCCCCGGGCAGCAATGCTGGCCATGGCACGACAACAACTGCAGTTTTCACAGTCACCGGCTCAGACGGACAACTAACTATCGTAAGTTCAACGTGGCTGATACCCTCTGTCACCCCAGCTACCGAAGCGTCTTCTGCCCTTGGCGGCTCGCCTAATGATCCCTTCTCCCACGGCTCGATCGGTGCCTCTGGCTCTCTTCCATCTGGAACCCTCCCATCTGGTGCAATCCCTTCTGGAGCTATTCCTTCTGGAGCTGCTTCAATCACCGGCGTTCCTAGTGATAGCTCAGAAGATGCTGGTTTGACAACCTGTGCGAGCTATACAGTTACTGGTACAGACGGCTTGCCCACTGTAGTCCACACCACATGGGTCATCTCTCCAGTCACCACTGGCATGGCAACTTCACTTCAGCCCAATCAACCTTTTCCCCAAATTCCTTCTGCGAGCTCATTTCCTTTTACCACTGGTTCCCCTTCTGAGTCTCAAGGACAAGGACAAGTTGGCCCTGTCACAACTTCCACGAGTTACACTGCCACCGGCACTGACGGCTTGCCAACCATTGTTGAGTCTACTTGGATCGTACCTGGCACCGCCAACACCCTGACCCCTTTTCCTGTTACAACTTCCGCCAGCTACACTGTCACGGGAAGTGATGGCTTGCCCACCATCCTCGAGTCTACTTGGATTGTGCCTGTTCCTGTCAGTACTCTTGTACCTTTCCCAAATGTTCCCAGTGACCCCTATGAGGCTTCTAGTGCCCTCGGCGGTAACATTCCCCCTTCGTTCACCACTGACCTCAACCTCACCCCTACACTTTGGAGTACAGTTGGCTCTAAAACCGCTGGAGTCGGCCAAGTTACAACGAGCACAAGCTACACGGTCATCGGAAATGACGGGCTTCCCACAATCGTCAAGACGACTTGGATTGCCACAACGCCGATTGGGTCAGAGACTACTGGAATTCCTTCTGGGCTACCCTCTGACCTGCCCTCTGGAATCCCTGGTCAGTCGACTCCAACCCCGAGCCCTTTGACTCTCAGCGGGCCTAGTGATTCTGTGGGCATTCAAACCTGCGCCACAATCACCGTCACTGGCACCGACGGACTGCCCACCATTGTTGACACTACCTGGACCATTCCGGGAGCTTCAGGAACCCAAACTGCTCTCCCCGGCAATCCCTCTTTCACTGCGAGCGGGACGCCATCCGGCCTACCCTCTGGCGTACCTGGCCAGGTCACGGCATCGCCAGCTCTTCCAACTCAAGACCCTTCAGGAAACGTTGGCGATGTCAGCACCTGTACCAGCTACACCTTGATTGGCACTGATGGGCTTCCCACGGTCGTACATACCACTTGGGTCATCACCACCACAGAAAGAGTTGCCTCCTCAGCACTTGGATTGCCCAACTCCTCCAATGGTCCTATCCATGCCCCTATCACTACCATCACGACGGCGACGTTCATTGGTCCCGACGGGCAGCTTACCCCAATTGTAGAAACTGTTGTAATGACACCTCCTGCTGAGCCCACGCTGCCGACTGGAATTCCGTCAGGTATTGTCACGGGCGTCCCTACTCCACCACCTTCAGGTCCGGCCATCCCAAGCGCTATCTTGACCCCGTCTGGAACCCCCAGCCTTGTCGACTATGGGGCCGGTCTCCCTGGTTCTCTTACTCCCTTCCCCTCAGCTGATTCATCGATTCTGGGTGCAATCACAGAGAGCAGCGCTGATGCCGTCTCTGGCACTGTCACTGGGACGTCAACTTCCACCATTACAGAAACCCTGGACCCCTCCGGCAGTCCCATCCTGTCCCAGACTGACATTGGCGCCATCCCCTCATACGGCTATGAATGGGACACAGGCTCACCTATCTCAGGCAAGCTTCCAGACGGGGGCTATAGCCCAATCCCCACCGACACTACTCTTTGGCCTGCTGCCTCTGATGCTACATCTGGTAGTGCTTTGGCGCCTTGCACCACTACGACCCTGCAAACCAGCACCTGGGCCAACATCATTCGAGAGTCCACAACGTCGTACACAATCAACTTCCCCCTCACCACCTTGGCCACTGTTACCCTTTCGACTCATGGCCGGATTGTTCGCCGACAAGAAGGGTCAGTTAGATATTCTCATGTTCTTGTCGTCAAAGCTAACTTGACCGATAGGTCTGGGGAGTCGGTCACAAGTTGGTCAAACTCCAGTTCCACTGCCGCGTCACTCCCCATCAACACTTCTCTGGGCGCGAGCCTCTCATCCGCTTTGAGCGTGGATATCACCAGCCTGCCATCACTCAGCACCACTGGCACCCCCTCGACAACATCAGCTTCTGACTCCGCCTCCCCTACCCTTTGTGCCAGTGGAGGCCGTATTGGAAACTCTACTCTTGATGTAAGTTGTTCCGATCATGTTCTTGCCTTCGTCTGCTAACTCAAGGCAGTTTGACTCGGCAAGCCCTGGACCACTTCTCAACCCGCACGATGACATTTGGTTCTCTGAAGGATTTCTGATTGCCCCTCCCTCGGCACAAGAGCTGCAGCCGTACGTCCCATCCTCTGGTGGCCAGCTGGTCGAGTTTGTCCCCCCTGCACTTTCCAAGACTCCTTCATCTGGATCTGGCGATGTTGCCATGCTTGGTGTTGGTCCAAATGCTGCCACTCCATGCTTTAGATTCAACCTGTATGGTGCAAACATGGGATGTGAAGCTCAAGGCAAGGAGGAGTGGTGCGAGTTTGGCATTTCGGCATATCGCTACAATGAGACGACCAAGGGTGAACAGTCAATTGCATGGTCGGAGACGAAGCGTGTACCTGCATGCTCCACTTTCTCCGATGGCGGTTGTAAACTGACACCAGTCGACTTTGACGGCTACACAGACCTATCCTCGGTGGTCATCACACTTCGTGTTGGCTTAGATCTCCGAGTCTGGTGGGGTGACGACTTCCGTGTTGGCTGGACCGACAACAGCTGCTCTGCTGCGAGATGCCGGGCGAACATTCCAACTCAGCGTGTCCGGCGTCAAGCCGTCAAGAAGATCCTGGAGCATGGTGTTTGGCAGTGGACCCGATCTGGACTCGAGCGCCTGGACGATGGACTGGTTTGGAGTTCGGTCAACTGAAGGCTGCATGGCCATGACACAACCCCAATTTGGGGATAAGGGATATGAAGAATGACTGTGATGGGAATTTGCTCTGCATTACTGGTACGATTTCTCGTGAATTTTTGGACGGGCGGTGTAATGGACTGATGAATGGGAGCTGGAATTAATTGAGATGGGAGTTTTAATGGCTGCTTTTCTCATGTCGGGTATTGTCGATATGTAAGGTAGTCAGAGCTTGCCAGAAGAATCACCATGCACGGTTGCGCATGCCAAGCTGCAAAGATTGGGTGTGATTGTGATGTAGAGATGGTCAACGTGTGGGATCATAGCAGATGCCAAGTGAAGAAGCTGGTGTCATGAGGCGCCAGGGCTCATCTGCTTGTGTGCTAGTGTTGTTCTGGAAGGGGTCAGGGAGGTTGGCGGGAGGGCAGTATAGCGCTTTGATGGGATGCATATGGCAGTTGTCGGGCCGTTGAAATGCTTCCATCAATGCATTTGTTACTCTAGGTGCTGCGTCTATGCGGCTGGCGTAGATGTATTACTTGTGGGCTACATGAGTACCTTGGGTAAGGTAGGTAGGTAGGTAGGTAGGTAGGTAGTTGGGGCTGTGATGAGTGATTTGTGAGGCAGGGAGGGAGCTGGGCTCGCTCTTGTGTCGTCATTGAGAGACGAGACAAGATGGAGACTGAGACTGGGACGGAGACTGGGACGGCGGAGACTGAGACGAAGACGGAGACGGAGACGGAGCAGGTCCAATGCCAATGTGATTGTGTCTATTCGCGGGTGATGCCGGTATTCTGGGTCATTCTGGATCCTCTTGACGCCTGGCGATTGGATCATTGCTGCGCCGTGTCGGCTAAGGCTTCGGTCAACTGGGAGATGGTCGTTGGTTGTTGGCCGTACTCCGTCAAGGTCCGCATGGTACTTGGTGATTCGTATTGCACAAGGTGAGAGATGGAGTCACCGGGCCAAGGTGGGTAAGGTAGGTAGGTACCTTGTGTTGCACTGTACTGCCAGCCTGTAGGCAGGTACCTATTGTACCTATTGTACCTTAGCTTGCGGATACAGATTACTGGCCTACCAGGTCAGAATGGGCATCGTCGCGCTCAGACCGACGGGCCGATGCCGATGGGTACTGTCCGAGTAGCTGGGCACGTTGGAGGTGGTGCGGCGGGACCTTGGCGGTACTTGAGCGCCCTAAATTTTCTTCTCGTGACAGCTTCCCCTTCCCCGTCAAGCCGACGAAACCTGGCTTTCTCTCTGCCTGCGGCTTGTTGTATAACCATAATACTTCTCCATCGTCCCTTTCCGCCGGCTCGTCCTTTGCACCACGAAACACGCCCAAATAAACCCCCAACCCAACCCATCTCCCCTCCCCGTCCTCGCCCACGATGCTGTCGCGACAAATAGCCACCGCCGCCCGGATGGTGCCGCTGCGCACTCTGCGCCCGCGGAGCCATCCGATGGTGATGCTGCCGGCGATGATGCAGACTGTTCGGAGCTATGCCGACACGGTGGTCAAGGTGCCCCAGATGGCCGAGTCCATCTCCGAGGGCACTCTGAAGCAGTTCAACAAGGCCATTGGCGACTATGTCGAGGCCGACGAGGAGATTGCCACTATTGAGACGGACAAGGTGCGTTGCGTTGCGTTGCGTTTTCCATGGGCTACTGGCTACTGGCTCCTGGCTACTGGCCCCTGGCCCCGTCATCTTCCCTCTTCTGGGTGCTGCCGGTTCGTTTGCTTGTTTGGCACCTCGAGACTGACCAGCTTGTTTGTGTTCCTCTAGATTGACGTTGCCGTCAACGCCCCCGAGGCTGGTGTCATCAAGGAGTTCCTCGCCGCCGAGGAGGACACCGTCACCGTCGGCCAGGACCTCGTGCGCCTCGAGTCCGGAGGCGAGAAGCCCGCCGCCCCAGCCAAGGACGAGTCCGAGTCAAAACCCGAAGCCAAGGACGAGTCCCAGTCCCAGTCCCAGTCCCAGCCCGAGCCCAAGAAGGACGAGTCCAAGCCCGAACCCAAGCAGGAGTCGGCCCCCGAGCCCAAGAAGGAGGCCGCCCCCGCCCCCAGCAAGCCCGCCGAGAAGAAGGAGTCCAAGCCCGAGCCCCCCGCCAGCTCCGGCCCGTCCATGGGCAACCGTGAGGAGCGTCGCGTAAGCTAGAACCCCCCCCCCCCCCCCCCNNTCGCCGTGGTGGATTTTCGGCCGTCGATGACCGAGACTGACTGACGGCCCTGTGCCTCCCCTGCTATACAGGTCAAGATGAACCGCATGCGCCTCCGAATCGCCGAGCGTCTGAAGCAGTCCCAGAACACGGCGGCGTCGCTGACCACGTTCAACGAGGTGGACATGTCCAACATTATGGAGTTCCGCAAGCTGTACAAGGAGGACGTGCTCAAGAAGACTGGCGTCAAGCTCGGCTTCATGAGCGCCTTTTCGCGCGCGTGCGTGCTGGCGATGCGCGACCTGCCCGGCGTCAACGCCTCCATCGAGGGCCCCAACGGCGGCGACACGATTGTGTACCGCGACTACGTCGACATTAGCGTGGCCGTTGCCACGGAGAAGGGCCTGGTGACCCCCGTCGTGCGCAACGTCGAGGAGCTGGACCTGGTGGGCATTGAGAAGTCGATTGCCGACATGGGTAAGAAGGTGAGTCTGTCTGCGACAAGAGGAAGATGATGATGATGATGCACATCATGACAACTACGAGACACGATGGGATGACTTGGTGGGGTGGGCGCGGATGGCTAACTCGACGGTGACCTACAGGCCCGCGACGGAAAGCTTACGATTGAGGACATGGCCGGCGGCACCTTTACCATCAGCAACGGCGGCGTCTTCGGGTCGCTCATGGGCACGCCCATCATCAACCTGCCGCAGAGCGCGGTGCTGGGCCTCCACGCCATCAAGGACCGCCCCGTGGCCGTCAACGGCAAGATTGAGATCCGGCCCATGATGTACCTGGCCCTGACGTACGACCACCGCCTGCTGGATGGCCGGGAGGCCGTCCAGTTCCTGGTCAAGGTCAAGGAGTACATTGAGGACCCGCGCCGCATGCTGCTGTAAAAGCAAGGGCTGTCTCGCGGGGGGGTTCGCTGGGGAATCTGGTAGAGAGGTGGGCGGAGGGACTCGAAGCAGTTGCCGACGTCTTTTGTCTGTTGCGTCTCGGCCCGTCTAGCTGTACAATAATAGAACTTGGAGGCACCGGGGCGTTTGGCCGACCGTGACAGTGCGTTAATCGTATATATCAGGTACCATCTACCTAGGTACCTACTTTAGGTACCCATCTACCTTGCCTACCTGGACGCGATGCGTGATACGCAGTGAGGGAGTATAAATAGCCGTCGAGTAAGGTGGATTCAAGGTGTGGCTGAGCGAGGCTGATGAAGCCTGGCAAAACATGACATGGGCGTGCAAGGAAAAGAGGACGAGAGGGGAGTGAGACTTGCGTTGCGAGGCTGTATCCGAGACTGCGCTGCAAGAATCGTGCTGACTGCTTTTGCGTCACTGCGTCATCCCGTCTTGATGATCCATCAACATCTCGGGACATTCCACATGACATGTTCTTGTACAGATTGAGTTACTCGGTACTCTTCCTTCCTCTCTCCCTCGGCGCAAAAACGAAACCAAGCCCGCCACTGCAGGGGCTGAAACGTACGGCACTGTACCTGCTACAATACTATGATATGTTACCTACACCACAGCAGTGGACAACTTGACTGGTTGCTTGCTTGCTGGCTTGCT